>CM042156.1:86500210-86510210 GCA_023376005.1 Doryteuthis pealeii | reverse complement strand
TTCTTGGAATGCACTTTAAAAATCAGAAAATGAAAAACACTCTCATATGAAAGAATGGCTGTGGGTCAGTCTATCCTGGGTAGATATACTTGCATGCTCATCCCTCTGCCTCCATTATCAAGCTCTCTCTCTCTCTCTCTCTCTCTCTCTCTCTCTCTCTCTCTCTCTCTCTCTCTCTCTCTTCTCTCTCTCAATATATATACATTTAATATCAGTAGAGGAAAAAAGTTATGGGTCTATCATGGTATTATTAGCGTTAATCGGACTATTGTCCCCATCTTCATTGTTATTTGTACAACGTTTCGGCCGATATACCCTCCGGTCTTCTTCAGGTATTTCTTGTCGGATTCGGGAACCTTCTCGGACTCGGGAACCTTCTTTTCGAACTCGGGAACTTTCTTGTTGGATTATTTCTTGTACAAATAACAATTGGGGACAATAGTCCGATTAACGCTAATAATACTAATCTTCAAGCCTCATCTCAAACATTCAGAGAAAGGGTCTATCATGGTTTCAATCCAAAATAATTTAGTCCTGATGTAATCATTTGGATTGAAATCATGGTAGACCCTTAACTTTTTCCTCTACTAATATTATTATTATTATTACTGCTCTATGTTTTGGATTATTTACTGATGCCACTTCAATGGAAATGTTTAAGTGGCAATTGGATACTATATATATATATATATATATATATATATGATAAGTAAATACACAAACAATGTGTTTTGATATGGCTTTTTTTAGCCGACAATTTTTGGGAGAATATGTGCTTAATTGAAGTTGTACCTAATTTTGAAAGTTAATTAATTAATAATTAATTAAGTTATTAATTAATTAACTTTCAAAATTAGGTACGACTTCAATTAAGCACATATTCTCCCCCCCCCCAAAAAAATATATATATATATATATATAACAGCATTGTGTGTTTTCATATCCTTTTATCTATACTTATACCGTCGGATTCATTTCCTTACTCTTAACTTAGATATATATATATATATATATATGAGTAGAGGAAAAAAGTTAAGGGTCTACCATGGTTTCAATCCAAATGATTTCATCAGGAGCCTATACTACACTTAATTAAGTCGATGTAATTCCTTGGTCAATCACCTTTTAACTAAGAAATTACATCGACTTAGTTAAGCGTAGGGTAGGGTCCTGATGAAATCATTTGGATTGAAATCATGGTAGACCCTTAACTTTTTCCTCTACTAATATTATTATTATTACTGCTCTATGTGTTTAAACATTGAGCACTTTTGGATTATTTACTGATGCCACCGCAACAGAAAAGTTAAAGCGGTAATTGGCCTTCGCCGAAGAGCATAAAGCCCGGGTTTGTTATTGTTCACTCAGCGCCCCCTTGCCTCATATGGTAGAGACGTCTCAGTATCATTGACAGGTTAATTTCGCAGGAATTTCTCCGTGCTGTATCGTGGTCGAAGCAGTATAGTTTCTGACAATCCTGTTGAAGTCCCGGTTTCGATTTCTGTCGGAGGGAAATCGTTACTATACATCGCTGATGAGAAACTTAATAAAGTTGAAACAGTCTGTACGATGTTCTACACACCGAGTAATTCTTTGATAAATTCACTTGTCATTATTATCTTCTTTAATTATCGAATTTTATGCGATATGCGCATTGTAATTGCCTTCAAGCAAACATATATATATATATATATATATATATATATTTATATCGCTAGACCAAGGAGATTGTTTTTTGCATCTGAGGTGGGGCACCTCGCCTACCATCAGCTCCTCACTTCACGGTGAGCTACTCATACACTGAGTTGGCGAAGGGCTGGTATCGAACCAGGCAATTTGCGATTCCTAGTCAAGTGCTCTACAATTTTTATCGATATAAATATTTTATTAATATTTTACTCTTTGATCGTCGGGTTTCTTTTGAATCCAGTCATCCATCAGTGTGTCACTCAGTGCTTTCAACCTCTTTAAAAATTCAGTATTTCTTGTTGAACATTGAACCCGAACCCTATCCATAGCCGAAATAAGACAATGGTTAGGGTTAGGCTTATAGTTATGGTTCGGCGTTAATTTGGCATCAGTATTTCTTGTTGAAGATTGAACTCGAACCCTATCCATAGCCGAAATATTCCAATGGTTATAGTTAGGCTTATAGTTATGGTTCGGCGTTAATTTGGCATCAGTATTTCTTGTTGAAGATGGAAACCGAACCCTATCCATAGCCGAAATATGCCAATGGTTATGGTTAGGCTTATAGTTATGGTTCGGTGACAGCTGAGAAAATCCAAGAAGAAAGATATGATAACTGAGAAAAGAAAAAGAAAGAAAGAAAGAAAGAAAGAAAGAAAGAAAGAAAAAGAAATCAGGGAAGAGATATATCACTGATATGTGTGAGGAGATGCAAAGTACTGGGTGACATTCAAGAACGAGCAGAAGAGGAAACACATATGCAAAAACGACTGAAAGTCATGTCTGCTAAAATGGGATAGCCCCCCCCCCTTCTCCAAAAAAAGATAAGTTTAATTAGTTAGTTAGTTGAATTTTATGGCATGTCAACTCTTGTTGGGTTATTTTATGCTGAAGATTTTTTGTCTTATACATTCTTGTTGGGTATTCAATTTTTTAAACACATTTTTTAATACCCATTTTTTTTTCTTTTTAACCCATAGATGGGACCCTAACAGGTTGGGTTGATTTCATGGCATGTCAACTCTTGTAGGGATATTTTATGCTGAAGACATTTCATTTTATTCATTCTTGATGGGTACTCAATTTTTTTTTAAAACTCAATTTTTTAAAACACATGTTTTAAACTCTTTTTCTATTTAACCTATAGATGGAACCCTAACAGGTACTACCACTCTGGGTCATTGTGGACCTGGGAGTAATGGTGATGAAGGGATACTCCACATTCCCAGAATTCCAGAATTGGAACTTCACCACCAGATAGAGTTTAACGTCATACCCAGGACATTAAGTCTCTCAGCCACCACCTTCTCGCACATATATGACAAAAAGGGTTAGGATTTGCCATAAGGGCAATAGGGTTGAGACAATCATAAAGGTGCTAGAGCTTGACATAACCAGCTGATTGATCAGAGGAAGCATCTCCAACCACCCATTTAGCCTAAGTAAGGACCTAAGTGGAGTGTAGCATGTCATAGACTGCTCATTATCCAGGGTTCCATCCTTAAGCATCACAGGTCACCACCCACAGCAACTTGTCTTTCAAAAATATAATGCTGAACAAATACAGTTACTCAACAAAAAAGATTTTATTAAGATTTTCATCTCCTGTCATCTATAAAACATCCATCAATTTCTTCATCCCAAGATACATCCTAATGAAGGTTTAATGAAACCGAAATGTTTAAACATCGATAAATAAATTCATCCTATTTTCGGAACACTTGTTTTTTCAAATTTCTTAATATATATATGTGTGTGTGTGTGTATGTGTGTGTGTGTGTGTGTGTGTGTGTGTTAATCTATCTAGCTAAACTGGCTATCATCTGAACTATCTTATCTGCCTATTATCGCAACTATATAACCGACTGAAATTCAAACTTGCTTACTATGATGTCATAGTCCAGCCCGTTAGTCATTACACTGCAGGGATTCCCTCTTGAAAGAATAAAGATTCCTAGAAAATATTTCTTTTTTCATATCTTCTTGGACTCTTTTCTTGAGAGAGTCCGTGAGAAAAGCCATTGAATTAAATGTTCACACAACCTGTTTGCTAAAAATAAATCTATGTCTCTGATGTTTTTTTCTTTTTTCTGAAGGTCAAGTCAGAAGGGATTCAAAAAGGGGGGCTCCATTTCACTCCCCTGAGGGGGGAATTAATTTAATCACGGTCTTTTATTTTTTTCCTTGGTATAAATTTTATGCCGAGGAAAATATAAAAGACAAAATATAGGTCAGAAAATTTTTCAATTCTTTTTTTTTTGTTTGTTTTGTTTTTTTCTTGCAAAATTCATCAGAAAGCAAAACCCCAAACATCATAGGATGTAAATACGTTTAAGCATTTAAGCATTTCAATTTTTAAGAGTCAACAGGGAATAGACGATAAAGAAACCCCAATTGCTCCCATAAGATTATACATAAGAACATTGAAAATTTATACAAATATTCCTAACTTTCCCAAAGTTTGTCTTATAGTGCTTAGCTTTTATATTAAAGGGGTGTCTTGGGTATGACACTAAACTGTGACTGTGAAGCCCAATGTTTGAAAAACATTCTCAATCACGAATATTGCATGTGAAGGATATCCCTGAAGATGTTGATGTGCCAGTGCTTTGTTGACGCCGCTTTCTTCTGGACCTCTTGGTGTTGCGCCATATCATATTGTAAAATTCTTTGTTTGTATTACATGTTCATCAATATATGTATTGTTCCTGTTGAATGTATTGTCATGTTTAATGTTCTCATAGTCCCCTTGGTAAACCTATCTGTCAGACCTTCGCAGACAAGAGAAGGCAGAATACTAGGTGTTTACTCCTTATAGGGCCAGTTTAGCTCCTGTGACTGTGAAGTCCAATATTCGAAAAACATTCTTGACCACAGATGTTGCATGTGAAGGCTGTCCCTGAACATTGAAAATTTATACAAATATTCCTACCTTTCCCAAAGTTTGTCTTATACTACTCAGCTTTTATATAAAAGGGTTGTCCTGGATATGACACTAAATTATATCTGGTTGTGAGGCACTAATTCTGTCGGTATAAGGAGTTGTGGGGTACTCTTTCATTGCTATCTAAGTTTATAACTACATCTTCTTATCATAATGGAGATTGTGTTTTTTCTGTCTGTAAACCGAAACTATATTACTACTCAAGTCACAATTCCCTTCGTTATTTACATCACATTCTCCATGATTTTATTTATATTTAAACCTCAATTATTATTAAAATTGCTTCACTTTTTTATTAGTGTTGTCCATATCTACATGATATTTACCGCGTACCCCACTTGTACGGGTCAGGCACAAAGTCCCTATTAACGTGGGATCACCCACAAGCCGAAGCTCATGGAGTGGCAGGTGAAAAATTGCGTCGATCCCGTCGGCATTCCCCCTCAAGGGGGGCGCCTCAGGCACTGGGCAATAAACCCAGCCCTGCCCCTTTAAATCAAGGGGGCAGGTGTTGCCTGGGGGGATGGCTCCCTGGGATCGACGCCATTAATTATATCAATGGTCCAGAGGCCGAAGCCACTGTTGACCATATCTACATACTAATAACATGCAATTGTATTTATATATACAAAAAATAGCAGTTTACAGTGTGAATGGGAAGGCTAATTTGCATATTGATATTAAAAATGTGATTTTATTAAATATGTGCTTAGTATTCATAATTTCTAATTGTTTGGTTTTATTTTAATAAATATAAGCAAAAATCTCTTCAATGAATCTTAAATGAAATCCATTAACAAGAAAACTGTCATTTTATTCTTTATTTCCTAATTTAACTAAATAGTTAAATAAGTAAAATTCAGCAATGAAAGACGGGAGTGATGGAAGAGTAAGTTTCATTTCTATTTTTCTATTATACCCCCACTCTGTTACATATCTTTTTATCTGCCTTCTTATTAGACTTTCTAATTTAATACGATATTTCATTACATTAAAACTTAAATACTTGCACCCGGAGGTGCATATATTTGCTAGTAGTAATAAAATTGAAAAGTGTATTCTTTACATATTACAGTCAGTAGTTAGTGTTACTAGCAAGAATATGTACCCTCCGGGCATAAGTATTTAAGTTAGTACATTGTCGCAGTCCAGTATGTTAGCCACTACACCACAAAGATTCGCCCTAATAAAAGATCAATTTCTGGTGCTCTTCCAATATGTAATCTACCAAATCGTTTTTAATCCAATATGTGATCTACCGAGTTGTTTACATTCCAATATGTGATCTACCCATTAACTACCCATTATTTTCCCATTAAACTAACCCTAACCCTAACCCTAACCCTGTCTTCTTTTTTCCTAGTAGATCACATGCCATGAATGGTAGATCAATAGTAGTTCACATATTGGAAGAGCACCTAATTTCTTTTTTAAAGTTCTGAGACTACTTAAGGACTTTCAGGTGCAAATCCACCCAGAGAGAGTACCCAAAATATACATCTATGAAAAAAGCAAAAAAAGATGAGGATATTTATCTGAAATAATTCATGTTTTAATGAATAAGTAAGTAAAGTTGTTGGGGTGGCATAAACTCGGTATCAGCCAGACAGCGAGGGAGTCTATCGTCTTTGCACTAGCGCTAGACCAAGGAGATTGTTTTGGCGTCTGAGGTGGTGCGCCACAGCTACCATCAGCTCCTCACTTTAATGCACAAATCCCTTTGTTACTCATATGTTGAGTTGGTGAGGGCTGGTATCGAAACCAGGACCTTGTGGTTCTTAGTCAGACGCTCTACCGACTGAGCTAAACCAGCCCTCTGAGACTCCCCCGATGAAAGGTAAATTTCTTTTTTAAAGTTCTGAGACGACTTAAGGACTTGCAGGTGCAAATCCACCCAGAGAAAGCACATAAAATATACATCTATACATATATAAAGGGCAATTGTGTGAATCTGTATGTCCAGAGGAAACTTCGAAAATAAAACAATTAACAACAAAGTAAATATATATACACATTAAATAAAATTTAAATCATAACAGCATGATTTTTTTTTTCATCTAACATTTTAGATGGTAGATATTAACATTTCTTTTCAGAGTAGCTGGATCAATGCAAGGTCTTTTTTATTTTTTTACAGAGGGATTTAAATGGGGAATCCTGCGAGGATTCAACTCACGATTTAGTAATAATGGATTGATAATGGATCTGTGGGACTAACTTTAAAAAATCCCCTTCTACCCAGGTGACACCAGGTAGCCACTGCTAGTCTATGATAAAAGCAAAGATAAGGATATTTATCTGAAATAATTCATGTTATAATGAATAGATAAGTAAAGTTGTCGGGGTGGCCTAAAATCAGTATTAGCCAGGCAGTGAGGCGAAGCACCACACCTGCCATCAGCTCCTCACTTTACTGCACAGAGCCCTTTGCTACTCGTATGTTGAGTATTGAACCTGGGACCTTGTGGTTCTTAGTCAGACACTCTATTGACTGAGCTAAACCAGCCCTCTGAGACTCCCCCTGATGAAAGGTGTTATAGGTGATACACCCTATTGACCAATGGAATGCGCCAACGGCTTACTATAAATAAACAGGGATAATTGTGGCTTAGGAGCAAGCCAATGCGAGTGCCAATAACTCTGTTCGTTGGACGTAATTTCCACATCTCTCTATTGTATTGTCTACTTTCTGTTAATACATTTTTCTACTTTTCGTTACCAGTTGTTTTGTTCTTATTTGACCCCTTAAAACCTCACAACAAAAGGTAAATTTCTTTTTTAAAGTTCTGAGACGACTTTAGGACTTTCAGGTGCAAATCCACCCGGAGAAGGCACCCAAAATATACATCTATGAGGACTTGCAGGTGCAAATCCATCCCGGAGAAAGCACCCAAAATATACATCTATGATAAAAGCTAAAAAAGATGAGGATATCTATCTGAAATAATTCATGTTATAATGAATAAAATAGTTAATCTGAAAACTTTCAAACAATAATCATTGTATTTACACTAAGTAAACTCAGAAGTTACAGGTAATTACAGGTAATTTAGTTGGTAAAGAGAAAAATTGTAAAATTAGTACTTTTTTTCTTTTGTTTGTTTGGTTGTATTAATTAGAAACGAAATGACCGATTCTGAAATAAACATGAAAATCAAAAATAGATATTGATTTTTTTTTTTTTTTAATCAAATTAGAATATTCATTTATTTTAGAATGACTATAATCAGGCGATGCGAATCAGTTCTTATCTATCTATCTCAAACTGCTTAGTATTTATGCTTCACTAGTCATATCTATACCGCCCTGTTGGTGGGGCGTTAGAATGCACCGATTGCACCTCTGCAGAGGGGTAAGACTCCCCCAATGGGGCCACCTGTTGGCCGTGGGTGGCAACCCGTGATGCTTAAGGATAGAGCCCAGGTGGATGAGCAGTTCATGACATGCAATACTCCACTTTGGCCCTATTTTGGGCTAGACGGGCGGTCGGAGAGGCCCCCTCCGATCAATCGGCTGGTCACGTCAAGCCTTAGCACCTATATGATTTTCCCAACCCTATTGCCCTTATGGAAAGCCCCAAACCCTTTTTATCATATGGGTGCTAGAAGGCGGTGGCTGCGGGTCTACATGTCCTGGGAATGACGTTAAACTCTATCTGATGGTGAGGTTCCAGTTTTGGAGGTTTGGGGAATGTGGAGCACCCCTTCATCACCATTGCTCCCTGGTCCACTCTGACCCGGAGTGGTAGTACCTGTTAGGGTCCCATCTATGGGTTAAATAGAAAAATGTGTTTATAAAAAAATTGTATTATCCATTAAGAATTGATTTATTTCAAAAATTTATCGGTATTAAATGACCCACTGAGGTTGATATGACGTAAAACAAAACAAACCAAAACCAATCATATCTATAACTTCTGCTCTCTATTTCGCTATGCTGTCCAGTTTAGCTCAGTTGGTAGAGCATCCAACTTGGAACCACAAGGTTCCAGGTTCAACCCCAAATCAGTGCATGAGTAATGCAGCTTCGATTGTGTGGTGAAGTGGGGAGCTAATGATAAGTGTGTCACTCCACCTTAGATGCAAAAATAATCTCTCTGGTCTGGTTGGTGGTTGGTTGGCAGCCTTCTGTCTACGAGGGACGATGGAGTAGTGTCAAGGTTTGTTTTTTTGTTTTTTTTGTTTTTTTCTTTAAACTACATAGCCTGGGCGGGTTTGCATGGAGGATAAGCTGTTGTCCATGCAGCAAATCCTCCCTCTCCACACTGCCGCTATGATCCAAAAGAAAGGTAAGGTACCAATGCGGTTTGGCAACGGTAGTGTCGTAGGAGTTGATGGGTAGCACTGGATTTCAGCATCACACCACCTTTAGAGGCACCGGCTCCTGATTTGTTTTCGGGGGTTTACTCCCCTAACCTTCCATTGAAAGGCTGCAGAGTTTTTGTGTCTCTCTGTTCTAGCACTAGTGAAAAGGGGATATATCTCTTGTTATCTGGCTTATACTGACAATAGGCCATTCTGCTTTCCTTATTAGTGATAACCAAACACTGTTGTAATATTATATATACTAGTACAAAATAAAAAACGCCCTCTGGGCGATGTAAAAATAGATTTTTGAAACATATTGCCTGAGGGGTGTGAGTAAAAAAGCGAGTTTGTACCCTAAGTAAGTAAAATCATCAAATTCATTAAAGAATTAAAAAATAAAACAATTTGAAATTTAAACTTTAAATATGCATTAAAATAAAATTAGCTTGTCAAGGGTAAATATGTCACTACTACTACTACTATACAAAGTAGAGTGGACGTTGAGAAGATCGCAAATTAAGCCTATGCCCCGGCATGAGGAATGAGATTTGATAATTTGCTTTAGAAGCATTGTTGAGTAAAGTATATCATTATTTATATGTTTTGCTTGAAGGCAGTTACAATGTGTATATCGTATAAAATTCGATAATTAATGAAAATAATCATGACAAGTGAACTCGGCAAATATCGCGCCCTATGTAGAACATCGTACAGCTATATATATATATATAGTCATCCACAGACACCGTGTTTTGATGTATCATGTCTCTTCAGTGTGGCTAGATATTTGCAAGCTACCGCCAGCCGGAATGGAAACCCGATCGATTCATCATCAGTCAGGCTGCTGAACCACTTGGCCACCATCACCTACAAACTGGAAGGGGGATTTTAACTGAGAAATACACACATCTGTGTATATGTAAAAGCCGCCATAGATTGCTCCATCCCTTTTATAGGAGAGCATTGCCTATATATATATATATATATATATATATATATGAGAAGAAAATATTTTAAAAATATAACAAACACAGGATGTTATGATTAGGGGAAACAATTT
>CM042156.1:86462710-86497710 GCA_023376005.1 Doryteuthis pealeii | reverse complement strand
ACGCACTTATAATGGATTCAGAAAGAAATTGCTTGTGTTTTATCCACTTTTATTCCTCAACTTTTAATTCATCATATGAGTAATGGAAATCAGACAACACACTTATAATGGATTCAGAAAGAAATTGCTTGTGTTTTATCCGCTTTTATTCCTCAACTTTTAATTCATCATATGAGTAATGGAAATCAGTCAACGCACTTATAATGGATTCAGAAAGAAATTGCTTGTGTTTTATCCACTTTTTCCTCAACTTTTAATTCATCATATGAGTAATGGAAATCAGTCAACGCACTTATAATGGATTCAGAAAGAAATTGCTTGTTTTTATCCGCTTTTATTCCTCAACTTTTAATTCATCATATGAGTAATGGAAATCAGTCAACGCACTTATAATGGATTCAGAAAGAAATTGCTTGTGTTTTATCCACTTTTATTCCTCAACTTTTAATTCATCATATAAGTAATGGAAATCAGTCAACACACTTATAATAGATTCAGAAAGAAATTGCTTGTGTTTTATCCGCTTTTATTCCTCAACTTTTAATTCATCATATAAGTAATGGAAATCAGTCAACGCACTTATAATAGATTCAGAAAGAAATTGCTTGTGTTTTATCCGCTTTTATTCCTCAACTTTTAATTCATCATATGAGTAATGGAAATCAGTCAACACACTTATAATAGATTCAGAAAGAAATTGCTTGTGTTTTATCCGCTTTTATTCCTCAACTTTTAATTCATCATATGAGTAATGGAAATCAGTCAACACACTTATAATAGATTCAGAAAGAAATTGCTTGTGTTTTATCCACTTTTATTCCTCAACTTTTAATTCATCATATGAGTAATGGAAATCAGTCAACGCACTTATAATGGATTCAGAAAGAAATTGCTTGTGTTTTATCCACTTTTATTCCTCAACTTTTAATTCATCATATAAGTAATGGAAATCAGTCAACGCACTTATAATAGATTCAGAAAGAAATTGCTTGTGTTTTATCCGCTTTTATTCCTCAACTTTTAATTCATCATATGAGTAATGGAAATCAGTCAACACACTTATAATAGATTCAGAAAGAAATTGCTTGTGTTTTATCCGCTTTTATTCCTCAACTTTTAATTCATCATATGAGTAATGGAAATCAGTCAACGCACTTATAATGGATTCAGAAAGAAATTGCTTGTGTTTTATCTACTTTTATTCCTCAACTTTTAATTCATCATATGAGTAATGGAAATCAGACAACACACTTATAATGGATTCAGAAAGAAATTGCTTGCGTTTTATCCACTTTTATTCCTGAACTTTTAATTCATCATATGAGTAATGGAAATCAGTCAACGCACTTATAATGGATTCAGAAAGAAATTGCTTGTGTTTTATCCACTTTTATTCCTCAACTTTTAATTCATCATATGAGTAATGGAAATCAGTCAACGCACTTATAATGGATTCAGAAAGAAATTGCTTGTGTTTTATCCACTTTTATTCCTCAACTTTTAATTCATCATATGAGTAATGGAAATCAGTCAACACACTTATAATAGATTCAGAAAGAAATTTTATTTTAAGACTGACCTGCCAAATAAAATGCAGGTATCTTAAATAACGTTGGCTCTTTGCCAATTTTTGACATATTAGGTTGACGAGGCCATCGTCGGTTTGAGGTGTTGTTACCTTATTAAACACTAATAATAACACCTGAGGTTTTGTACAGGAGAGAAAGTTGGATGGACAACACAGGCGACTGGTGCGGCCAGTAATAGAAAGTCTGCACGAAAAAGGGTGGCAACCAAATTCCAAAAATATCCACCCATAAATTCATTTGATTTTGGCAGCTTCTTACTCAGAAACAAAATGAAACTTTTATGAACGGAAATTTATCACGTAAAAGTCGCTCATTTTTCTCGACTCCACCGTAAAGAGAATGGGTTGATGGGTATTCAATTTTTAAACACATTGTAAAAACTATTTTTATCTATTGAACCTATAAGGGACCCTAACAGGTACTACCACTCTGGGTCAGAGTGGACCTGTGAGTAATGGCTATGAAGAGACCCTCCACACTCCCCAGAGCTCCTGAACTGGAACCTCACCATTAGATGCAGTTTAATGTCATATCCATGTCTCTGAGACCCTCAACCACCACCTTCTAGCACATGTATGAAAAGGTTGTGGCTTTGCCATGAGAACAATTATAATTATTTCTCAGAGGGATATGACTTTATATGCTAAAATTATAATGTTTTTTCTTTGTTTTGGCTTTTGTTACATAAGTCGAAACAACTTATTGAAGATGGGTGTGTGTGGGGGGGGGGTTAATAGATCAATAAAGTTTAAGATAAAACAAATAATAAAAAAGGGTGGCCTATTGTCAATATCAATCAGAAAGTGAGGGAGTCTATCCCCTTTACACTAGCGCTAGACCAGGGATATTGTTTTTGCATCTGAGGCGGAGCGCCACACCTACTATCAGCTCCCCACTTTACCACACAGATCCCTGTACTATTCATAGGCTGAGTTAGTGGGGGCCGCAATCGACCCAGGAACCTTGTGGTTTCTAGGCGGATGCTCTACCGACTGAGTTAAACCAGGGTGGCCTAAAGTTGGTATCAGCCAGACAGCGAGGGAGTCTATCCCATTTTCACTAGTGCTAGCCCAGGGATATTGTTTTTGCATCTGAGGTGGAGCACCACACTTATCATCAGTTCCTCACTTTACCACACTGATTCCTGTGCTACTCATACGCTGAGTTGGCGAGAGCCGGAATCGACCCAGGAACCTTGTGATTTCTAGGCAGATGATCTACTGACTGAGCAAAACCAAGGTAAGTCTTCGGGTGGCCTAAAGTCGGTATCAGCCAGACAGCAAGGGAGTCACTAGTGGTAGATCAAGGAGATTGTTTGGGCGTCTGAGTTAGAGCACCACACCTATCACCAGCTCCACACTTTACTGCACAGATCCAAGCTATGCTAATGCGCTGAGTTGGCAAGAGCCAGTATCAAACCCTTGTGGTTTTGTCGAACCTTGTGGCTTTTAGGCGGACTCTACCAACTGAGCTGAACCAAGGGTCAGAATTGAACCAGGAACCTTGTGGTTCCTAGTCGAACACTCTACCGACTGAGCTGAACCAAGGTAGCACCTTATAAACTTTTGCTTTTCTCATTTGGAAGAATTTCCGCGGATGCTGATACTTGTTAGATGAAGAAATTGATAACCAGGTGAAAAATGAGTGAAGCGGACAAAATTATTTTGATATGTAAAACTGATAGAAATCAAAGAATAAGAACGAGAGATGTGCCAATTACATAGATTGATAAGAAGAAAGTGAGAGATGAAGAATGAATTGATGAATAAATAATGAAAAGACAAGAAGTGACGTTCGAGTTGGATGTAGACAGATGAACAAGATAATTTGGGAGAATTAGGTTGATCAACAATTTCATAGATCAAATCTTTTTAAATAAAGATGAATATTAAAGAATTAAATATATAATATATATTATATATTTTATTCTTAACGCTCTTCTCTGAATGGAGCACTCTGTGACGGCCTTTACACACAAAACGATGTGTGTATTAAAACAGTTAAAATCCCCTTCCCATTCTGTAAGTGAAGACAGCCTAATGGTTAAGGTGCCGGACTGACACCCAACCGACCGGAGTTCAATTCCGTCTGTAGGTAGCTTACAAAATGTCTAGCCACACTGAAGAGACTTGATAAGTCGAAACACGTATATATTTGTTGGCACCTTTCCGTCCACTAAGGACGATGACATAGTGTCCAAAAAAAATAAGAAATTTTTTTTTAAGTTAAAAATAGATTATCTGCACAAGTGACTGTGCAGGCCAATTCCTGAGTGACAGTCTTTGGTGCACTGACTGCACACAAACTGTGATGCTTTCTGGGTCTGCTGTCTTTTCTCCCTCTTTCTAGCTCTCTTTGCTGTAGAGGCTACTCTCCTCTCCTATTATATTAAATATCATATTATAACATTACATATTATATCATATTATAAGTCAAGAGTGACTTATTGTTGGTATCAGCAATACAGTGAGGGAGTGTATCCCCTTTTCACTAGTGCTAGACCAAGGAGATTGTTTTCTAGCATCTGGGATGGAGCACCACACCTACCATCAGCTCCTCACTTTACTGCACAGATCCCTGTGCTACTCACTCATACACTGAGTTGATGAGGGCTGGTATCAGTTGGACACTCAACCAACTGAGCTAAACCGGCCATATGAATTATATATATTATATATAAGATATAAGTAAAGTCGTCGGGGTGGCCTAAAGTCGGTATCAGCCAGTCAGCGAGGGAGTCTATCCCCTTTTCAATAGCGCTAGACCAAGGAGATTGTTTTGGCGTCTGAGGTGGAGTGCCACACCTACCATCAGCTCCTTACTTTACCGCACAGATCCCTGTGCTACTCATACGCTGAGTTGGCGGGGGCCGGTATCGAACTAGGAAACTTGTGGTTTCTAGCCAAACTCTCTATCAATTGAGCTAACCCGGCCCCCTTACTTTACTTATATAAGAAATAGTAGAATATAATATAAAAACACTTCCAATAAATTAGAAAAATCTATTTAAATAAAGATGAATATTTAAGAATATAATATGATATAATATTTATTATATGTACTAGCAAAATAAAAAAACGCCCTCTGGGCGATATAAAAATAGATTTTTGAAACATATTGCCCGAGGGGTGGGAGTTAAAAATTCAATGTCAGCGAGTTTGTACCCTAAGTAAGTAAAAACATCAAATTCATTAAAGGATTAAAAATAAAACAATTTTAAATGTAAACTTTAAATATGTATTAAAATAAAACAAACTATATATAGATATATAATACCAGTCATGTATTTATTAAAACTTGTTTTAAAAAACAATGAGGACTGTCTAATGTTGCATGTTCAAATTTTGAGTGTATTTATTCTATGTTAAGATGATTTTGGGTTATGTGATGTAAGCAGTGACATCTCAAACATTCAGAGAAAGAGAAATATCGTTAATAAATAAGATGCTATTTAAGATTAAATAATGATTATTAAATAATTAAGGGAATTGTAGTGGTGTAGTTTCGGTTACAGACAGACAAATGCCCAATCTCCATTAAAATAAGATTTTATAAATATCATAGAGTTGGCATTAAATAACCCATAGGGTTGATATGCCATTAAATCAAACCCAACCCAACCTATTCATTATCATGATTGTTTCTTCCTGAAGTTTTTCGAGAACACTTTCTATGATTCATTCATATGACAATGGGTGTTGTTTTTCCTTTGCTAAATTTATGACTATATATTTTTCTAGTGCGTGGTATAATGATTAGAGCTGTAGGAAATGAACTCGACCTGAATTCAGATCCTAGACAAGGCTGTTTGCATTTCACATAGCGCTAATAACCGTGGGAAAGGTATGCATCCAACTACTCTCCCTCCAGCTATGGGTAAATAGTAGGGCAGACTGGGTTCTTTAACCTAGGTATGGCAACTGGATGAGGCTGTTTGCATTTCACATAGCGCTAATACCCGTGGGAAAGGTATGCATCCAACTACTCTCCTTCCAGCTATGGGTAAATAGTAGGGCAGACTGGGTTCTTTAACCTAGGTATGGCAACTGGATGAGGCTGTTTGCATTTCACATAGCGCTAATATCCATGGGAAAGATATGCATCCAACTATTCTCCCTCCAGCTATGGGTAAATAGTAGGGTAGACTGGGTTCTTTAACCTAGGTATGGCAACTGGATGAGGCTGTTTGCATTTCACATTGTGCTAATACCCATGGGAAAGATATGCATCCAACTATTCTCCCTCCAGCTATGGTAAATAGTAGGGCAGACTGGGTTCTTTAACCTAGGTATGGCAACTGGATGAGGCTGTTTGCATTTCACATAGCGCTAATATCCATGGGAAAAATATGCATCCAACTATTCTTCTTCCAGCTATGGGTAAATAGTAGGGCAGACTGGGTTCTTTAACCTAGGTATGGCAACTGGATGAGGCTGTTTGCATTTCACATAGCGCTAATAACTGTGAGAAAAGTATGCATCCAACGACTCTCCTTCCAGCTATGGATAAATAGTAGGGTGGACTGGGCTGTTTAACCTTGGTTAGGCAACCTGTGTAGGAGAAAGAAAAATTCTGTATTCAACCTGTTAAACTCTACTTAAGAAATTGACCTTGTGTCACCTTCTGTTTGTGCGTTGGTAAATATTTTTTTCTATTTTTATTTGTCTTCATTGGTCTGTATGGATATTTCTTCTGCTGTTTGTATGGATATTTCTTCTAACTGCATGGATATCTCTTCTTATGTCTGTATGGATATTTCTTCTTCTATGTGTATGGATATTTCTTCTTCTGTCTGCATGGATATTTCTTTCTGCCTGTATGGATTTCTCTTCTTATCTCTGTATGGATATTTCTTCAATTTTCATGAATACTTCTTCTTATGTCTGTATGCATATTTCTTCTTCTGTCTGTATGTATGTTTCTCCAGTCTGTATGGATATTTCATCTTCTGTATGCATGTATATTTCTTCTTCTGTCTGTATGGATATCTCTTCTGTATGGATATTTCTTCTGTCTGCATATTTCATCTTCTGTCTCTGTCTGTATATTTCTTCTTCGGTCTCTGTGTGGATAATTCTTCTTCTGTCTGTATGAATATTTCTTCTTCTGTCTCTGTATGGATATTTCTTCTTTTGTCTCTGTATGGATATTTCTTCTTCTGTCTCTGTATGGATAATTCTTCTTCTGTCTCTGTATGGATAATTCTTCTTCTGTCTGTATGGGTATTTCTTCTTCTGTCTCTGTATGGATATATTCTTCTTCTGTTCTGTATGGATAATTTCTTCTCTGCTGTATGGATATTTTCTTCTACTTTTTTTATCAAATAATCAATAGTTTGCCATCAATTTTTAAAAATGCAACAATGCAATATTTTGCAAATTGTCTGTACTGTANATACTTTTGCAAATTGTCTGTTACTGTAAATCGCCTTGTAACCATCAACCATAGAATTATAGACATATACTTTCACCTTTGTCTTGTCTCCAAAATGACAGACACAATTTGATGGACAATGACTTTTTCTACACATTTTGCTGATCAACAATAAACAATTCTATGGTCAGAAATTCGCCATTTTTTTTTTGTTTCATTTACTTTTTTTAAAATTATTTATTTGCTGACAACATTTCTTTTTTTTTTTTTGCTTTTTAAGTTTTCTTTTTAAAAATCTTTTTGTTACTTTCTTTCCTGCTTTCTTCTTCTTCTTCTTCTCTTCTTTCTTCTTGTTATTCTTCTTCTTCTTCTTCTTCTTCTTCTTCTTCTTCTTCTTCTTCTTCTTGTTATTCTTCTTCTTTCTTCTTCTTCTCTTTCGTCTATTTCTTCTTTCTCTTCTTCTTTCTTCTTCTCTTTTTTCTTCTTTCTTTCTTCTTCTTCTTCTTCTTCTTCTTTCTCTTCTCGCTGGCCTTCTTTCTTCCTTCTTCTCTTCTCTTCTCTATTCTTCTTCTCTTCTTTCTTCTTTCTTCTTCTTCTTCTCTTCTTCTTCTTCTTCTCTTCTTCTTCTTTCTCTTCTCTCACTTTCCTTTCTCTATTTCTCTTTCTCTATTCCTACTTCTTTCTTTTTTATTCTCATTTTCTTTTTTTCTTTACTAATCTCTTGTTTGTGTTTTTCTGGTTCTTTCGTCTTTTCTCTTTTTTTTTATTAGTAGGTAATAGTTAGTTCTTTCTTCTTCTTCTTCTTTTTCTTTTCTTCTTCTTCTTCTTCTTTCTCTTCTATTTCACATAACATTCTTCTTTCTTCATTTTTTGTTCCTTTTACTTTTCTCTTCATTATCCTTTTCTTTTTTCATTTTTGGTTTTTTCTTTTTTTTTTTTCAACAATCTGTTCACTTCATTTTCTTTTTATTTCTTTTTTCTCCTTGTCAATTTGCTGTTATTTTTTTTTTTTACCTTTGCTTTCTTACTTTCCCTCTCACTCTCTATCACATTCACATATTCTCTCTCTCTCTCTCTCTCTCTCTTCTCTCTCTCTCCCCTCTCTCTCTCTCTCTCTCTCACTCGCTTGCTCAATCTCTTCCATTTCTAAATTTTCACCATCTTCCTCCCCCCCCACTCTCCTTTTCCTTCTCTCTTCTTTCTCAATCCTTTTTCCTTTTCTTTCCTTTCATTCCATTTCGCCACTTCATATATCTTACAAATACTAGGTGTGTCACAAACAAGCAGCAGCAGACACACCACCACCACCACCATCACACTTAACAATGTCCATTATTATTATCAAATGTCACAGTAAGAATAACTTCACTAGATAAATAATACCAAAACAATAAAGAGAGAGAAAAAAAAATCATTTTCATCCTCCCTCTTTGTAGAAGAGAATTTCCAGATATAATGTCCAACAAGTTGTATTTTAAATAAACATTTTCTTATTTCCTAGTTGAGTAACATAAATATAAAGGGTGACCCAGAAAAAACAGAACCAATTTTATTTATTTTCCCATTAAAACTAACCTAAACCCCTAACCCTAAATCCTAACCCTAAACCTAACCCTAAACTCTAACCTACCCCCCCTAGTTTGAGTAACATAATATTACAGGGTGACCCAGAAAAAACAGAACCCAATTATTTAATTTTCCCATTAAAACTAACCCTAAACCCTACCCTAAACCCTAACCCTAACCCTAACCCCTAAACTCTAACCTACCCCCCCTAGTATGAGTAACATAATATTTACAGGTGACCCAGGAAAAAACAGAACCCAAATTATTTATTTTCCCATTAAACTAACACCCTAAACCCTAACCCTAAAACCCTAACCCTAACCCTAACCTACAACTCTAACCACCCCCCTAGTTGAGTAATACATAATATTAAGGGTGACCCGAAAAACAGAACCCAAATATTTATTTTCCCATTAAACTAACCTAACCTAACCTAAACCCTAACCCTAAACCCTTAAACCCAAACTCTAACCTACCCCCCCTAGTTGGAGTAACATAATATTACAGGTGACCCAGAAAAAACAAGAACCCAAATTATTTTATTTTCCCATTAAACTAACCCAAACCCTAACCCTAAACCCCTAACCCTAACCCTAACCCTAAACTCTAACCTACCCCCCTAATGTCTTGAAGTAAATAATTAATATTACATGCGGTGACCCAGAAAAACAGAACCCAATTATTTATTTTCCCATTAAAACTAACCTTAAACCCTACCCTAGAACCCTAACCCTAACCCTAACCCTAAACTCTAACCTACCGCCCCTAGTTGAGTAAACAAATATTTACAGGTGACCCAGAAACAGTACCCAAATTATTATTATTTCCCATTAAACTAACCCTAAACCCTAACCCTAACCCTAAACCCTAACCTAACCCTAAACTCTAACTACCCCCCTAGTTTGAGTAACATAAATATTACAGGGTGACCCAGAAAAAACAGACCCAAATTAATTTTTTTTCCCATTTTAAACTAACCCTAAAACCCTAACCTAAAACCCTAACCCATAACCCACCCTAAACTCTAACTACCCCCCTAGTTGAGTAACCATAATATTACGGGTGACCCAGAAAAAACAAGAACCCAATTATTTATTTTCCCATTAAACTAACACCTAAACCCTAACCCTAAACCCCTAACCCTAAAACCTAACCCTAAACTCTAACCTACCCCCCCTAGGTGAGTAACATGATATTACAGGGTACCAGAAAAAAACAAGATCCCAAATTTTTTATTTCCCAATTAAACTAACCCTAAACCTAACCCTAAACCCTAACCCTAACCCTAACCCTAAAACTCTAACCTACCCCCCTAGTTGAGTAAACAATATATACAGGTGACCCAGAAAAAAACAGAACCCAAATTATTTATTTTCCCATTTAACATAACCCTAAACCCTAACCCTAACCCTAACCCTAACCCTAACCCTAAACTCTAACCTACCCCCCTAGTTGAGTAACATGATATTACAGGTGGACCCAGAAAAAAAAAACCCAATATTATTTATTTTCCCATTAAAATAAACCCTAAACCCAACCCTAAACCCTAACCTAACCCTAACCCTAAACTCTAACCTAACCCCCTAGTGAGTGACATAATATTACAAGGGTGAACCAGAAAAACAGAACCCAAATTATTTATTTTCCCATTAAACTAACCCGAAACCCTAACCCTAAAAACCCTAACCCTAACCTAAACCCTAAACTCTAACTCTACCCCCCCTAGTGTGAGAGGTAACATGATATTACCAGGTGACCCCAGAAAAAACAGATCCCAAATTATTTATTTTTCCCATTTAAACTAACCCTAACCCAACCCTAAACCCCTAACCCTAACCCTAACCCTAAACTCTAACCTACCCCCCCTAGTTGAGAGTAACATAATATTACAGGGTGACCCAGAAAAAACAGAACCCAAATTATTTATATTTTCCCATTAAACTAACCCTAAACCCTAACCCTAAAACCCTAAACCCTAAACCTAACCCTAAACTCATAACCTACCCCCCCTATGTTGAGTAACATGATATTACAGGGTGACCCAGAAAAAAAACAGATCCCAAATTATTTATTTTCCCATTAAACTAACCCTTAAACCCTAAACCCTAAACCTAATCCTAACCCTAACCCTAAACTCTAAACCTACCCCCCTAGTTGCAGTAACCATAATATTACAGGGGACCCAGAAAAAACAGAACCCAAATTATATTATTTCCCATTAACTAACCCTAAAACCCTAACCCTAAACCCTAACCCTAATAACCAACCTAAAACTCTAACTAACCCCCCTAGTTGTGAGTAACAGTATATTACAGGGTGACCCAAGAAAAAAAAAAACAGACCTAAATTATTTATTTTCCCATTAAACTAACCCTAAAACCCTAAACCCTAAAAACCCTAACCCTAACCCTAAACCTAACTCTAACCTACCCCCCTAGTTGAGTAACATTAATATTACAGGGTGACACCAGAAAAAACAGAACCCAAATTAATTTATTTTCCCATTAAACTAACCCTAACCCTAACCCTAACCCTAACCCTAACCTAACCTAAAACTCAACCCTACCCCCCCTAGTTGAAGTACCATAATATTTACAGGGTGACCCAGAAAAAACAGAACCCAAATTATTTATTTTTTCCCATTAAACTAAACCCTAAACCCTAACCTAAACCCTAACCCTAAACCTAACCTAAACTCTAAACCTACCCCCCCTAGTGAGTAACATTGATATTACAGGGTGACCAGAAAAAAACCAGATCCCAAATTATTTATTTTTCCCATTAAACTAACCCTAAACCCAACCCTAAACCCATAACCCTAACCCTAAACCCTAAACTCTAACCTACCCCCCTAGTTGAGAACATAATATTACAGGGTGACCAGAAAAACAGAACCCAAATTATTTTATTTTCCCATTAAACTAACCTAACCCAACCCTAAACCCTAACCCTAACCCTAACCCCTAAACTCTCAACCTACCCCCCTAGTGAGTAACCTTAAATATTACAGGGTGACCCAGAAAAAACAGAACCAAAATTATTTATTTTCCCATTAAACTAACCCTAAACCCTAACCCTAAACCCTAACCCTAACCCTAAACCCCATAAACTCTTAACCTACCCCCCTAGTTGATAAATTAATATTACATGGTGACCCAAAAAAAACAGAACCCAAATATTTATTTTCCCATTAAACTAACCCTAAACCCTAAACCCTAAAACCCTACCCTAACCCTAACCCTAAACTCTAACCTACCCCCCCTAGTTGAGTAACATGATATTACAGGGTGACCCAGAAAAAGAACAGAACCCCACATATTATTTTCCATTTTTCAACTACCCTAACCCTAAACCCTAAACCCCTAACCCTAACCCTAACCCTAAACTCTGACCTACACCCCCCTAGTTGAGTTAACGATGATTTTACAGGGTGACCCAGAAAAAAAAACCCCAATTTATTTATTTTCCGAATTAAACTAACCCTAACCCTAACCCTAAACCCTAACCCTAACCCTGAACCCTAAACTCTAACCTACCCCCCTAGTTGAGTAACATGATTATACAGGGTGACCAGAAAAAAACAGAAACCCATTTATTTATTTTCCCATTTAAACTAAACCCTAAAACCTAACCCTAAACCCTAACCAACCCTAAACTCTAACCTACCCCCCCCTAGTTGAGTAACATGATATTACAGGTGGACCCAGAAAAAAAACAGAAACCCCAATTTTATTATTTTCCCATAAAACTAACCCAAACCTTAACCCTTAACCCTACCCCCCCCCCAGTTTGAGTAACATAATATTACAAAATTGACCAAAAAAAAACAGTACCACAAATTTTGTAATAAAAACTGTTCATTTTTAATTTTAATTTTTTTAAAAATTTTAATTCCAAACAAGGTTAGGGGTTAGGGATTAGAGTTGGGGTTGGGTTGGGATTTAGGGTTAGTTTAATGTGAAAGTAAATAAATAAGTTTTGGTTCTTTTTCTGGGTCACTCATGTTACTCAACTAGGAAATAACCAACACTTTCAATTTTCTTCATTTATTTCATAACCCAGATAAAAACCAGACAAATTTTTGTAAGAATTAAAAAAGATTTCATTAGAGCACAACACTGATGAATAATACAATTTCCAGGTCAAATTTGCAAGTGAATAATATTTTTGTGGGGTCTGCATTTATGCAGTACACTACTAATATTCAGGAGAAAATCATCTTCCCATAAATCCTTCACAAAAGAGTTGGGTTGATAGTAACCCAGGTTAAAAAAAAAAAGAAAGTAAAAAAAAGGGATGAAGTCTTTCTTGGCAGATAAGGAAACTGGGGTACAATATGTGGCAGGAATTATGGTAATCCATTACTTCACATTGGAGAACAGAAAACCCCCCCCTACTCCTACCAAACTTCCCTTTCCACAACCCTTATTCTGTCAGTCAATAGAGCCAATTCCTAAAACTTAGCTAAACCTTCACCTCAAGCGTGTTTGTCGTGGACAAAGAATTCCTTCCAACTTGAAACTTTTCCATAGATAGTCCTTACCTTTTTTTTTTTTTTTTTCTGGGAGTGGCTTGGAATTTACTTAGTGAATTTGCCAAGTTTCATTTTTTTTATTCATGGTTCATATTATAATCATGAAATCTAAAAACTTCTAAAAGTATCTTACACAGTATTTTTTTTAAATTCACAGAAAATCAACACAGAAAATAGAAAAAATCGTGTACCTGCACAAAGTATTACTATTAATCAAAGAACTTAAAAAAAAAACAAAACAAAAAAACTCAACCAAAAAAATTTTAACATTAAACAGATAAAAAATATCCTTACATGTACACAAAATTGTTCACATCAGAAACTGTTATTTTAATGCAAACAATATGAAAGATCTAGTTGAAAAAGTCAACATAGAAGACATTCTGTCCTTTTTTAGGGAAATTAAAATTTATACCATAGAATATAGATATTGTAACTAATCAATACCATACAACATGATCCCCAATGATGCTAACACATTGTTAAAACCAATTACTACAAAAGTGTAAATATAGATACACAACATTTATTACTTCCTAACCGTCTAGGGCATGACATAACCCCAGACGGGTTGATATGCCATTAAAATCGAATCAAGTAACCAACCAACAACAAAATTAGCTATTTTAGTTATACTAGCAAAATAATGCACCTCTCGGAGGCAAGAAAAATTTAAGTTAGTATAATAAAAATATCATCGTTAAATTGTAGAAAGGCTAATGAAACTGAAATAAGAATTCCAGATAGGAAAAGATTATTGGAAACAATAGGGTATATCAGGAAAATTAGAACACTGAAACTAAACTGTTCCACCATTTTCCCTTATCCCGTCCTTTCAGTTGGTAAATTTCCCTAATTAACTATTTTAGTTTAAAAAGGAAGAAAAGAATAAAATTACAGTTGATTTCTTATGTTAATAATTTCTGTTAAGATTTATCCCCGCAGATTTTGCTCATATTTATTAGAGATAAAACCAAACACAATTAGAAAACAATAATACAAGCATATATTTATCAAAATCAAAATTTTTTAAGATTCAATATGCAAAATTAGCCTTTCCCATTCACACTGTAAACCGCTATTTCGTTGAATATATAAATATAATTGCATGATATTAGTATGTAGATATTGTTAACAGTCTTAATGAAGTAAAAACAATTTTACTAATAATTGAGGTTTTAAATAAAAAATAAAATCATGGAGAATGTGTGTAAATAACAAAGGAATTGTGACTTGTTATAGTAATATAGTTTTGGTTACAGACAGACAAAACCCACCATCCCATTTAATAAAAGATATGCTCACATCTAAGTAAACTAAAATAAAATATAATTAAATTTTGCTGCTGCATTCATAATTTTTAAAAATATCTTAAAATATTCTTTTCAATCTTTTCTGGGTTTTTTTTTCGGGATGGTGGGGTATGTTTTTACTAATAAAATTATCACATGAATACTGAATACATTTTTCTTACTTGTCCATTTTTCTTTAATATTAAAAAATTATGATTAAATGCGCGTAAAAAATCTCTTTAAAAATTAAATCTTTAAATTCAATATTTTGCAATTAATTGAGAAATGTTTTAAAAATGATTCTTTTAAAAATTTATATTTAAAATATTTAAATCTATTAAATAATTTGATTTAAAATTCTGGTTCTAATGCAAGATAGTGCACAAAAGATAATATCATTAGATTATGTTATAACATCTATTTACATTTCATACATTTCCCAGGTTAGGTTTCAATGTTAGGTTAGGTTGGTAGGTTAAATGTGATGGCTAGGTTTTAGGGTTAATGTTAGGCTAGGTTTTAGGGTTATGTTAAGAGGCTAGGTTTAGGGTTAATGTTAGGCTAGGTTAGGTTAATGTTAGGTAGTTTTAGGGTTAATGTTATGGCTAGGTTTAGGTTAATGTTAGGGTTAGTTTAGGGTTAATGTTAGGGCTAGTTTAGGGTTAGGCTACCTCAGGAGTTCAAATAATCTAATGCTATTTATACATAAAATGCAATTGTAATATATGTCTTTGCCATGCTATTCTGCATTTGTACACCAAAATTCCATCTAAAAAATATAAATGATTTAGGTTTCCATTTAAATGCCACAATTTCCATGAGGTAACTTAATCATACAAAATTGTGAGAGTCAAAGAATATTAGGAGAAGAATCGAAAGAATTTACTTAACTTTCTGTCATTTTTAATAGTAGTTTTTCATGACCAAATACACTATATACATATATAATATAATATATATATATATATTATATAGATATATATATATATATATGTTGTGTGTGTGTGTGTGTGTTGGTATATGTGTGTGTGTGTGTGTGTGTGTGTATATATGTGTGATGTTGTGTGTGTGTTTATATATGTGGTGTGTGTATATATATATATTGTGTGTGTTGTGATATAATATATATATATTGTGTGTGTATATATATACATATATGTGTTGTGGGTGCTGTGTATAATGTGTGTGTGTTGTGTGTATATAGATATATTATATTGTGTGTGTATATATATATATGTGTGAAGAGAGAAGTAAATCGACGATTATGTATATATCAAGAAAAATGAAAAAAACACAGGTTTAAGGGTTAAGTGTAAGTGAGTTATTGGCCGACGCTGCAGTGTTTCGATCTATTAATTAGATCATCTTCAGGCATAAGATAAGAAATTATTTTCACAGAATAATGAAAAATTGAGTGGTAATCCTGTTATTCAGTCTGTTTTAAAAATTTCTGAAGTTGAAAAAAAGAACGGTTTTGAAATATGACATCAAATATTCTATTTAAGGTATGAGTTATGTAGCGCTTTAGTGTGTGTATTGAAGGAAACATTGTGCATTATATACATATATTATATGGTGGGTGTGTGTGTATATATATATATGTGTGTGTGTGTTATATATCATATGTATGTATATATATTATATATACGCGTATATATATATATATATATATATATATAATACTTTTTTTTTTTGTTTACCTGATGGATCTTTAGCAGGAAACCATTGGTAATTAATATCATTCCCAAATAAATGAATAAAGCTAAACTTTTTATTTGTCACTTCATTCAACTATGTATATATATAATATATATATTATATATGTATATAATATATATATATAGCCAATTCAGAATAAATTCTCTAAAAGATGATGCAGATTTTATAAAAATTAGTTGAAGTTTATAAAATTAAAATGATTGCCTTGTTTGTTAAAAAATCCAACTCAATAATATTCAAGGCAATTTTCTCCTGTACAGTCCCAGTACAAATACAAATTGTTGCTTTTTCAAAATCTTTTAACACCACTCTTCTCACCCATTAACAAATACAAAGTGTGTCCGAAATACTTTTTGTTTTATTCAGATCATCCTGTATATTTTGTTATTGGGTACAAGACTTTCAGCCACCCTGTATATTGTGTTGGACCACTCTATAAATTTTGTTATTGGTGACAAGACCTTTGGACGACCCTGTATATTTTGGTTGTGACTTGGGAATAAACTGCCAGCATCTGTTGTAGGCTGCCAAAGCACTGAATCTTTTCAAAGCCTCCATGCTTCCTGTGGTCCGCCGACACTATACCTGATTGCACTCTCCACATACAATGCACACACGCGCACACATACATGCATATACTACGTGTAAATTGTTCATGTTCCTGACACTAATACATTATTCTGTGTACTTGACATGAGACTTTTGATGAGTTGTGGTCACCTGAGCACTGTACACAGTAAATTTCATTATTATAAATTAGTTATTTGGTGACAAGACATTTGTGACTACCCTATATATTTTTGTTGTAAACTCAGACCACTCTGTACATTTTGTTATTGTGTGACAAGAATTCGGACCACTCTGTATTTATTTGTTGTGACTTGGACACCCTATAAATTTTGTTATCGGATCATAAGACTTTCGGACCACCCTGTATATAATAAATTTAATGTTACATTTGACATACAAATTAAACTCACTCAAAAAAAAAAAAAAAAAGGTGACGTTTTAAACAAAAACAATATTTACAAGTCCATGTTCAAAAAATTAATTCAATGTTTGTATTATTATTTATGCATGTTAATGTCATTAAAATTTCATTTCAACCTTTTTAACCCGAGAGATTGATGATTCGTGTCTTGTAGGTTAAAAAGAAGAAAAAAAAAGTTATTTTTCTTTGTTGCCTTAGTGACACAATCAACCGGCACTCCACCAGTTTTTTTTTCACACATGAAACAGGAGACAATGATTAATTCTAAACATTCCCTTTCCTCTCTTCTCTTTTTTCGGGGCAATGGGGGGGGGTATATGTAAACATGCAAAGTGTTTGTTGGTTTGTGTTTTTTTATGGCATATCAACCTCAGTGGGTCATTAATGCCGATTAAGTTTTGAAACAAATCAATTCTTAATGGATAATACAATTTGTTTATCAACAATGTTTTTCTATTTAACCCATAGATGGGACCCTAACAGGTACTACCACTCCGGTCAGAGTGGACCAGAGCACAATGGTGATGAAGGGGTGCTCCACATTCCCAAACCTGCCAAAACTGGAAACCTCACCATCAGATAGAGTTTAACGTCATTCCCAGGACATTGTAAACCTGCAGCCACCGCCTTCTAGCACCCATATGATATAAAAAGGGGTTGGGGCTTGGCCATAATGGTAATAGGGTTGGGAAAAATCATATAGGTGCTAGGGCTTGACGTGACCAGCGATTGATCGGAGGGGCCTCTCCGACCGGCCCGTCTAGCCCAAGATAGGGTCAAAGTGGAGTATTGCATATCATGAACTGCTCATCCACCTGAGCTCTATCCTTAAGCATCACGGGTCGCCACCCACAGCCAACAGTGGCCCCATTTTGGGAAGTCTTACCCCTTGCAGGGGTGCAGTCGGTGTATTCTAACGCCCCAGCCGACAGGGCAGACATGCAAGTGGCCAAATTAAATAGGTACTAGTTTACAACAGTGGTCCACTACAATAGGAGTGGTAGTACCTGTTAGGTCATCTATGGGTTAAAATAAAAAAAACATGAGTTATTAAAAAAAAAAAGTTAATATTCCATTAAGAACGAAATTATTCAAAACGTTGTCCGCGCATTAAATGACCACTGAGGAATTGCCATAAACCAACACCAAACCAACCAAACCAAACCAAACCAAACCAAACCCATTACAATATATTACTTTTAAAAAAATATTTCATCAGTAATCATTCTTTTGACTTGTACACATGAGATATAGTGATTGCTGAGCCTACTTCGGCCTCTGGAGCAGCATAAGTAAAGATTTAACAGCGTTGATCTCAGGGGGCTATCCCCCCAGGCAATAACCCACCCCCTGATTTTAAAGGGCAGGCTGAGTTTATTTGCCCAGTGCCTGAGGGCCCTCTTGAGGGGAAATGCCAAACAGGATCAACCATTTTTTTGTGGCCTACCACCATAAGCTTCAGCTTGTGAGTGGGCCCACATAAAAATTCCTTGTGTCACGCCCTCATAAGTGGGAATGAGAGGCAAATACCTGAATATATGAATTTATGGGTTCAATCCCAACCTAAAGACACAATATCATGACATGATTTTTCAGGCTGAACATTGATTAGGAAAAATATAAATTTGATGGACTGGTCTATATTGTCGGTATCACCGCGGATAGTGATGGAGTCTATCCCTTTACGCTAGAGCTTAACAGGATATTGATTTTTTTTTTGTTGAGGTGGAGCGCCCACACCTAACATCAGCTCCACACTTTACCGCACTGTTCAGATTACCCAATCTGTGCTACTCATGTGCTGGAGTTAGCAGGGACCGGTATTGGACCTGGAATCTTGTGACCCTAGGTTACTTTATCAGGGGGGGGGGGCTTATTTAGGAGACCATTTACCTCCTATTAGGCCATGTGTGGGGGGGTTAAGATAAACTTGGCAAAGTTTTTCTCATTCTATCTTATGCATACAAAGCATGCACACATACACACACACAACATGCATACACACACATGCATACACACAGACACACATGTAAGTACATTAAAAGGTTTATAGTCAATTTATTAAACGATTATATCATTTTACACAACAAATCTTTTTCAAACATAATCTCCTCCCCTTCTCTATTAATACAGATTTAATAAATTGGAATATATACAACTATACATACACATATATATATGAGAAGTAAACAAACAGACAATGTGTTTTATTATGGTTTTTTTTTAGCCGACAATTGGGGAGAATATGTGCTTAATTGAAGTTGCACCTAATTTTTTGAAAAATTAATAATTAATGATGTTGTATAGGTTTTTCCCGCCAATTCATTATTATTAATTAATTTCATTTTCAAAAATTAGGTACAACTTCAATTAAGCACATATTCTCCCAAATATATATATATATATTATATATATATATTATATATATATTGTTCTGTATATGTTTAATTCATTAATTATTTACATTGAGCTTCTCAAGATTTGAATAATCCTAGATATAAATCTATAGGTGTGCATCTGCCTGAGCGTGCATTGTGGAATATACATAGGATATACATGATCTCAAATAGAATCATCCCCAACTTACCTGTCTATGGATATTTTTACCCCCTCTCTTGCTCTGTCTGTTGTCTCTCTCTTTATATTATAAATATACATATATATATATATATATATATATGTAAACAAGGTTTGTTTAGAATGGCTTTGCGATAATTTTTGGAGAATATGTGCTTAATTGGAGTCGGACTAATTTGAAATAATTAATTAATAATGAATTAGGCGGGAATACTATTAAAGTTATTGCTAAACAAATCGAGAAAAAATCTTTCTCGATTTTGTTTAGCCATACATTTAATAGGATATTCACGCCTTATTCATATTAATTAATTAATTTCAAAAATTAGGTCCGAACTCCAATTAAGCAATATATATAATATAATATGTATATTATATAATAATTATATATATATATATATTAATATATATATATATATGTATATAATATATTATATATTATATATATATATATATTAAGGTAAGAATGGTTAAAGAAAAGAAAGTACAGAATGGATAATAAAAGATGAATTTAATCAATATCACTTACACGTGTGTTTTGGTCAGTTCATCTATGTGATTCAAAAATAAAATTTCACTCTGATGAAGCTCCAATTTTCTCTCGTGTACGGAATATTTTTACATGTTCTATTATTATTACTTCATTTCATTTGTTTATTTAATAATAATAGTTTGAATCGTGTACACATAAGATTAAACTGACTGAAACACATGTGTATGAATGTCTGTGCATTCTAGACTGCAGACAGTATTTAAAAACTGTCATTTATTATGCACAAATTAACCAAGTTGTATAAATAGACTTACACACACACGCATGGCACACACACGCATATATGTGTGTGCATGCGTGTGCGCATGTTGTGTGTGGTGTATGGATCAGTGCAAGGAAATGTTTCCTTTGAATGGAACTCAACAAAAGAGATGTGATAAGATTACATCATTGCCACTTGTCTATTATTTCATGTTGAAGACACGGTTTAGATAATGAGACGAAAACCCCCAGCCCGTGTCTGTGTGCCAACTATAGTAATTAGAGAATCTTCTCTATATTTATACCACACACACACACACACACACACATATACATACACATACAGTGGACACACACAAACATACAAACACACACAACACATCACACACAACAAACAAACAAACACACGACACACCACACACCCACACACACATACACACACAAACAATCTCTCTCTTTCTATATTTTGTAGATAATCTCAACAATACAAAACTAGTAGGAAAAGTTTAGGATTAAAAGTTCAGAGAAAACTAAGTGGCGGCCCATTTTGCCCATATGCATCATGGGAGACAGTATTTCCTTTGAGAACAAATTTATCTGCTGCATTGGAGCAGACAGTCAGACAATGTTGATACAACTGCAGTCGACTAGAATATACACCTTAACTTCCTGACTAAGAAAATGCGTTAAATACTTTTGCTGTAACCAAAGACACAGAAAAACACGGGCGGTTATCCTGGCTGGATACAAAAATGGATTTCATTTTGTCTTACCAAAATGTTCTTGTCAGACTGAAAGAGAGAGAGAGAGAGTTTTCCCAGCCATAAAGGCTAGTGATCTATTATAAGTAGAGGAGAGATGAAGTTTATGGCAACTGAAATTAGAGGCAAAAAAGAAGAGGTCATCCCATAGGTGCATCATGGATAGAATTCTAACTCATCCTGTGTGTTCATGTTGAAGGTCAAGCCAATTTCTGCTGTCTGTTATGTGGCTCTCTTAAATTCTAAGTACCTCAATGATATATACTTTTTTTTATCTTTTTAGATGTGTGGGTCATTTCTCTGATTCAGAGGAGACAACCAGATCATGATTTTGGGAGTGAATCAGACACACAGATAATACTAAGAGAACATTTCCATATACATTCATATATATATATATATATGTAAAAATTACAATTCTCAAATGATTGCATGTAATCATAACTAAGGGAAAAATAGCAAATCATTAGAGGCGCGTGGTGTAATGGTTAGAGTCGTAGGAAATGGACTCGTCGGCCCGAGTTCAAATCCTGGACGAAGCTACAGTTCACATAGCGCTAATACCCTTGGCAAGATATGAATCCATCTACTCTCCCTCCAGATATGGGTAAATAGTAGGACAGATGGGCTCTTTAACCTTGGATAGGCAACCAGCCTAGGAAAAGAAAAACTCTGAATTCAAACCTGTTAAACTCCACACGAGGTGGTCACTAGAAATAGGCTCAGTCCTAACTAGTGATCTATTTCAATAATAATAAGTGAGATTTTATTTGGAGTAATATCCTTGAAAGTAATTTAGAGAATAAGATTAATTACAAGTAAATCTTCATATATATATATATATATAATATATAATAAATAAGTAATCCACAGACATGTGTTTCGAGGTTTTCACCTCTCATCAGTATGGTTATACCTTAACAGCTTCCCCTGGCCGGGTTTGAGACCCGAATGAACTTTCGTCCACTGAGTATTTTATCCATGTGGCCAGTAGCAGCTGTCAAATATACGAGAATATTTAATTGATACATTTCTAAGCAGAAATGAATTCACTAGAGTCCTCTAACTTTGTAAACAAAGTGAGGGTTAGCTACACGCCAGAATGGTGAATATTACAATTAAATCCCTATTAAGAACTCAACCAAAGTGGGAGCATATATATATTATATATATTATAATATATATATTATTTGGGTTGTAAGGTTTCACATATGCTTCACATATTTGTGAATTGTTGATTGTGTGCAGCATATTGGCGGTTTTGGCGAGGATTGAACTCGCAGCCTTCTGCGAGTAAAGCAGAATTGCAGCACAGTTTTTGTGTACTGGATCATTTGCATGCAATGTTTTATTCTGGTCATTTGGATGTGATGTGCTATATTAGTACATCTAATACATGAAAGAAGACCTTGATAGCATTTCACTTCCAACCCATCCTTTGGGATGGGGGTCCGGTGTGCTTCGGCCACTGGATCGGTGTGTTGAATTAATAGCGTCGATCCCAGGGGCTTTACCTCCAGGCAATACCTGCCCCCTTGACTTAAAGGGGCAGGGCTGGGTTTATTGCCCAGTGCCTGACGCGCCCCCCTTGAGGAGGAATGCCGACGGATCGACACAATTTTTGTTCTTTCCACCATAAGCTTCGGTTGTGGGTGGGCCCACGTTAAAACAAGGCCTTGTGCCCAGCCCATACAAGTGGGGTATGAGGCAAATACCTCATTTCACTGACCAGCCTTGGAGGAAGTAAAAGTTGGTAAGCTGCATTGAAATTGAAATTTTTTCTTGTTAACTGGTTTATTTATGCATTTTTATATCTTTTGTTTTGTTATATTTTAGTTTACGGTAAAACCACGTCGACTGTATCAACGACTCAAGGGACAGAAGACCAATAAATACCTGAGAAAATCAAAAACTACTTTGTTATTCCTAATGCTGGCACAATGATAAATAAAAAAAAAAATATTGTTTGTTTGGGTTTTTTTTAAAGCTTGAATGTAGTGTTCAAATAGACTAAATTTAAAAAATACTGTTGACTTAGCAATTATGTCCAAATTAATAATGTAGATGAATACTGAACTATGAGATAATTGTACTAATTGGTGTTGCTGATTAGGACAGTAAAATCCACTTGACATAAATGTTTTTGAAGTTAATGGATTTTTATTGGAAGATGGTTTGTATGTTGCATAAACAGTCCCTACTTGGAAAGACAAGCACGTCACAATATTTTTGTGTTTGATATTTGAAATTGTTATGGTAATTTACCCACACACGCATGAACTCTTCCAGCTATACTTTAAATATACGCTCCTACATTGGGACACTGGTGGTTGTCGTCAGTGATGTAATCCGCAGGGTTCATTAGAAGTTTCGGGTCTTCCAGCATCAGACTTCCCTTGACCTGCTGACCCTGAGGTGATCAAACTCTGGTACAACCACCAACAATAGCCGCTAATAGACGTTTGGCAATGAAAATAAATTTTTTTTTAATAAATAAATAAATAGCAGCAGGTACTGCTCTTAGGCAAGAGCCAATATTCCAGCGGTCTGCTCGGACAGTTGATCGACCGCCTCGCAGGTAACCTTCTCATTTCTATATGTTTTACTACAGTTCTTGTGTCTTTATTTTCTGACCCCTAACACAATGTTGGAATATTCTGTATATAAGGCATGGACAAGTAGTCACTTCTACTTATAGACTCGTTGACTATCATGTGACCTGAGAAAGATTCCTATTGTCCAATCACTGGCAGTGCTGCTGCTGCTGTTGGTGTATTCATAGAGGCCTGATTCTAATCTAACTCATTGACACTGACCATCTTGGACGTCGGACCTAAAGGACACTATCTCACAAGACTTAGATTTACTTACTTGTTTACTTAAGTTCTTTTACAACTGGAACCAAGGATGACAGCAGATATTCAACAGAAATACTTAAAAGAAATTTTACAGATTACATTTTTGTTTTTTTGCTTTTTTTGTTTTTTAAATATAACTGGTAAGAATTTGCATGAGAAAAAATAAGTGGGACCCGTGAAAATTGTTGCAATAAATTTTAATGAAGTGATTCATTACCTGCATGATTCACATGCATTAAATACTTTTGGACCAACAACAGGTTCTTTTTTTATTTTTAATTAATACAAAAAAGAGTGAAAAATATCTGCAAACAGCAAATCAAGTTTCCTTTCTTCACGAGGTTATCATTTAGGGGGGGGGAGGGATTGATATCCTATTTTATTCTCTATCGACCACTTGTCACAATTGCCTAAGATAGAATAATACACTTTCTATATTATAAATATTCAACCCACCATTTTGTTATCATCCAATGCTTAATTTTCTTATGAAAAGTAGGACATATATATTTAGGATCAAAAAGGAGGAAAGTCTACCAAGGGCACCAGTGTGGATCAAACTTAAACCATAGTAGTAAACTGATCCAAGACTAAACTTGCTGAATATAATCCACCACAGTGAAGTGGATTTTTAACTCTTAATATCCTGTTGAGAATTTTCCAATCCAGAGGTCCCATTCCTATAAGGATTTATCAATAAATGGCTAAAAAATGGCCTTTCATTTAAAGTTACCTGTTATTTCCCCTTAAATGAAAGATTACATGTGTTGGTCCCAAAAGTATTTAATGCATGTGAATCATGCAGGTAATGAATCACTTCATTAAAATTTATTGCAACAATTTTCACGGGTCCCACTTATTTTTCTCATGCAAATTCTTACCAGTTATATTTAAAAAACAAAAAAGCAAAAAAACAAAAACATGTAATCTGTAAAATTTCTTTTAAGTATTTCTGTTGAATATCTGGCTGTCATCCTTGGTTCCAGTTGTAAAAGAACTTAAGTAAACAAGTAAGTAAATCAATAAGTCCTTGTGAGATAGTGTCCTTTAGGTCCGACGTCCAAGATGGTCCGAGTGTCAATGAGTTAAGATTAGAATCAGGCCTCTATGAATACACCAACAGCAGCAGCAGCACTGCCAGTGATTGGACAATAGGAATCTTTCTCAGGTCACATGATAGTCAACGAGTCTATAAGTAGAAGTGACTACTTGTCCCATGCCTTATATACAGAAATATTCCAACATTTGTTAGGGGTCAGAATAAAGACACAAGAACTGTAGTACAAACATATAGAAATGAGAAGTTACCTGCGAGGCGGTCGATCAACTGTCCGAGCAGACCGCTGGAATATTGGCTCTTGCCTAAGAGCAGTACCTGCTGCTATTTATTTATTTATTTAAAAAAAAAATTTATTTTCATTGCCAAACGTCTATTAGCGGCTATTGTTGGTGGTTGTACCAGAGTTTGATCACCTCAGGTCAGCAGGTCAAGGAAGTCTGATGCTGGAAGACCCGAAACTTCCTAATGAACCCTGCGGATTACATCACTGACGACAACCACCAGTGTCCCAAATGTAGGAGCGTATATTTAAAGTATAGCTGGAAGAGTTCATGCGTGTGTGGTAAATTACCATAACAATTTCAAATATCAAACACAAAAATATTGTGACGTGCTTGTCTTCCAAGTAGGGACTGTTTATGCAACATACAAACCATCTTCCAATAAAAATCCATTAACTTCAAAAACATTTATGTCAAGTGATTTTACTGTCCTAATCAGCAACACCAATTAGTACAATTATCTCCATAGTTCAGTATTCATCTACATTATTAATTTGGACATAATTGCTAAGTCAACAGTATTTTTTAAATATTAGTCTATTTGAACACCTACATTCAAGCTTTAAAAAAACCCAAAACAAACAATATTTTTATTTTTTTATTTATCATTGTGCCAGCATTAGGAATAACAAAGTAGTTTTTGATTTTCTCAGGTATTTATTGGTCTTCTGTACCCTTGAGTCGTTGATACAGTCGACGTGGTTTACCGTAAACTAAAATATAAAAAACAAAAGATATAAACAAATGCATAAATAAAACAGTTAACAAAAGAAAAAATTTCAATTTCAATGCAGCTTACCAACTTTTACTTCCTCCAAGGCTGGTAGTGAAATGAGGTATTTGCTCTATACCCCACTTGTATGGGCTGGGGCACAAGGCCTTGTTTTAACGTGGGCCCACCCACAAACCGAAGCTTATGGGTGGAAAGAACAAAAATTGTTGTCGATCCCGTCGGCATTCCTCCTCAAGGGGGGCGCGTCAGGCACTGGGCAATAAACCCAGCCCTGCCCCTTTAAGTCAAGGGGGCAGGTATTGCCTGAGGTAAAAGCCCCCTGGGATCGACGCTATTAATTCAACACACCGATCCAGTGGCCGAAGCACACCGGACCCCCATCCCAAAGGATGGGTTGGAAGTGAAATGATATCAAGGTCTTCTTTCATGTATTAGATGTACTAATATAGCACATCACATCCAAATGACCAGAATAAAACATTGCATGCAAAAATGATCCAGTACACAAAACACTGTGCTGCAATTCTGCTTTACTCGCAGAAGGCTGCGAGTTCAATCCTCGCCAAAACCGCCAATATGCTGCAACAATCAACAATTCACAAATATGTGAAGCATATGTGAAACCCTTACAACCCAAATAAATATATATATATATATATATATATATATATGCTCCCACTTTGGTTGAGTTCTCTAAATAGGATTTAATTGTAATATTCACCATTCTGGCGTGTAGCTAACCCTCACTTTGTTTACAAAGTTAGAGACTCTAGTGAATTCATTTCTGCTTAGAAATGTATCAATTAAATATTCTCGTATATTTGACAGCTGCTACTGGCCACATGGATAAAATACTCAGTGGACGAAAGTTCATTCGGGTCTCAAACCCGGCCAGGGGTAGCTGTTAAGGTATAACCATACTGATGAGAGGTGAAACCTCGAAACACATGTCTGTGGATTACTTATTTATTATATATATATATATATATATATATATGAAGATTTAATTGTAAATTAATCTATTCTCTAAATTACTTTCAAGATATTACTCCAAATAAAAAATCTCACTTATTATTATTGAAATAGATCACTAGTTAGGACTGAGCCTATTCTAGTGACCACCTCGTGTGGAGTTTAACAGGTTTGAATTCAGAGTTTTTTTTTCTAGGCTGGTTGCCTATCCAAGGTTAAAGAGCCCAGTCTGTCCTACTATTTACCCATATCTGGAGGGAGAGTAGATGGATTCATATCTTGCCCAAGGGTATTAGCGCTATGTGAACTGTAGCTTCGTCCAGGATTTGAACTCGGGCCGACGAGTCCATTTCCTACGACTCTAACCATTACACACGCGCCTCTAACTGATTTGCTATTTTCCCTTAGTTATGATTACATGCAATCATATTGAGAATTGTAATTTTTACATATATATATATATATATGAATGTATATGGGAAATGTTCTCTTAGTAATTATCTGTGTGTCTGATTCACTCCCAAATCATGATCTGGTTGTCTCCTCTGAATCAGAGAAATGACCCACACATCCTAAAAAATAAAAAAAAAGTATATATCATTGAGGTACTTAGAATTTAAGAGAGCCACATAACAGACAGCAGAAATTGGCTTGACCTTCAACATGACACACAGGATGAGTTAGAATTCTATCCCATGATGCACCTAATGGGATGACCTCTTCTTTTTGCCTCTAATTCAGTTGCCATAAACTCATCTCTTCCTCTACTTATAATAGATCACTAGCCTTTATGGCTGGGAAAACTCTCTCTCTCTCTCTTTCAGTCTGACACAGACATTTTGGTAAGACAAAATGAATCCCATTTTGTATCCAGCCAGGATAACCGCCCGTGTTTTTCTGTGTCTTTGGTTACAAGCAAAAGTATTTAACCAATTTTCTTAGCAGGAAGTTAAGGTGTATATTCTAGTCGACTGCAGTTGATAACATTGTCTGACTGTCTGCTCCAATGCAGCAGATAAATTTGTTCTCAAGGAAATACTGTCTCCCATGATGCATATGGGCAAAAATGGCCGCCACTTAGTTTCTCTGAACTTTTAATCCTAAACTTTTCTACTAACGTTTTGTATTGTTGAGATTATCTACAAATAATAGACATTGCAAAAATCTATATTTTTCAAAACCGACAGAATTCGGGCAAAGGATTATGTATACAGAAATACAAACTAGACAAATTCCATTTCAATATTTATTTGATGTTTGTTTTTGTTTTTATTTATTATTATTATTAATTATTATTATTATTATCGTCATGTGGTCAAAACTGTTTTTCAAACACTTGCCTTCACAATATATATATATATATATATATATATAAAGTTTGTTTATTTATAGTATCTTTGAAGCTTGTGTGTACGTGTAATATAAAGATTTTGAAGGCAATTTACATGCAATATGTGTTGAATTTATTAACTTTTGTTTTTTTTCCAAAACTAAATATTTTCAGAAGTAAAATTCATCTTCAGAGTTATTGAAAGTACTAGGTGATTTTTATAGTACTTATCCCAAAAAATCTTAAAAAAATCACCTAGTACTTTCATAACTTCCGAAAATATTTAGTTTTGGAAAAAAAAACAAAAGTTAAATAAATTCAACACATATTGCATTGTAAATTGCCTTCAAAATCTTTATATTACACGTACACACAATGCTTCAAAGATACTATAAATAAACAAACTTTATTTCATTATGCCGAGCAAGGCTTATATTTATAGTAAAAATTAAAAGAATTTCGAACATTTTCCATGCGCGGGAGCAGCCGAGCCGATTTAACATCACGGAAAAATTTTTCAAATATATGGTGTTCATCAACTTCTTAAACAACAGATGATTACAATATCGCCGTGGGATAAGTACTATAAAAAAATCACCTAGTACTTTCAATAACTCTGAAGATGGAATTTTACTTCCGAAAAATATTTAGTTTGGGAAAAAAACAAAAGTTAAATAAATTCAACACATATTGGCATTGTAAATTGCCTTCAAAATCTTATATTATATTATATCTATATATATATAATATATGGTAATGGTAGTACACGGTAAAACCTACTCGAGTTTCACCATAAGATCTCAGGGTTAAATCCACGTGCAATCACTGCAATTAAACAATATCTTGATTAATCCAGTGGATTTAACCATGAAGATCCTTATGGTGAAACTCGAGTAGGTTATTACCTGTGTACCATATCATAATAAATTTGCTCTACCAATGTATTGAGCACTTTATATTGTTATATCACTGCCTTATCATTGTGAATCTTGCATCAACTAACCATTGTGACCTGTTCACCGGTAAGTCACCTTTTCCACAAATACCATATATATATATATATATATATATATATATATATATAATCCAAAAGTTCAGAGAAGAAATCTTCCTTACGACACAAGAGTTTTATTTAAAAAAACCTGTCGCAGTTTGAGAGCTCAATGTGTGCTCTTGATGTTAGAGTCACAGAGCAAATATATAAGTAAAAAAATAACAAAAGACTTAGAGATTTAGCTTTATAGTCTATTTAAGCTCCCTGAAATATCTTATTTATCGATATCACTTTTAATCGATATCACTTGCCATGTGTTTCAGTCTGTTTACATTTTGATAAACAGGCCGAAACACATATGTAAGTGATATCGATTAAAAGTGATATCGATAAAATTCATTTTTATCCATCTACATTTCTTTTCTTTACTCATTTTTCCTCATATATATATTAGTATATATCTATTTATATGGAACATGTTCTGCTACCATTGGTTTCAATCACACGCAAACACGTAAACAAACAAGTGACCCACGAATACAGTTAATCAACGCGCATATTTGAACATATTTTTATCATTTTCAAAATTTTAACTCCTCAACGATTGCTCTGCTTAAACAATTAAGCTTATATAGTATGAACCAATGGTAGCAGACTTATATATATATATAATATAGTATATATATATATATATATTATATATATATATATATGTAGTATAATAAAAAATTGAAAAAGCACAGGTTTAAATGAGTTAAGTGGAGAGTTTATTGGCTGACGCTGCAGTGTTTCGATCTATTAATTAGATCATCTTCAGGGCTTTTATTGGTATGTGGAGGTGATAAAAAATTTCTTTTAATTTTTTATCCCAGAATTAGGAGAAAGGCGAGTAATAGTCAAATTTTAAACAGACCGATAACAAGGACTATTACTTGCCTTTCTCCTTATCTGAGATAAAAATAAAAAAAATTTTTATCCACCTTCCACATACCAACAAAAGCCCTGAAGATGATCTAATTAATAGATCGAAACACTGCAGCATCGGCCAATAAACTCACCACTTAACTCATTTAAACCTGTGCTTTTTCAATTTTTTTATTATACTAACTACCGTCGGATTCACTTCCTTTTATTCACATACACACACAACATACACACACATATATATATAATATATATATATATATATATATATATATATTGATTTGGTAATTTTTTAATTCCATTCGACAATCTCTAGCAAAAACTTCAGTTTCAAAGATTTTCTGTAGAAGAGATTTTATCTCGAAATATTAAGAATTAAAAATTTACAGGTAAACACACAACATCACAATCGCACTTCCTACCAAGTTAGTGTGAAAATCACATAGGTGAAAAACTGTCACTTACAAATGCTGTTGACTTCATGTCTTCGCTACCCAACTTATATATATGTGTGTTGGTTGTGTGTGTGTGTGTGTGTGTTATTTGGGCAGTAATTTTTCATTAATGGCATGTTTTGTTAAAAAGAACAGACAATTAAGAATGTATGAATTTTAAAGGTGATTTTCTTGTTACAGACTACTACAAGAACAGATCGAACACCTCTTTAACACATTGAACATTATACAGTAAATTTCAGATCAAAATTGATTGGAAGTCTAATTTATTTGGAAAGCAAATAAAATTGGCATCTGTAGGATTGCCCATTTTGTGTGTGTGTGTGGCGGGGATTAATCAGAAGCAACCCATTTCTACCGTACAGATTCCTAAGCAAATGAGCAAATCTTGAAACTTGGAATGTGAAATCCTTCACCTCAGGGAGTGTCTTAAAGTTTGATGTAGGAGGTGGGGTACAGGGAGTCTAACTTTCACACTTCTGGAAATTCACAAAGCATCTTAGCTTAAAATTGACCAAGAAGGTTTAATTTGTCTAAAAAGCAAATAAAATTGGTATCTGCAGTACTGTCCCCCCCCCTCCAATTAAATCCTCCATAAATTTTCTCCCACTATTATTCAATTATAATCAATTCTGTTAAATCCATTCTTCCCTGTCCCATATCCATACATTATGTTTGTCTCACCACTTCTTGAATGTCTTCACACGTCTCAGAACCAAAACCAGACAACACCGGTTACTCCTGTAGGGATGGGGATTGTCCTGAGTTTTGTGAGAACTACTATTAGAAAAGGAGAAGAAGAAATAAGAGATAGTAAAGGTTAAAAAAAAAAAAGTGATGAACATAAAACGGTTTTGTCGTGAGTTTGACTGGGGCGTGACCCCCCGAATGGAGAATTGAAAGCCAACTGGGAATTTCGGTGTTGACTGAACCGGAAGTCACGTGTGACGTGGAACGACAAGAAAAAGACCGGCCTCTTTGCTCTTTCTGAGAACTAGGGAACGGACGGGCCTCTGGTCCCTAGTGTGGGATCACCGTAATTTAACAGTGTCCTCTCTCTCTTTCTCTCTGCTTTTCCTCTTCTCCAAAACAACCCACAAGATGAGCCCTGGAAATAAAAGATAAGCAGTTTGTGACGATATATTTCTCTCATTGTACTTTTTTTATCGACAAGATGTCTGCCACATGCTGAACACCTTTTTAGTGTCGTGAATTTGGGGGCACGTTGACAAGACCCGCTATACAACATATATTGCTATTAGAACGTTACGTATATCCGTTTTGGTATCGTGAATATATCGCTATCACCATGTTACACTCCCCCTTTTTCATATACAACAAAGAATTCTCCAATTTTTTCCGAAATCATCCACAATCACCAAACAACATTTCACCTCATGTCCTGATGAAGGTTGTATAAACCGAAACATTATAATGTCGACTTAAATAATAAACTTACGTTTTGTAAATACTTTGTGTTTTTTTCTATTTTTCTACATACATCAGAATTAATTGCCTATTTTACTCCGAAATATAAATTCAAATCGAATGAATGTGGAAATCATCTTAAAAGATTTGGCTTTCAAGTGCTTTCAGCTGTCTCCAGACATTTTCAAAAATTGGTATGATTTTTTTCTATCAGATTTAAACAAAGTTTTTTTTTTTAATCTCAAGCCATTTAAAAGACGGAATGAATGGCTTTTGACATATTCTAATCTCCATGAACAGGGTGTGGCTACTATATAGAAAAGTTATCTAGTAGTTCCTGGTAAATGAGGCACCAACTCTATAAGTAATGGTTGGCGCATGGCATAATGGTTACAACAGATACTTATTTACAATACAATAGATAGTTATTGAAAATCTAGTATAAGGCACCCAGGTCTGCAAACATTTTCAGACGCAATCTGAGAAGAGTGAATAAGCCCAATTTTTTCTTATATTTTTCTGTGTATCATGTCATTTTTCTTCCCTTTTTTTTTCTTTATGGTAAAAACAGAATGGTCCATTACTTAGCCGAGGTGATTTGTTATATCACTTAGTATTTGTTATATCACTTACATATATATATTAAATTTTTTTACTTGAAGGCACTTACAACGCATGTTATCGCATAAAATTCGATACTTTTTCTTATAGAAAATGAACTGCAAGGTATCCCAGCAAAGGATGGCTCGATATGTAGAATACACATCGAGCCATCCTTTGCTGGGATTACACTTGTCAAGTTCATTTTCTATAAGAAAAAGTATCGAATTTTATGCGATACATGCGTTGTAAGTGCCTTCAAGTAAAAATTTAATATATACTTTATTTCAGCAACGTTTCTAAATAAACAAACATCCAAAATCTTACTTACTTTACATTATATATATGTAAGGTAATCCAAATGACTGTAAGTAAGGGATGATTCTATTTGGGATCTTCAATCTCACTGTACAACCATACTGTATGTTCTTGTAGTGCAAAACATATACTCATACAAGGATTTATATAAATCCCTAAAGAGAGCTCAATGTATAATAATCAATAATTTAAATTATATAACAGAGTAATATTTCACTTTCAAAGAAAGAAAAACTTATAGACTTGTTAGGTTTCTTCTTTCTTTGAAGTTATATCTATATTATAATGGAGATTGTGGGTCTTTCTGTTGTAACCGAAACTAATCCTACTCAAATCACAATTCTCTTAGTTATTGACATCACATTCTCTATGATTTTATTATCTAAACCTCAATTATTATAAAATTGACTTACCATTATTAATACTGTTAACTATGTCTACATACTACAACATGCAATTATATTTATATATACAACAAAATAGCACTTTACAATGTGAACGGGAAGGCTAATTTGCATATTAATATTAAAAAATCAAATTTAATAAATAATGTGCTTAGTATTATTGATTTCTAACTGTTTGGTTTTATTTTAATGAATATAAGCAAAAATCTCTCAATGAATCTTAAATGAAATCCATTAACAAATAAAATAACTGTCATTTTATTCTTACTCCTCTTATAACTAATACTTAAATTAGAAAAGATAACAATGAAGACGAGAGTGATGGAAGAGTAAGTTTCAATTGTTCCATTTTTATTATACTCCCCTCTGTTTTAAATCTTTTATTTTATACTCCCTCTGTTTCAAAATCTTTTATCTGTATTCTTATTTAGTTTCATTAGCCTTTCTAATTTAATACAATATTTTATTACATTAAAACTTAAATACTTGCACCCGGAGGGTGCATATATTTGCTAGTATATATAATAAATTTCAATTATTTAGAATAAGATGGGGTTAAAAGCTAAACCTAGGAACACACACCAAACATAACCAAAATAACTTCAGCCACTGCATCTTTTCAAAGCCTCCATGCTTCCTGTAACACTATACCTAATACCCCTCTCAACCACACATATGCACACATGTGCACACATACATGTATATTATTACTGTAAACTGTTCATGTTCCTGACAAATACATTATTCTGTGTACTAGACATGAGACCATGATGAGTTGTGTTGCACAACTAAAATTTTCATTATTTGAATAAGATGGGGTTAAAAGCAAACCCTAGGAACACACAACAAGAATAACAGCTATCATTTAGACATAAAACACAAAATCATTGCCACCCATAATAATGTAACTTCACGAAATATCTAGTCTTTATTAACAGTATGTATAACTAGTATTGAAAATAAACTTTTAATAGTCTCTCTATTTTCTCTTCTTTCTCTCTCTCTCTCTCTCTCTCTGACAGCACAAATTCCTTTACTTATATCTCACCATCCATCCCTATTATACAGAGCTGATGAATGTAAGTTTTCTTCTGGTTGGCCAACACTAGTGTGTCCACATGTAGTAGTCCTTTAGAGGTTACGTTCACTGCGTTGGCAAAAACATCTGGAGCTGCTGAATTGTTACTAAAATATTGCAAAACTTTTGACTCACCCAAGTCAATCAAACAGTTGTTTTCATATTAACCTTGTCCTATTTAATGTTAATGCAAATTTAAATTCAACAACCATATTGTAAAGCATTTTATCTTTTCAATCTATTTATGTGACTGTAATCACTTCATCTCTTTGCAGTTTTATTACTATTCTCTCTCTCTCTCTCTCTCCCTCGCTCTTTCTATCTCTCTCTCTCTCTATCTCTCGCTCTCTCTTTCTTTCTCTCTCTCTCTCTCTCTCCCTCACTCTCTCTATCTCTCCGCTCTCTCTCT
>CM042156.1:86457710-86460210 GCA_023376005.1 Doryteuthis pealeii | reverse complement strand
TTGGGAAAATCATATAGGTGCTAGGGCTTGACGTGACCAACCGATTGATCGAGGGGGGCCTCTCGACCTATTAAAGTTTATTTTCAATACTAGTTTATACATACTGTTAAAAATGACTAAGATATTTTGTTGTGAAGTTTACATTATTATGGGGGTGGCAAGTGATTTTGTGTTTTAGGTTTTTAAAGATAGCTGGTTATTCTTGTTGTGTGTTCCTAGAGTTTGATTTTAACCCATTTTATTTAATCCATTTCAACTGCTGGGAAGAGTGAAACATTGATTTTTACTAAAGCAAAACGACTATTAAAGTTTATTTTCAATACTAGTTTATACAGGCTGTCAAAAAAAATATCTCGTTGTGAAGTTACAAAGAATCTTTTTAAATTTAACCTTTTTTTAAACACATTTCTTTTAAACTCATTTTTTCTATTTAACCCATAAATAGGACCCTAACAGGTACTACCACAATGGGTCAGAGTGGACCAGGGAGTAATGAGGATGAAGGGATATTCCACATTCCCCAAAGCTCCAGAATTGGAACTTCACCATCAGATATAGTTTAACATCATACCCAGGACATTAAGACTCTCAGAGTGGGTCTGGGAGTAATGGTGATGAAGGAGTACTCCACATTCCCCAGAGCTCCAGAATTGGAACTTCACCATCAGATAGAGTTTAATGTCATACCCAGGATACCCTCAGCCACCGCCTTCTAGCACCTATATAATAAAACGGGTTGAGGGCTTGCCATATAAGCAATAGGGGTGGGACAATCATATAGGTGCTAGGGCTTGACATCAACAGCTAATTGATCTGAGGTGGGGAGGCTCTCTGACTGCCTGTCTTGCCTAAGTAAGGACCAAAGTTGAGTGTTGCATGTCATGGACTGCTCAGCCAACAACGACCCATCCTTAAGTAAAGGGGGTCTTATCCCTTTGCCGAGGTGCAGTGACTGTATTCTAAAGCCCCGCCCAATGGGACCATAAATTATTTGAATGGAAAGAATGAATGTTATTAATTTGCAAGAATGGTTAGTCTTGGAGACTTTCGGTCCTTCCATTCCATTTTTTTCATTGTAACGTGACCCCACCCTCATCAAAGTGAAAACATTTGATAAGCCTCCTAATCATGGCACAAATGAATCATATCATTGGCCTCACGATTCAAGATTTCACCCCCAGAGCTTTGGCATGCAGATATCTTAGAGTAGAATGGCACCACTTCAATGACAGGAATATTTCTTTAGAATCAGGCGTGGATAAAATCCAATGCCAGGAATTTTAAATTTTCAGCTTAGTGTCTGCGATTTAATTTGAACAACCATTTAAAGATTAGAAGAAACAATGAACGGCATTCATTGAATAAAGACCTCACCTCGTTATTTACATTTACTTTGAGATTTTGAGGCACAAAAGTCTAAAGTATAATACAATAAATAGTCTCCTTTATACAACACTCATACTTATACAATAAATAAACAATCTATTTCATACAACCAACAGTCATTTTCACACTATAAATAAATTGTCTCTTTCATATAATAGTCATAATCATATAATAAATAAATAGTCTCTTTCATACAATAAATAGTCATAATCATACAATAAATAAACAGTCTCTTTCATACAATAAATAAATTGTCTCTTTCATACAATAGTCATAATCCTACAATAGTCTTTTTCATACAATAAATAGTCATAATCATATAATAAATAAATAGTCTCTTTCATATAATAGTCATAATCCTACAATAGTCTCTTTTATACAATAAATAGTCAATTTCATAGAATAAATAGTCATAATCATACAATAAATAAATAGTCTCTTTCATACAATAAATAAATAGTCTTTTTCATACAATAAATAGTAAATTTCAGACAATAGATAGTCATAATCATACAATAAATAAATAGTCAATTTCATACAATAGTCATAATCCTACAATAGTCTCTTTCATACAATAAATAGTCATAATCATATAATAAATGAATAGTCATAATCATACAATAAATAGACAATTTCATATAATAGTCATAATCAACCAATAAATAGTCTCTTTCATACAATAAATAAATATTTTCCTACAATAAATAAATAGTCTCTTTCAAACAATAGTTATAATTATTTTTTATTTTGTTTTTATTTTGAAAAGATGCACAGATTAACTTCAAAGGCAAAAGCAACCTTCCCCCCTCCTGAAAAACAAACAAACAAACAAACAAATATAGAAATCACAAAACACTTCCAATAATGTCTGCACAAATTTTTCATGTTTTTCTGAACAATTTCAGCCATTTCCTCTGATTCAGTGTGCAGCTACAAGTGTGGTCTACCATATATACCCTTCTGGTATACTCAGGTATATAATAGAGAGAGAGAGAGAGAGAGAGAGAGAGAGAGAGATGAGATGGTAGATCTTACTTGCTTGTTACTACTTTGTTGCTTACTGTTTCTTCGTCTAACTCGTCAGCCGCATTTGTTCTCTAGTATCTGCTGGGAG
>CM042156.1:86450210-86452710 GCA_023376005.1 Doryteuthis pealeii | reverse complement strand
TCTCCTCTACTTCTGTCGGTTTTAAACGTCTCATAATCAACAAGTGATGCTTGTCTACTCCAATACTTGTATCTGAAGAGACAAGTCATCAACTCTTAAAATGCTCAAACAATTTGGGGTCAGTCATGAATTTGCTTCATTTCCTTCAATTTCCTCAATTGAATCGGAAAAACTTCAGAAGATTTAAAGTCAAATTCATGGTTGGTTGGTTGGTTGGTTGGTTGGTTGGATTTTATGACATGTCAACCCTTGTTGGGCTATTCTATTAGGGTAGGTCAATTTTTTTCCTTCTTTAAAATATCAAAATATCAAATTGACCATCTATGCGAAAGTTGTGTGGTAGTATTATAAAATTATCAGTCATATGGAAATCCGATCTCCCCGACAAGCTAAAGAGACGATTCTTCCAAGCTGTGGTTGTGTGAATATGATGTTATTAACCATTAATTTTTATATGCGCATTTGTTTACGAAAGCCAATGACGTGATCATTGCATGTGCATATAAGAATTAAACGCGCATATAAAAAATTAACGGTAATAACATCATATTCACACATTCACTATACACTTAACATCTTTCATTTTGTCCCTCACATAAACATTACTTAACAGTGTCCTGAAGATGGTACAATATACTGAAATGCTTAAGTATCGACACATAAAATTGTTTCCACTATCATAACATCCTGTGTTTGTTATATTTTTAAAATATTTCTTCTCACCCATATATATATATATTACTTATATATATATATATATATAATATATATAATATATAATATATATGTAGCTTCATGGTAGACCAAAACTGAAATGCATGAATAACTTTATGCCAGGCTGGAAATATTAAAGTTAGGATTTTGTTATAATCTTGTGAGTATCTTTTGGAGAGTATCAGGCAAGCCTCAGTATCTCACAGTCCACAACCTCAGCAAAAAGCATCCAAAGCTGCTGAATTTTGCTTCATGTTACCAAAATATTGCCAATCTCTGACTCACCCAAGCTTAATATTTAGTGAGGAGGGTTGAAAATTATAGAATACTATTTAGATACAACAATAATAGATTTAAAAAAAATTGTTTATCTAATCTTTTTTTAGACAATGTGCCCCCACCCAGATGGCACTCAGAATATACATCCATGACAAGGACATGAATACACACCCATACTTAATAGGAGACTTAAAAAATGTATATATATATATATATATATATTTATAATATATATATTATAGAGTAGAAGGAAAAAAGTTAAGAGGTCCTACCATGGTTTCAATCCAAATGATTTCATCAGGACCCTTCACTACACTTAACTAAGTCGATGTAATTCCTTGCGTTAATCTCCTTTTAACTAAGAAATTACATCGACTTAGTTAAGCGTAGGGTTAGGGTCCTGATGAAATCCATTAGGATTGAAACCCTGGTAGACCCTTAACTTTTCCTCTACTAATATTATTATTACTGCTCTGTTTGGATTATTTACTGATGCCACTTCAATGGAAATGTTTAAGTGGCAATTGGCAGAATACTATATATATATAATTATACATAATATATACATATTATCATGCTATTGTTAAGTAGCTTGACTCAGAGACCATTTGTGTGTAATAACAATCCCTCAAATGAGTGCACTTTATATTGTATCAGAAAAACTAAGCTTAACATTACAGATGTAAGTTTGAAAAATGGAAGCGGATCCTAAAATGTTGAAATGAAAAAATAAAAGAAAGAAATTGCTGAATGGCATAACATAGGATTTATCTTAATTATTTTATTATACTGATATGTGTTTCTCGGCCAGGGTTTATCCATGTTACACATGTATTGTCTATCTATTTATTATTTTAAATACAAAATAAAATAACAATAATAGAAAAGATACGAAAATTTTTTTAGTATACTAATAATGGCCATCGTCAGAGTTTAAAATCCTTGTTATTTTACATTAACTCCTTAACCATTTTACACAATGTAAGGGTGTCTCTTTGGTATTATGACATTGAATTGCATCTAGTGGTTGACATTCCACTACTGGAATGTGGAATTACTCCTTCTTCCTTATTTATTTCCAGGTTATCCATTTGTTGTATACTCTCTTCCCTTACTTTTTACTCTCTATTACTCTCTTCTTCCAGCGTCTCTTCTAATGATTCTCTTCTAGCATCTGGACTTCTGTCTGGCGGACTTCGTGTCTAGCGTCTTTCCACTTAGGGCGTGCATTCCTCTTTATTCAGACAGTCACTCTCTCTCTACGTATATCAGCACTCACACCACAGAGTACCTCTAACATCGTCTCATGTTATACGCATCCTGCGCCTAGGATCTTCACTCGAACTTTCTACATACTCATCTTCTACCACACCACAATCCACTATCCCTCACACACTACTCCAGATTTACCCTACCCCTAGCGACACCTGCTATGATGCTTAATATCTACGCACGCCCTCGCACGTGCGCACTATAACGACACATCATCTGATCACTATCTCTCTCC
>CM042156.1:86410620-86448120 GCA_023376005.1 Doryteuthis pealeii | reverse complement strand
GGTGCATATATTTACTAGTATCTATAATATATAGTTTATATACATATACATATTGTGTTCAAAAAATATTGAGAATCAAACAGAGCTGGGTCATAATGGCCAGACGTAGCCAGAGTAGGATCTTGTATTCATCACCTAACCAGAGCTACACATTTGGTATTAACCAGACCTTGCTATCAGCAACTTTGGTGGAGGGTGCTACACTTACACAATCCTATGTTTCAACAAAAACTGCTGATTAAAAGATATCAACAATTGGAAATAACTTGTTTAGACTTAAATCTTTTCCCTACAAAAAAAACAAAACCAAAAAAAAAACATAGTGAAACTTAAATTGAATTTTCTTTTCATTAAGTGTACTGGGTGATAATACAGGGTGACCCCAAAAAACAGAACCCACAAATTTTGTAATAAAACTGTTAATTTTCATTTTTTTTTTTTCAGAATATACAGTCAACTTGGTGCTTAAAATATTGTAAAAATAATTTTCCCCAATATGTCATGGTCGACTAAGGAAAAAAGTTTCTTAAAATTTTTCTAGACGTTGATAAGATTAAATAAAATATTATTTGGGTTCTGTTTCTTTTGGGTCACCCTGTATATTTTGTAAGCTTAATTGAAATAGGTGACTAATTATTTTTCTTGGTATTATATAATGGTATATTTATAAACAGAATATTCTTCACGCTGAAACAGATATTTGTATTTATATTGTAGATATATTGACTTACCAATTCTGCAAGGCCCGAAATTATAAAAGAGAAAAGGAGTTTCTTTTTTTTTTTTTTTTTTTCTCTGCAGCGAGTAAATTCCTTGGGGGTAGGTACTTCCAAGTAGGCAGGCAAAAAGACGAGTGAGAGATTCCTGCAGGGTTGGCTCCAGGTAATCTTCAAACCTGAGGATCAAATGAGGTAATTTCCAATGAAAAAGGAATGTTCCTTTACTATAGGAAAAGAATGATTACAGCATGGATTTTTTGAAGACAGGAAGAGAGAGAGGGAGGGGGAGAGACAGGAAGAGAGAGGGGGGGAGAGACAGACAGACAGACTCAGAGGAAGGGAAAGAGAGAGAGAGAAGAAAAGGTAAAAAATAAACAACTACAAACAATTAGTCATTTTTATATCTCTTTAAGCAGTTGAGAAAAAGAAGAAAAAAAATGGTGGAAGCAGAAGTAAAGAAAAGTGGGGTGGGTTTGTTGTTTTCTTGAAAGAAGACATTTAAAAAAAAAAAAATTGGTTTAATTTTGATCTTTATCTTCTTCATTTTAAATTTTTGAAATTTCAGTGAATCCTTAGTTTTGTGGCAGTGTATATATATATATATATACAGTATATATATATATATATATATATATATATATATATATATATATATCTTAGAGATGAGTCAGATCTTAGCCCTGAAGAGCATTAAGCGAAACTTTTAGTAGGTTCGTCTGACTCATTAGATTTATCTTTATTATTTGCTCTACTTAGGTATTGAGCACTTTTTACTTATTAGCTTTAGTCTCCTGGCGGGTTTGTATGTATATATATATATATCTTATATATATATATATATATGCATATAAATTGTTTTTTCTTTTGGCCAAATATTGTACCAATAGATTATTTTTTGTTGGTATGATTATCTTGGTCTTTTCTTTTTTACAAAAATTTTTTTTCTTCCTTGTTGATGTTTGGTAGTATATTTTTACAATCAAACTATTTGCTGTTTTTTTTCTTACTGTGAGGATTTACCAACAAGTTTGGTATATTTATATATATATATATATATATATATATATATATTATATATATATATATATTATATATATATTCCAGAAAAATATGGACTCACTGAAATTTCAAAAATTTCAAATGAAGAATATATGCCCCAAAATTAAGGATTCATTTAATTTTTTAAACTTTAAAATAAAATATATATATATATATATATATATATATATATATTCTGTGCGGTAAAGTAAGGAGCTGATGGTAGGTGTGACGCTCCACTTCAGATGCCCAAAACAATCTCCTTAGCTTAGCACTAGTGAAAAGGGGATAGACTCCCCCACTGTCTGGCTGATATCAAACAATCTTCTTGGTCTAGCACTAGTGAAAAGGGATAGACTCCCTCGCTGTCTGGCTGATACCGACTTTAGGCCGCCCTGTTGACTTTACTTTACTTTTTTGACTTCTGTCATGTTAATTTGATTTGTAAATCTATCTGTCTTCCTTCTATTCCTACTTTACTTCCTCTTCCCTTTGCTTCTTCTCTCCGTCAGTATTTTCTTTACAACTGTAATAATTTATTTATGTAACTCTTAATTTTATATCTTTTGGTAAATAATATTTCTAGTGCTGGCTTGTACTTTTGGTTATAGGTTAAAGGGGTTATTCGTAATTGTATATTTATAATAATGATTTTACATAGCAATTTATCAAGCCTATGTTTGCATTTCCCTAAAGCTTCATTTCTGCTGTTTAAAAGGTTTTTCTTTTCTCCTTTGGTAATCTAGTTATTGCTAACTTGTAAACACAATGTGTTGCACAAATCACAAGCACATGTTCTCCAATATTAAGCTAAGAAATGTAACAACCCTATCTGGTTATATTTGGGAACAACCCATTTTGAAAAGTATTTTGTTCACAGAGGCCTCAACTATGTAAATGCAGGAGCAATATATATGATATAAAATGATGATTGAAAGGAATAACCTCTTATGAAACCAGCTCTTTTATCAATATATATATATATATTTCTGCAGTCTGTTTCTTGCATAGCAGGGAAATTTCTTCTAACTGCTCAGGTTCTGTAGTCTGTAGTTTTACTGGTCTTTTGTTCTTCTATTTCTTCTATTGTTCTGGTTCTCAAGAAGCTGATTTGCCATTAGTTCACAAAGAGACAACCAAGGCTTGTATTTTGGGAGATTACATTTTTATTCAGAACCAGACTTTCTCAACCACGGTGGAGTAAAGTGGAGCCGATAATTACATCAGGACGTCTCTCCCTTAACTGACTAAGCTAACTAAACTCTCAACCTTCTTTCCTATAGTCTGTGTAACCGGAAAGAAGGTCACCTAAAGGTTATTTTATGTCAGTCATCTAACCCTACAGATTTTGAATTTCAATGACTTTGAATTCAAAATCTAACTGTCCAAAAAAACCAATATATCAATATACAACACAAATACGCAAGGTTATTCAAGTCAAGTTATATAGTAGTTGAGTAGCTAGTCATACTGTTGGAGAACTGCGTGTTGACTCTATTAATTAATTCAGTCACAAGAAAATGGCAAAATTGAGAAAAGATGATTGGTTAGATTTTTTTAGAAAAATGGGAAAAATTAAATCTGGACAGAATGAACAAATGCAACCTAATTCTTTTTTATGATATATATTAGATATCTAAAGAAATGTCAATTTCTCATTTGTTAATATAGTTGGTAATTTTAATGGGAAGCGAGGTGGTATACTGTTAAAGTTGTAGGAAATGGACTCGTCGACCCAAGTTCAAATTCTTGATGAAGCTACAGTTCACATAGCGCTAATACCCCTGGGAAAGGTATGGATCCAACTATTCTCCCTCCAGCTATGGGTAAATAGTAGGGCAATTGGGCTCTTTAACCTTGGTTTGGCAACCAGTCTAGGAGAAGGAAAACTCTGAATTCAAACCTTTTAAATCTCCACTTGAAGTCGTCACTACTAGAATAGGCTCAGGCCTACTTGATCTATTTCAATTTAAAAAAAAAAAATTAAATTTACATTTAAAACAACTTCAAGGTGGATTATATCTAAAAAAAAAAAAATCTTCATACAATGGCTAGAGTCATAGGAAATGGACTCGTCGACCCGAGTTCAAATCCTAGACGAGGCTGTCTACATTTTACATAGCGCTAATACCCTTGGGATACAAAATAAAAAAGACAGATAACAACATCAACAACAAAAAAAAAAAAAACAACAGAAATATTACTTTTAAAATAATAGTAATAATCTTCATACAATGACTGCTATTTACACAGTAGCATTGCAACCAACAAAACCTTCATCAGATGATGATTCTGGGTTCAGGCATGGTTTCGGGTCCGAGCATCATTACCACTAACCCAGAGTGCCCCAGCAGTATCTTACAATACCACCAGACTTTGTCGGTTTGATGTCACAATGTAGGATTGCTGTATCCATGCTGATGCGGTTAGAGCTTTCTCCTGAATCTTTTTTATGTATTTCCACTTGTCTGGTGGAGAAAGTCCAAGTTTAGACAAAAATGCCAAGGTTGAGTTGGTAATAAATCCCCGGCATCCGACTTCGATAGGAAATACATCTGTTACTCATCCGTTTCTGACGCATTGTTCACGTAGGTCTTCATATTTTTCCAACTTACGCTGATGTGCCCAGTCAAGATTTTCTTCAAATGGAACTGTCAATTCAACGATAAAAGCTTTCTTTTGATTAACAGACCAAATGACAATATCAGGACGCTTGCCTGTTAACATTATTTCAGTTGGAAAAACGAGTTGATGTTCCAAGTTGCATGCAATGCGCCAGTCCATAGAGCCATCAAACAGTGACGAAATGTGCCTATATTTACGTGAAAATTTCGAAATGTACTTATGAATGTTATTTTATCAAATGTAATCAAATTGGATGTATATCTAAGAATCAAGTTTTCAGTAGGGTTTTCTGCAAAATATGGAATTACTTTTCAATCACCCTTGTATAAGTATTACAAGTGTTATTCACATTTGAAATTTAGTGAAATGCCATTTGAAGATCAACTGCAATTTGGCTAACCTTCAACAAGATAAAATGACAACAACAAATTTGAAACATTTACATTATACATATAATAACCTTAATTTAATCAGTAACATTTGCATTAATTCCTGACCACTGACAATCCCTTTCTTCCAGATTTTCACTTCATTTTCAAAGTAAAATCATTTGCAACAAATTTACATTCTACATATAATAGCCCTATTCTCATCTCTATTAATAATGGAAATTCGCTTCCGGTTTTTGTGTGTAACAAAAATTACGTCACTGCTTACGTCACATTACCCAAAATCGTCATAACATACAATAAATACACTCAAAATTTGAACATGCAATATTAGACAGTCCTCATTGTTTTTTAAAACAAGTTTTAATAAATACGTGACTGGTATTATATATCTATATATAGTTTGTTTTATTTTAATACATATTTAAAGTTTATATTTCAAATTGTTTTATTTTTTTAATCCTTTAATGAATTTGATGATTTTACTTACTTAGGGTACAAACTCGCTGACATTGAATTTTTTACTCCCACCCCTCAGGCAATATGTTTCAAAAATCTATTTTTACATTGCCCGGAGGGTGTTTTTTTTATTTTGCTAGTAATATAAATTCTCTAAATAGAATGAGTTGACAGTGAAGTTTTTTTATTTTGTACTAGTAGTAACAATTGCCCTAATTCCTGAATGCATCAGTTAATGCTAGATCTCTAAAGTTAAGAAGCAACACACCTGTTCAATACTTAATTGTGTGACAACTTTAGCAACAGCAGGTACTGTAAGCAACCTTAGTCCTTTGTTTATCAAAATGACTTGTTTTGGCATTAAAGTCATTGGGGTGGCCTAAAGTTGATATCAGCCAGACAGCAAGGGAGTCTATCCCCTTTTCACTAGTGCTAAGCTAAGGAGATTGTTTTTGGCATCTGAGGTGGAGCGTCACATCTACCATCAGCTTCTTACTTTACCGTACAGATCCCTGTGCTACTCATACACTGAGTTGGCGAGGGCCAGTATCGAATCAGGAACCTTGTGGTTCCTAGTTGGATACTCTACCGACTGAGCTATGCCATAAAAGAAAACAATAAAACACTTTCTTCCAGATTTTCAATTCATTTCTAAAGTAAAATCATTTACAACAAATTTACCTTACGCATATAATAGACCTATTCTGATAGTCACAAATACATAATTTCCTGACCCCTGACAATCCCTTTCTTCCAGATTTTCAATGTATTTTTAACTCTTAACGTCCTATACCACCTCATTCCACCCGACCAGAAGTCACATTCATTTTCCTAATCTACCCCAAATGATAGCCTTTGTTTAAATGTAATATTAGGTAATTTATGAGGAAGTGCGTCCCGGTCTCCTGCCTCATAAATTGCTACCCGGTGACTATCAAAATAACGACCCCAGCAATTTTTGAGGCAGGAGACCGGGACGCACTTCCTCATAAATTACCTAATATTAAACCTATTTAGAAGTCTTTAATTTAAGAGAAATAACAGGTAACTTTAAATGAAAAGGCCATTTATAGCCATTTTTGATAAGTGGTTATAGAAATTGAGCTGAGAAAATTCTCAACAGGATGTTAAGAGTTAAAATCGTGTCCAAGAAGTTTACATTATTCATTTGTTTTAATTTTGGGGCCTTGATAAATTCTCCTAGTTTTCAGTGCATTTCTAGAATTTTAAAAATTGCAATTTTTATTCATTTATAGGTAAGGAAAAAACTTTCACCTTTTTGCATGAAAATCAACATTCTACTACACTTGTGTGTTCAATCATGAGAGCTTCACTATTGTAGCCTTATGCCAGACTTCAATGTGATCTGTAAATATCAACACACTTAAAATAACCCGTAAATCTGTAAATACTAAAACTAAAACAAACACACACACATACACATGCACACACACATACAAATACACACATACACACAAACACAAACATAAACACATACTAAAACCAAATGAGAACACACACACACACACACACTAAAGCCAAAATTAACACACACACACACACACACACACACACACACACACACACACAAACATATACTAAAACCAAAATCAACACAGTGAACACACATATACACGCATACACATACTCACACATACACAGACAATACATACATGCACATACACACACACATACTCACCTAAACATACACACATACACACACACACACACACACACACACACACACAGATACATAAAAAAGAGCAACCAGTGAAGCAACTTGTGGATTCCATTTTGTTAAATTTTTCCATTGTCAACCATTTTTTTTAATGACTTTTTTCACTCTTTTTAAATCCAAAGACTTTTTGTCCCTGACATTTCTTGAACAAAACTTTTTATCTAGTTTTTTTTTTTCTTTTCTTTTTCTATTGTTACCCTTTCCACCATTTTCTTTTTCATTTCCTTTTCCTTTCTTTTCTTTTCTCCTTCTTTTCATTCCTCCTCCCTAATTAATATTTAGTCCTCATTTTTATTTGAATTATTTTTACAATTTTTTTGATAGATTTATTTCTTTTATGTTTTAAAAGATTTTCTTTTTTTACTTTTCTTTGATTCCACTCTGAATTTATTTTACTTTTCTTTTATTTTTCTTTCAATTTTCCCTTCTTTTCTTTCTTTTTTTCTTTTCTTTTTTCTTCATTTCTTTCACTTTTCTGTTTTTTTTTCGTTTGTTTTTCAAGTCATTTCTTCCATTTTTCTTTCCTTTTTCTCATTTAATTTTTCACTTTTTCTTATTTTCTTTCAATTTTCTTGTCATTGATTTTTCTTTTTCTTCATATTTCTTTTCTTTACAATTTTCTCATAATTGAAAATGAGAAAAACAAATGAGAACAGTGAAAGAAATGAAGAAAAAATGAAAAGAAAAAAAATGAAAGAAAAAATGAAAGAACATTAAAAAAAATGAAAACTTTTTTTTCATTTTTTCTTTGAATGTTTTTTGATTTTTTTCTTGATCTTTTTTCACTTTTTCTTCATTTTTCTTTCGTTTTTTTAAATTTTTTTTATTTAAAATTTATTTCAATTTTCTCATATTTTTTCTTTGTTTTTTAAATTTTTTCTTTCACTTTTTCATTTCTTTTCTTTTTCATTGCTCTTTCATTTATCTTTCACTTTTCTCATTCATTTTTTCTCTTTTCTTTCTTTAATTTTCTTTCACTTTTTTTTTTATTTGTCATTTATTTTTCTCTTATTTTCGTTCATTTTTCTTTCCTTTTCTCTCTACTTTTTCTGTCATTCATTTTACCAGACTTCTAATTAAAAAAAACATCAAATTAACTTGCACACAAATTAATTCATATGAAAAGTCGCAGTTCAATAAGGGAATTCACCCAGGTGGCCCAACACCTGCAAAAAAGTTGAAATAAATAAATAAACATTAATTAATGAAAATAAAAACAAAACGTCACCTTTTCTTGCAAAAATGAATTTTTATTACATTTTTAAAAATCTTCCTGTAATTTTTATTTTTGTATTTTTTTTACAACTTTTTCATTTCCTTTTCCTTTCATTGAAGACTTTTCCTTTCTTTTCTTTCTTTTTTTTTATAAACAAGGCAGTTAACAATACAAAACAAAAACAAACAAACATATTATCCTCACTCTTTTTTTTAATTCTTTTTTTCTTCTTTCTTTTTCTTCTTTTTCTTGTTGTTCTTGTTGTTCTTCTTTTTCTTCTTTTCTTCTTCATGTTCCTTCTTCAGTTTTCTCTTTATATATTTCTTTTCTTTTACTTTTCTGATTAGATTCAGCAGAAGTGTTTATTTTCATTTCTTCTTTGTCTTTATCCTCCTCTCTTTTGAATAACTTCTTTTTTATATACTCTTTCCCTTTCCTCACATCATCATCATCATCATCATCATCTTTTTATCATCATCATCATCATCATCATCATCATATTATTTTATTATTATTATTATTATTATTATTATTATTTCATCATCATCATCATCATCATCATCATCTTTTTTATCATCATCATCATCATCATCATCATCATCATCATCATCATCATCATCATCATCATCATCATCATTATTATTATTATTATTATTTCATCATCATCATCATCATCTTATTATTATTATTATTATTATTATCATCATCATCATCATATTATTATTATTATTATTATTATCATTATCATTATTATTATTCATCATCATCATAATCATCATCATTTTATTATTATTATTATTATTATTATTATTATTATTGTGATTATTATTCAGTCCTTGTGAGTTTTTCACGCCAGATTAAGTTTTAATACAAACTTTATACTGAATTAGAATGACTAACGAAATTGAATAAGAACACAAAATGAGTACACTTATTTTTACTTTATTCTAATTGATTTCAATATAAAATTGTACATAGGATTGCTTTTAATGTTTGAGAATAAAACGAAAATATCAGAAATCAATAACACAAAGTAATTATTTATTAAACACGGTTTTGTTAAAACCAGTATGCAAATTATTCACACCATATACTATGTAAACATTTATTTCTTAATGATATATAACACACATTGATAATATGGGCTGTTTTGAGGCAAATCTATCTCAGTTAGACCTTAATAGAAAATTGTTAATAAATAAGATACTAATTAAAAATAAATAACAATTATTTGATAACCACTGAGAATATAACCTAAATAACTAAGTGAATTGTGACGTTGGTGGTGATGTAGTTTTATTACAGACAGATAGACAGTCAGACACATAATCTCCAATATAATACAGGATGTCCCAAAATAATGTATACACTGTTTTGTTTTTGTATTCTTTCTCTTGTATCAATCTTATTTGCAAGTCAAAATACATAAAATGAATAAGGTATAACAATTCAAAGAGTGTATATATTATTTTGGGACACCATATATATATATATATATATATATATATATATATATATATATATATAGGAAAACAGTTTAGATTTTTAAGTTTATATTAGAAGACCAGGAGAGAAATAAAAATAATTCTAAACCAGACAAGTATATATAATATTAGCTACCTATAATTCTTTAGTTCTCCTGAGGAAGGTGTACCTTGAACACCGAAAGCATGGTAGAGAGAAAAACTTTTCTACAACTATAAATGCTCTATATTTTACGAGATATATTGAGCCCTTTTGGATTAACTATGTATGCTACTACAATGAAAACGTGGTAGTAACTTTTTGATATATATATATATACAGGGTGTCCCAAAATAATGTATACACTCTTTTTTTTTTTTTTTTTTGTATTCTTTCTCTTGTATCAATCTTATTTACAAGTCAAAATAAATAATTTAAATAAGTTATAAGAATCTCACAGACAAGTTAAAGAGACAGTTCTTCCAGGCCGTTGTCGTGTCAGTACTGCTGTATGGCTGTACCACCGGACCCTAACTAAGCGACTAGAGAATAAACTAGATGGGAGCTGCACAAGAATGCTGCGGGTGATCATGAACAAGACGTGGAAACAGCACCCTACGAGAAAGCAGCTGTATGGCCACCTACCACATACCACCCAAACCATCCCAGTGAGATGGACAAGACATGTGGGACACTGCTGGAGGAGCAAGGACGAACTCATAAGCGATGTCCTCCTGTGGAAGCCAGCACATGGACAAGCCAGTGTGGGCCGACCAGCAAAAACGTACGTTGATCAGCTCTGTGCGGATGCAGGATGCTGCATAGAGGACCTCCTGAAAATGATTAGCAATAGGGACGGATAGAGAGAGATTGTCATGGATATCCACGCTGAAAGCGTGACATGATGATGATGATGATAACAATCCAAAGAGTGTATACATTATTTTGAGACAGCCTGTATGTTATTTTATGATATGATATTTTCTTTGTTGAAGCAAAACTGTTGATATTATTACCTCATGCATTTTTTGTCTCTTTTATTGATATTATTGATGTTATTTTTTTTTTCTCATTGAGGGAAACATTCACAAAAAATTTTCTTTGTACCTTACCCACTTCCCAATCCAGAACCACAAATATTAAATTTAAAAAAAAATTCTCTCTATTATTATTTTTAATTTGAAAAAAAAAAAAAATGATAAAAGATTTTATATTATTATTATTTAACAAGAAATAAAAGTTCATTACTGATTTTAAATATTCAATTTTTTTTATTGAATTTATTCTAATTTTTTTTTTCAATTTTTTTACTTCAAATTAATTTTTGCTTCAAATTAATTTTAAAAATTTTTGCTTCAATTTTTTTCTCTCTTTCTCTTTCTCTTTCTCTTTTTTTTTCAATTCTTTTTTTTTTTAACTATTTTCATTTTGCTCTTTTCAAATTTCTATTCAAATTCTTTCTTTCTTTTATTTTTTTTTTTTCAAACATGACATTCAATTTCTCCCCAGGGTTCCACTGCCATCTTTAAAATAATATTTCAAACAAAATGTTACTCTAACAGTTCTGTTTTTTTTGTGGAGTTTTCCTGCTGTTTCATTCAAATATTCACCTTTTACCCACCTGCGTGCATCTCTCTAGGGAGGGAGACATCAATTAGAGAGCTGACTCCCCTTACAACGAGTCTTGCTACCCAACCACACCCAGATAGCAGGTAAAAGAATAGGGCAAGGTAGGGGGGTTGAAAGTTTCCTCGAAGCCCCCCTCCCCGCCCCCCAATGACTGTAAATTTCTCATTTCATTAGTCAGAGGTGATCAATCTTTTTCAAAACATTTACTGATAACATTACAAGTTTTCTACCTTTAAAATGTTTAAGAGATAGATAGATAGATAGATAGAGAGAGAGAGAGAGAGAGAGAGAAGAGAGAAAGAGTAAAGAGAGAGGACAGTGAGTAGAAGGAGAGATAGAGGAGAGTGAGTAAAGAGAGAAAGAAAGAAAGGAGAGAGTGAGAAAGAGAGGAGAGAAAAGTAAAAGAGAGGGAGTGTAAGAGAGAGAGAAAGAGAAAGAGAGAGAAAAGGAGAAGAGTTAGAGAGTAAGAGAGGAGGAGAGAGAGCAGAGAGAGGGGGGGAGAAGGAGAGAAAGAGTAAAAGAGAGAGGACAGTGAGTAAGAGAAAGATAGAGGAGAGTGAGTAAAGAAGAGAAAAGAAAAGAAAGGAGAGAGTGAGAAAGAGGAGGAGAAGAAAAATAAAAGAGTAAAGAGAGGGAGTGTAGAGAGAGAGAGAGAGAGGAAGAGAGAGAGAGAGAGGAACAGAGAGTAAGAGAGAGAGAGAGTAAGAGAGAGAAAAAGAGAGAGAGTAAAGAGAGAGGAGAGAGAGCAAGGAAGAGAGCAAGTGAGAAAGTGAGAAAGAAAGAGAGAGGCGTCTGTTTAAATATGAGCAGATGATGAGAGAGAAGAATAGGATCGTAGATTGTATTGTTGGATTGATATAGTGGTTAGAGTATGCTATCATACCTTTCTTTCATCTCCTAGAGAACAGGAGTTGTAAGAGGGCTGGACAGAAATTGAGCACGAGAGATGGACAAAAAGAGAAGAGAAGAGACGGAGAGAAGAAAGGTCTCTGCTCTTACTGGGCTCCGTATAGCAGCCCTAACACATAGAAACTCACAACTCAAATTGAGTAGGAGTACAGTTTTAGTTAGAAAAAAAATACATTAATGTAGAGTAGGACTCCACCACCTTCCTCTCACCCTATATCCACTCCCCATGACATCTTTATCCTGTCTTTGTTTGCCACTCTCTTTGCTCCTTCTCCTTCTAAATATCGAGAAGTCGTCTACCAGTCACTGTCCATAGTATCGTCTATTTACGCTGACTTTCTCTCCCTTCTGCAGTTCGATTCTCTCTCTCAGTAGTCAGTTACCGCTTAGAATATTAGACCTTTATTAGCCCTCTTCTCAATTTAATGTGTTGATGTCTTCTCTACTCACGAACTCTACTCTGCGACCCCCCCCTGTCACGCGGAGTTCACAATGGAAGCACGCTCTTGTCCCCCGTGCTTCAAATGCAAGCACACCGCGCAGCAGCCATTGGCAGTTATCGCAGACCTACAACTCTCTCTCCGACTCGCCCTGCTCTGTGCCTAAAAGAGAAAGGTCATGAGAAAAGTATCTCATCCTTTCTCTCTCCTCATGTATGTCTCACTACTCTCTCCTGTTCTGGCAGTGCGGTTCTACTCATTCAGTCATCGAGATCTTGCGCATCTCTGCACCGTAATGTCAGGTTGCTAAGCACTTTGCCATCAATATAGCCCTCATGATACTCGTTCACTGTGTCCTGCTCACTGACATACGACCATAAAAGAGATAGAAAGCGTAGAAGAGAGGTCTCTAAGTCAGTCTTTCGATCGATCTGCTTAGGTATAACCATCTGTCATCTCGTCATGACTGCTGAGAAGGGACTGGTCCTACATCTCGAGATGCAGGTCCGACCTGGAGCACGAGAAGGGAGACGTATACAGAAGTTCTAATTCTCGAGAAAACTCAGGTAATAAGCTACAGAGAGGTCACTCTAGCACTTGCGAGTCTAACTGTCTTTAGCAGTTAATCACTACGAGATCACTGCACAGAGTGTCTTCTCACGTCATGGCTTCAAGCAAAAGATCGAGAAAGCTATTAGCAAAAAAGCTTCAACAATGCATGCTCAATATACGTAGACTGTCGAGACTACTACCGCTACGTAGAGTCGACTGATGACAGTGCTACTAGTAAACACGATGCTCAGGTGACGTGCTTTAATGTAACGTCTTATCTGCCAAGAATGACGAATCGACGATACTGAGAGAGAGAGAGAGACGAGGAACAGGGATCTCGTCTGCTCTCACATCTTATTATCTTCTCTAATTTTGGTCTCTTCATTCTTTTTTACACATCAGTGAAGGGAGAGGCTCGTGATCCTCTAGCATCATTCTGGGTGGTCAGGTTCCAGCGCCTCAGTTCAGCGGGGCATAAGTCACATGGCATAGTCTTAGCAAGTATCATCGTTGAAAGTCAGAGAGGGGGGGCGGTATCGTGGAGACATTCATACTATCGTAACGAGGTGACATGCTGATGGATTGTAACGTGCAGCCTTGTNCTCTTCTTCTTCTTCTTCTTCTTCTTCTCTTCTTCTCTTCTATCCGCCGTCTTTTCTTCTTCTCTTCTTCTTTCTTCCTTCTTCTTCTTCTTCTATTCCACCGTCTTTCTTCTTCTTCTTCTTCTTCTTCTTCTTCTTCTCTTCTTCTTCTATTCCGCTCTTTCTTCTTTCTTCTTCTTCTATCTTCCACCGTCTTTCTTCTTCTTCTTCTTCTTCTTCTTCTTCTTCTTTCTTCTTCTTTTCTATTCCGCCGTCTTTCTTCTTCTTCTCTTCTTCTTCTTCTTCTTCTTCTTCTATTTCAGCCGTATTTCCTTCTTCTTCTTCTTCTTCTTCTTCTTCTTCTTCTTCTTCTTCTTCTTTCTTCCTTCTTCTCTCTTCTATTCCGCGTATCTTCTTCTTCTTCTTCTTCTTCTTCTCTTCTTCTTCTTCTTCTTCTTCTTCTTCTTCTTCTTCTTCTATTCCGCGTCTTTCTTCTTCTTCTTCTTCTTCTTCTTCTTCTTCTTCTTCTTCTTCTTCTTCTTCTTCTTCTTCTTCATTCATATATTTTTGCCCAGCCTTTTTGCTTCATCAAATTGTCTATTAGATTGTCAGTTAAGAATTCTATGATTTGATTATTCTGTTGATTTCTCCAGTTAATATTCCATTTTATCACCATGGCAACATATTTCCTTCATTATTATTAATCTTGAAAAAAAAGAAAAAAAAGATGAAATTAGAACAGGTAACAGGCAATTCATAATTGTTTCATCAGTTATATTTTCTCATCAACGACAAATACAATAAACCATTTCACACATTAAAACAAATAGATCTGCAATAATTATACAACTAGCAGGACTGGTGGATATACCACAGGTATGATTAATTTATTATTACAATGTTGATATGTTTACTTAAGAGCTATTGCGAAATAGTTCAATATGTAAAAAGTATAATAATCCTTGACTAGCCGGACCAGTGGATATACCACAGTATGATAATTTAATTATTACAATGTTTGATATGTTTACTTGGGAGCTATTGCCAAATAGTTCAATATGTAAAAAGTATAATAATCTTGACTAGCAGGACACCGGTGGATATACCACAGTATGATAATTTAATTATTACAGCATTTGATATATTTACTTAAGAGCTATTACCAAATAGTTCAATATGTAAAAAGTATAATAATCTTGACTAGCAGGACTTGTGGATATACCACAGTATGATAATCTAATTATTACAATGTTTGATATGTTTACTTAAGAGCTACTGCAAATTAGTTCAATATGTAACAATAGTTCAATATGTAAAAAGTATAATAATCTTGACTAGCAGGACCTGTGGATATACTACAGTATGATAATTTAATTATTACAATGTTTGATATGTTTACTTAAGAGCTATTGCTAAATAGTTCAATATGTTAAAAAGTATAATAATCTTGACTAGCAGGACCTGGATATACTACAGTATGATAATTTAATTATTACAATGTTTGATATGTTTACTTAAGAGCTATTACTAAATAGTTCAATATGTAAAAAGTATAATAATCTTGACTAGCAGGACTTGTGGATATACCACAGTATGATGATTTAATTATTACAGCGTTTGATATATTTACTTAAGAGCTATTGCTAAATAGTTCAATATGTAAAAAGTATAATAATCTTGACTAGCAGGACTTGTGGATATACAACAGTATGATAATTTAATTATTACAATGTTTGATATATTTACTTAAGAGCTATTGCTAAATAGTTCAATATGTAAAAAGTATAATAATCTTGACTAGCAGAACCAGTGTATATACCACAGTATGATAATTTAATTATTACAATGTTTGATATGTTTACTTAAGAGCTACTGCAATTAGTTCAATATATAACAATAGTTCAATATGTAAAAAGTATAATAATATTGACTAGCAGGACCAGTGGATATACTACAGTATGATAATTTAATTATTATAACATTTGATATATTTACTTAAGAGCTATTGCAAAGTAGTTCAATATGTAAAAAGTATGATAATCTTGATTTAACTCTCTCTTTCATACTGTTTTTTTTCTTTCTGTCCTTCTTTCTATCTTTTCTCAGTTATCATATATTTCTTCCCTGATTTCTTTTCTTTCTTTCTTTTCATCTTTTCATTAGGTTCAATTGAAACTGTTGAAATTTTTGTAATATATATATTTACCAACCCCTCCGCACGAGCAGGATGCGACACAAGGTCAATTTATTAAGAGGAGTTCAGCAGGTTTGAATTCAGAGTTTTCCTTCTCCTAGACTGGTTGCCTAACCAAGGTTAAAGAGCCCAGTCTGCCCTACTATGTATCCATAGATGGAGGGAGAGTAGGATTCATACCTTTCCCAAGGGTATTAGCGCTAAGTGAAATGAAATTACCAAGTCCAGGATTTGAACTCAGGGCGACGAGTCCATTTCCCATGATTTTAACCATTACACCACACGCTTCCTACTTTTGTAAATAATTTTTCCTAATTTTTGTAATATAAGGCGTGTGACAAATACCCACTTGTACTTATAGACTCGCCGACAACCATGTGACCAACTTCTTGTCCAATCACTGGCAGTGTTCTGCTGCTGATATTGTTACTTATACTGGCTGTTCTGCTCATACCTACACACATTGCTTTGAGCCTTCGTGGACGACGGAACATAGGATTATATCACAGGACTTATTCACTTACCAAAGGATTCTATAACTCAGGACTTACTTACTTACTTATTTACTTTAAGTTCTTTACAACTGGCCAAGGATGGCGGCCAGATACTTAACAGAAACAAATTAGGATTATTGCTAAACTGAAAAAAAAAAGGTCCTCTTCATTTTTTGCCCTCCTCACTTAACACCATTTCTTACATTCAAGTGAATTCCCTAAATTCTTGTGGTTTGGAGTTTCCTGCCTAAAGAATTCCAACACAGACTTCCTCTCACAAAGAATTTTTTCCTTTGAGGACTTTTTGTCTCCAAACTCCTTCAAGTCAAGTACTGACCAATTCCTTCAAGTCAAGTACTGTCTTCCCAGACTCCCAAGAAGTAAGTTATTTAAACCTTCAAAACAACATCTTAAATCTTTCTACTTTCATAGATTTATCTCCCTTTGTTACCTGACCTTGTAAGGACTATTTGTGTAACAGCCTCACCCAGAAAAAAACCGGTAATTTTCACCTTTAGTTGGCTAAATTCATAGCAAATAAGGCAATTAGAGTAACCTCCCTTGACTTTCGCTTTGAAACAAGCCAGTAGTCATTTTGAAAGTCTAGAAACTTTTTTGAAAAAAAATACAACTGCATGCTTTAACACAAAAATATCATAAAATGTGTTCTTAATAACAATCAAGTTCATTTCAGTTAATGCGCATGCACAATTTTATGCTAGGAATTTAGCCAACTAAAGGTGAAAATTACTGAAAAAAACTTGGTTGCTCCTGTATTATTTGGTATTTTTTGGACAATTGTCCTCATCTTCATTGTTATATACACAATGTTTGCTGATATGCCCTTCAGTCTTCTTCAGGTGTTTCTTGTCAAACACTGAACTCGGAAACCTTCAGGTTAAATCCGAGGGCCTTCATATCATAATTGGGAAACTTTACGGAACTTCCAATATTTGTTTCTCCTTTTCGACAAAGTTATGTAGCAAGATGGGGAATATCCTGAGTTTTGCGAGAACTACTATTAGAAAAGAGAGGAAGAAGAAATAAGAGATAGTAAATGTTTTAAAAAAAGTGATGAGCATAAAACGGTTGTCGTGAGTTTGACCGGGGCGTGACCCCCTGAATGGAGAATTTAATGTCAACTGGAAGTTTTGGGTGTTGACCGGAACCGGAAGTCACGTGGTGACGTGGAACGACAAAGAAAAATACCGGCCTCTTTTTGCGTTGAGAGTCGTAGGGTATGGACCGGACCTCTGGTCCCAGTTGTGGGATCACAGTAATTTATCAGTGTCCTCTCTCTCTTTCTCTCTGCCTTTCCTCCTCTTCCGAACAGAGCCCACGATACGAGCCTAGAAATAAAAGCTAAGCAGCTTGTGACGATATATTTCTCGCGTTGTACTTTTTATCAACAAGATGACCGCCATGTGCCGAACACCTTTTTAGTGTTGTGAATTTGGAGGCACGTTGACAAGATCCGCTATACAACGTATATCGCTTTTGGTACTGTGACCATATATCGCTACCACCACGTTACAGTTATATATCTAGTTTATTTCTTTTAAATTTATATATCATCATTATCATCATGTCACACAATTAGCACAGATATCCATGACAATCTCTCGACAATTTTCCCTATCATTCATTGCCCCAGGGAGGTCCTCTGCACAGCATCCAGTATCCACGCAGAGTAGGTCAATGTAGGTCCTTGCTGGGCAGCCCACATTAGCATGTCCATGTGTTGGCTTCCACAGGAGAATGTCACTTATAAGTTCATCCTTGCTCCTCCAGCAGTGTCCAGCATGTCTTGTCCGTCTCACTCAGATGGTTTGTGAGATAGGGGGTAGGTGGTCGTACAGCTGCTTCCTTGTGGGGTGCTGTTTCCACGACTTGTTCAAGACCGCACACAACATTCTTGTGCAGCTCCCATCTATCTTATTCTCAAGGCGCTTCATTAGGGTCCAAGTGGTGCAGCCATACAGTAGCACTGATACAACCATAGCTTGTAAGAATTGTCATTTTAGGTTGTCAGTGAGATCAGATTTCCATATGACTGATAATCTGTTTATAGCAGACCATGACTTTTATATTTATATATACAACAAAATAGCGGTTTACAGTGTGAACGGGAAGGCTAATTTGCATATTAATATAAAAAAATCGAATTTAATAAATATGTGCTTAGTATTATTGATTTCTAACTGTTTGGTTTTATTTTAATGAATATAAGCAACAATCTCTTCAATGAATCTTAAATGAAATCCATTAACAAGATAAAATAACTGTTCATTTTATTCTTTACTTCCTCTTATAACTAAATACTTAAATTAGAAAAAATAACAATGAAAGACGAGAGTGATGGAAGAGTAAGTTTCAGTTGTTCCATTTTTTATTATACTTCCTCTGTTTCAAATCTTTTATTATACTCCCTCTGTTTCAAATCTTTTTATCTGTATTCTTATTTAGTTTCATTAGCCTTTCTAATTTAATACAATATTTTATTACATTAAAACTTAAATACTTGCACCTGGAGGGTGCATATATTTGCTAGTAATCACAAAGAAGTTTGAGTCGTAATAAAAAAATTGTCCTTTATATGTGTATTATAAATTGTATCAAATGAACAACAAATTACAAAGATGTGTTTTGGTTAATGAATTTTCCTTTTCACAGTGTTAAAACTTACTTGTATTTGTTCACCCGGTTCGAGGAGGATTGGTATTCGTGAACTTGTCTATTCGCTGGTCGATGCCTTTCTGCTCTCTACTAATATAAATCTTCCCTTTCCCTGCTCTCAAGAATGTCCGTTAGTTGGCGAGAATTTGGAATTTTTGGCGTCGGTCAGTCTGGCTTTGTTTAGTTTTAGAATATGATCCTTTTTTTGTGTTCCTCCAAACCTGGTCTAACAAGAATATACAGCTTTCTAATGTTTTCAACTTAAGAAACAGTTAACAATCTGGCCCATATATCTTGCACTTTCTTCTTCTACTCAAACTTTCTATACTTTCCTCGAGTAAATAACAAATTCTAACCTTTAAGTTGAAAACAATTCAGTGAACCAAGGAAAATCCAACAGTTTAATTAAAATAGTATATTATGTTTAACTTAGTATAAACAAGTAATGCAGCTGTTGTGTGTTGGTTGGAGGTAAATCTTATGTGAAATGTATCATTAAAGAAACAAGCAAAACAATACAAGTAATAAACAAAGAAGTTTGAGTCATAATAAAATTGTAGGGCCGGGTTATCTTAGTTGGTAGAGCGTTCGGCTAGAAACCACAAGGTTCCTAGTTCAATACCCGCCCTCGCCAACTCAGCATATGAGTAGTAGTGGTGATTCAGACCACAAGTGTTAAAAGACCAGAGTTAAAGAAATAAAACACAAACACAACTTAGAATTTGAATACGGACATACATAACATAAATTGTTGCAAACTAAGGTTTGTCTGCGAGAATGTTATATAGAATAATAGTCCGCTTAGCTGAAATCCTGAGGTAGGGTGTGTTATCGGAGTCCCTTAGCTACGGCTATCTGCTCGCTCAGAAGAATATAGGAGAAGCTTTTTTGTATGTCTGTCTTCGAGGAGGCTTGAACAGAAAAGGGAAGAATTTGTCTCTTTGGTTTTGTCGCTAAAGAATGCCGGTCTGTGATTGGTTGGTTGATAGCGAGGTTCGTAGAACAAAGACGATAACTCCTACCTCAGATATTTTTATAAAATTCAAATATAAAAATCTTATGTTAAATCTTTGCTACTCTTCTGTTTATTTAGACATTGAACTCAATGATAATGGTCTGCTAACCAAGTTTGCTAAGTATTGTGGCTATGACTGGTGAATAAAGCCTAAATCATAAAATCACCTGTTGTCTTTGTCTCTTCCTTTTTCTTTTCCCCTTGACTTCCTTTTCAGCACAACCACCAAATAAGATGGGGGTTAAAAGCAAACCCTTGGAACACGCACAAGGAATAACCAATTATCTTTAAATTGAGATATGTCAGTAATAACATTACAAGATATTCTTGTAACGTTATTTTTTCTGTTACCAATGGATCAAAAGCAAACAAATAGGAACTCTGCTAGGAACACGCACCAAGAAGAATAACCACAGCCACCTTTTAAACCTAAAACACAAAACCTCTTGTAACCCCATAAACTCAATAATAATGATCTACTAACCTAGTTTGCTAAGTATTAGACAATAGATCTTACTAACAATGGCCTGCAAGTCTCACCTGATAATCATTACAATATAAGAGGTTGACATATTTTGTAAAGTTGTTTTAGTTTGATAAATTTTTGAAGTGAAAAGTTTTTTTCTGATTGGGTCTACCATAGAAAAATGAAACCACCATTGGTTATTCTAGGAATGGCGACTTTCTATTGTATTTAAATTTGTTGTGTATTTTTAATCTGTCAAAATAGAAACTTCTTTCTTTTCTTTCTTTCTTTCTTTCTTTCTTTGTGTTTTATTGTGTGTTGAATTCTCCAGTAGACTATGACATCTTTGCTCTCTCTCTCTCTCTCTCTCTCTCTCTCTCTCTCTCTCTCTCTCTCTCTCTCTCTCTATTTCTGTCTTTCTCTCTCTATCTCTGGCTATCTCTTTTTCTGACTTTTTCTTTCTCCCTCCCTCCCTCCTCTCTCACCCTCTCTCTCTCTCTCTCTCTCTCAGACTACACTACCTTTGCTCTTTTCTTTCTCTCTCTCTCTCTCTCTCGCTCTCTCTTTCTCCCTCCCTACACCCTCCCTCTTCCTTCCTACATCCCTCCCTCTCCCTACATCCCTCCCTCTCTCTCTTCTCTCTCTCTCTCTCTGTCTGCCTCCTCCTCTCTCTCTCTGACTATCTCTCTCTCTCTCTCTCTGACTATCTCACTCTCTTTCTCTTCCTCTCTATCCCTCCTCCTTCCCCTCTCTGTTTCTGTCTCTGTCTCTCTCTCTCTCTTTGTGCCAGGAATACCAACTCTTTGCATTTACCATTCTTTGATTCATAGATTTATACAAGTTCCTCCAAGACTGGCAAGTTAGCAATTCTCTTCTGATAAAACTGACCTATTCTCACTTGGAAGCAAAAAAAAAACAAAAACAAAAAAAACAAACCTTGAAGATCACTTGACAGTGATACTAAAATAAAAATCAATTTGTTACAAAATAATTCTTCATGTATCCATTCATTAGTGTTACTTGATCAAAGTGAAAAAAAAAAAGAAAAAAAAAGAAAAAAAGAAGAAGAAAAATCAATGAATAAAATTGGTTACTTTTGGCTTTGTAAGTATGTACTGTTGGATCAATCAGTCTGGAGTCGGTTTCTGTTGCATGCTGGGAATTTCTTTTGATATGGTCGCCTATTATCGAAAACTCCAAATATCTGAGTTTTGTTTAGTTCAACAAGATTGCAAGAACAATGGAGGAAAAAGAAAAAACAGAAAGTAAAAAAAATAAAATAGAATTGAATAAAATAGAATAAACAAAAAAAAAAAAAGAAAAAGAATTTTAAAAATTGGGTTGATGGAGAGGAGAAAACAAAGTGAAAGAATGAAAGAATTTGAAAAAGAAGGTGAAAAAAATGTAAATGAAATTGTTTTTAAAAATAAGAGAAGGAGAAAATAGAACGAAATAGAGAAAGAAAGAACAAATGAAGGAAATGTTTTGAAGATATAAATCTATGAATGGGAAAAGAATTTAAAAAAAAAATTAAAAACAAGTGAAATGAATTTGAAAAAGAAAAAAGCATGAAATCTAAATAAGAAGAAGAAACAAGGACAGAAAGAAAAACAAAGAAGAAAAGAAGAAAGAAAAGAAAAAACAGAAAGAAGAAAAAATAAAGAAAGAAAAGACAGAAAGAAAAAAAAAGAAAGAAAAGAAAAGAAAAGAAAGAAAAGAAGAAAAAAAGAAAGAAGAAAGAAAAAGAAAAAGAAAAAAAAGAAGAAAGAAAGAAAAAGAACTGAAAGAAAAAGAACAGAAAAGGAAGACAGAAAGAAAGAAAGAAAGAAAAAGAAAGAAAGAAAGAAAGACAGAAAGAAAGAAAGAAAGAAAGAAAGAAAGAAAGAAAGAAGATTTAGAATAGAAAAATATCGAAAGAGAGGTGAATGAAATGAAGAAACAATCTTAAAAGGAAGGAAAAAAAAAATTAGAAATATATTAATGAGTAAATATATAAGATAGAAAGAAGGAAAGAAAGAAATGAAAATAAAAACTGAATGGATGAAAAAAAGAAGTGAAAGAGAGAAAGAAAAATAAAAGAAAGATTTGAAAATGAAAACAAATGCTTGAATTACCTAATTATAGAATAAATCAATTCTTCTTGAATGAAAAAAAAAAAAAAATGATGAATCAAAATGAAAGAAAGAGTTTGGATTTAAAGAAGGACAAAAGAAGGTGAAATTGTTGAATTCAAAGGAAAACTAGGACAAATTTGTTGATAAAAATAATGAAGAATATAAAAGAAAGAATAAGATAAGGAAAAAGGGACAAAAGAGTAAAAAGAATGAAAGAAAGAAAGAAAGAAAGAAAGAAAGAATAAAATAAAGAGAAAGAAAGATAAGGTAAGAGTAAAAAGAAAGAAAGAAAGAATAAAATAAAGAGAAAGGGATAAGAGTAAAAGAAAGAAAGAAAGAATAAAATAAAGAGAAAGGGATAAGAGTAAAAGAAAGAAAGAATAAAATAAGAGAAAGGGATAAGAGTAAAAAGAAAGAAAGAAAGAAATAAATAAAGAGAAAGGGATAAGAGAAAGAAAGAAAGAAGAATAAAATAAAAGAGAAAGGATAAGAGTAAAAAGAAAGAAGGAAGAATAAAATGAGAAAAAAGGGACAAAAGAAAGAAAGAAAGGAAGAAAGGAAGAAAGAAGAAGAAAGAAAGAAAGAGAAACAATTCTAGGGAAGAAGAAATAAAAAAAAATAATTCTATGTATTATGCATTTGTTTAAAATGTGTATTACAGAAGAAAGGTTTTTAAAAAAAACAGATTTAAATTTTGGAGAAGTAAAGAACTGAATCCAAAGGAAAAAAAAAAACGAATAAAAATGAAAAAAAACAAAACAAAAAAAAAACAACCAAATAAACAAAGAATGAAAAGAATGAAAAGAAGAAAAAAAAAAAAAAAGAAAATCAACAAATTGAATCTAAGATCAATTCTGATTGGATGATTGGATTTTTTATAAGATGAAATCTTTGCACCAAACAGATTTTGAATTCCTTGATTAGATTTTTGTCTTCTTTTTTTTTAAATAAAGGAACTTCAAAATCTAAACAGTGCTAAACCTAATCAAATTACCTGACATTTTTTTGGGGGGAGGGGGGGGTCTTGCTTAGAAGTAACCAAATAAATATATCTTGAGCAAGCTTTTTCTCAGGTGACTATTCTTTTCCAAAATCTCCACAGATATATCAATGTGGTCAAAAGTTTTATACTAAGTTTAATTAAATTTTACACCTTCAAAACTTGTTTGATGTATTTACCCAACCCCTTTGCATGAACTGGGTCTGGCATAAGGTCAATCATATTAGTGGAGTTTAACAAACTGGGTAATTCCTTATCAAATCAGCCATGTCACCTGTCCCCTTCAATTTTTCTGAAATTTTGCTCAAGTGTGGATTATGATAAAGTTAGACAATCTCCAAAATTTGAGCTTCCAATTCAAATAATATGCGGAGTTATGCCAATTTTTAGCTCTCCAAATTTGAGCCGGGGGGGGGGGGTCGCGAAAAATAGGAACTATTTGTAACCTATTTTTGTCTGTAAAATGAGTTCTAGTGTTACATAATTATTAGATTCTTAATATTTATGCACAGTAGTGTAGAAATCAAAATGGCTGTTATAAGTTGCAGCCCACGGCCTTGAAGGATTTGAATGACAAGGCTTGACCTGTCCTGATCCTTCCTTCCGGTGGATACCGTGAGAATCAGTGGAGAAGACCTTCATCCGGTTTAGATTAGAAATAGATTTTAGTCAGATCGGCCAAAGCCACGACTGTGGTAAGTCGTGTTATGCACGGTGCTGACTCAATCTGCGCAGGTAGTCTGGTGGGGATTTCGAGAATAAAATATGATCTAAGTAAATCGAAGCCTTGTGTTATTATCTAAAAACTACCAATGACACAGGGCTTCTGATAAAGAGAAATCCCCAATGGAAGACCAGACACGAAGTCCCCAAGATAAAGTCCAGACGCTAGAAGAGATGTTAGAAGAAATCACTAGAAGAAGACGTAAGATAGAAAAGACGTCAGAAGAAGAATAGAAGAAGAAGTAAGTAAAGAGGTATACAACACTAGAGCTTATCTACTCCTAAAAAATCAACTTTGAATTCAGAGTTTTCCTTCTAGACTGGTTATCATACTAAGGTTAAAGAGCCTAGTCTGTCCTACTATTTACCCATAGCTGGAGGGAGAATAGTTGGATTCATAACTTTCCCAAGAATATTAGTGCTATGTGAAATGCAAACAGCCTAATCCTAGATTTGAAAAATAAACCTGCAGTTTTGAACCATCCTGGGTATGATACTAACCTGCATTTGATGGGTAGAAAACCCCTTCATTGCCATTACGGACCAGGAGTTGTAGTACTTGTTAGGGTACCATCTGGACATCATGCCTGACACTTCGCTTTTAGGACATTTACAAGCGTCTCTTGAAATCCACATGCATGACCCAGCAGACATTTGAAAACTTATGGCATCTATTATAATATCGTTTGTTGCTGAGGTCAATCACCACACCTACCGTCAGCTTTCCCTGTTGTATACCCTTCTCATTACTTACTTCTATTTTTCTGTTCTTCTTCTGGGGTCTGACCTCTTAAGTTCTTCTAGGTATCTTCTAACATCTTGGTCTTCGTCTTGGTGGTCGGCCGCACTTAACTCATTTCTTCTCTTAAATCAGCCTTGTTACCAAGACATTCATTAATCCGCTTAAGCTTTTATTTCCTTAACTATACATTTCATGTAACTAACTATCTGACTAACATAGCGTGCTTATGCAGTGTGAGTTCCGGTTAAGGCAGCACATCCTCACTGCCCGACGTCCAACTGAAAATTGAGGAACCAACCAGGTCCCACGTGATTTCAGGTAATTTGGCGGGCTTTCTGTTCTATTCCATGGAAAGTCCCACCCATGGTATGAAAAGGGCCATCCCTTTAGAAATACAGGGGATTGACAATAATTTTATGCAGCCGCATAGATTATGTAACACCCCCATCTATTATAATCCACTGCGGGGTTGGGGTAGGGGTGGAAAGATGACTAACACATTTTAAAGGGTTAACGAAGACTAAATTTTGTAGCATTTGTCTACCCCTGCTGGGATTGATATGGGTCCGGAAGTGTTATCTTCCCTTTCCGCCAGGTTTTTGCCAGTAGGGGGCTAGAGTATTAATGACCCACTGAGGTTGATATGCCGTAAAACAAACCAAACCAAATAAACTGTTTACAATGGTACATGTCCAAGTAATGACGTTAAATTCTATCTGATGGTGAGGTTTCCAGTCCTGGAGGTTTCGGGAATGTGGAGCACCCCTTCATCATCATTGCTCCCTGGTCCACTCTGACCCGAGTGGTAGTACCTGTTAGGGTTCCATCTATGGGTTAAATAGAAAAATGTATTTATAAAAAAATTGTATTATCCATTAAGAATTGATTTATTTCAAAACTTTATCGGCATTAAATGACCCACTGAGGTTGATATGCCGTAAAACAAAACAAACAAATAAACAAACAATCTCTCTCTCTACCCCATTGCACCATTGCTCCCTGCTCCACTCCGACCCAGAGTGGTAGTACCTGTTAGGGCCCATCTATGGGTTAAATAGAAAAATGTGTTTATAAAAAAAAAATTGAGTATCCATTAAGAATGAATTCATTTCAAAACTTTGTTGGCTTTAAATGACCCACTGAGGTTGATATGCCGTAAAACAAACCAAACCAAATGAACTGTTTACAATGGTACATGCTGGGGGGGGGGGCTGGAGATAATCTTTTGCCTTCACTATTTCTGACAAATCCTTGGCATCACTTGGAGAGACAAAGACACAAACGTTGTTCTGCTGGAACAAACTGGATCCATGGATATGCATTTCCTCATCTGTCAGCATCGACTGCGGTTGCTAGGAAGATCCATAGATTAAAAAGGATGGACACATATGTCATGTCCAGTGACATGACCACAGGACATTATGCCCTGACACTTTGCTTTAAGGACATTTGCAAAGCGTCTCTTGAAATTCACATGCATGACCCAGCAGACATTTGAAAACTGATGGCAGATGACCACAGCAACTGGCATCTATTATAATATTGTTTGTTGTTACTGAGGTCAATCACCACACCTACCGTCAGCTTCCCCCATCTATTATAATCCACTTTGGGGTGCGGTAGGGGTGGAATGATGATTAACATATTTAAAGGTTAACGAAGACTAACTTTATTTCCATTAATTCCGATCTGTGCATTTTTTAAAAGATTTATCTATAGCTGTTGTTTCAACTTGTAAGTAAAAGTAAAGTGGAGTAGCCTATTGTCGATATCAGCTGGACAGCGAGGGAGTCCATCCCCTTTTCACTAGCACTAGACCAGGAAGATTTTTTGCTGAGGTGAATCACCACACCTATCATCAACTGTTGTACACCCTTTCTTTACTTCTATTATTCTTCTGCTCATCTTTGGTATCTTACGTTCATCTTCTAGTGTCTGGACTTCATCTTAGTGGTTGGTCGTCTTTGATTCATTTCTTCTTCTTGGCCAGTCTTGTTGCCAAGACATTCATCAACCACAAAACCATATTATTTATTTAAACCTTTATTTACTTAACTAAACATATTTCTCTAACTAACATAGCGCGCGTGTGCAGGTGAGTTCCAGCTAAGGCAGACATATCTTCTCTGCCTGACGTCCAAGCTGAAACTGAGAGCCAACCAGGTCCCATGTGACTTCACGTATTTCACGGGCTTTCTGTAATATTCCATGGAAAATCCCACCCGTGATATGAAAAGGGGCCATCACTTCAGAAATACAGGGGGTTGATAATAATCTATGCATAGATTATGTAACACAACTTCTCCCCCTTACCGCCCAGATCAGATTATGCAATCTGTGCTACTCATGCGCTGAGTTGGCAGGGACCGGTATCAAACTCAGAACCTTGCGATTCCTAGGTTGATGCTCTATCGACTGAGGTAGTGGAGTCGCCTATCGTTGCCATCAACAGTGAGGGAGTCTACCCCCTTTTCCCTAGCGCTAGACCAGGTAGATTGTTTTTTGCTGAAGTGAATCACCACACCTACTGTCAGCTCCCCCCTTTACTGCACAGATTAGATCCCCCAATCTGTGTTATTCGTACACTGAGTTGGTGGGGGACTAGTATCAAACTTGGAACCTTGCGATTCAAAGGTTGCTGCTCTTCCGACTGAGCTGCTGGAGTGGCCTATTGTTGCCATCAACTAGACAATGAGAGAGTCTACCCACTTTTCACTAGCGCTAGACCAGGGAGATTGTTTTTTGCTGAGGTGAATCACCACACCTACTGTCAGCTCTCACCATTACTGCACAGATCAGATTACCCAATCTGTGCTACTGATTTGGTGGGGACTGGTATCAAACTCGGAACCTTGCGATTCCCAGGTTGCTGCTCTACCGACTGAGATGGTGTATTTTTCATAATTATACAAGTCTTCTTGTCTAAGTTGAAATCGTTCCAAGAAATGCAATGCAAATTATTATTATAATTTCAAAAATGTACAATTTCATGCAGAAATTGATAGGAATTCTTTTATTTCTATGATTTTATGAATCTATTTCTTTCTGCACAATTTGCTTCTACTCGGTTATTATTTCCGACAGTGTAATGTGATTGTATTCTGTGTCCATTTCAAGGATGAAAAGTGATTTATGGAGTTTTCTATTGGATAGAAATGAAAGAAACAAAACCAAAAAAAAAAAAAAATAAATCAAATCTACTTAAATCTTTTGTAAGAGAAAACCAAAACCAAAAGAACAAAAGCGGCAATTGTTGAAATTTAATAGACAAGCTGATATCTCTACGTTTTTTTATTTTCTCACTTTTTAGTATCATTCCGCTTTGTTTTTGTTTTTGGTTTTGGTACTTGTAGAATGGGGGAGGGGGGCGTAGAATAAATGTAAAATCCGGAATATAGCAATGAAAACTGAGAAGAGAAAAAAAAAAGAGAGAAACTGACAAGATCCAAGGGGAGCAAAAGGCAATTTGTTTTTTTATAAAACCAAACTAAAAGCAATAACACTAATGGGGTTCAAATGATAACAGACTAAGTTAAATCTGGTAAAAGGCAACTTTTATTGAGCACATTCAGTTGAACTCTTAACATCCTGTTGAGAATTCCAGATCCCCATTCCGATAATGATTTATCAAAAAATGGCTAAAAATTGCCTGTTCCTCTAAAGTTAACCTGAGATAAAACAATAAAATAAAGACTTCTAAATATGTTTAATATTACATTTAAACAAAGGCTGTCGTTTGCGGCGGATTAGGAAAACAAACGTGACTTTTGACCGGGTGGAATGAAGTGGTATAGGACATTAAGAGTTAAAGTTTATATATGTGGGTTTAGTATATTTTGCATTACTAAAAACTTTACATCACGCACAAAATGGTCACACACACACACACACACACACACACACACACACACACTGTTGTATACCCTTTTCTTACTTCTATTATTCTTCTGCTCATCTTTGGTATCTTACGTTCTTCTTCTAGTGTCTGGACTTTGTCTTGCTGGTTGGTCGTCCTTGATTAATTTCTTCTTCTAGGTCAGTCTTGTTGCCAAGACATTCATCAACCACAAAACCATATTATTTATTTAAACTTTTATTTACTTAACTAAACATATTTCTCTAACTAAACACAACGCGCGTGTGCAGTGAGCCCCAGCTAAGGCAGACATATCTTCTCTGCCTGACGTCCAAGCTGGAACTGAGAGACAACCAGGTCCCACATGACTTCACGTATTTCGCGGGCTTTCTGTAATATTCCATGGAAAGTCCCGCCCATGATATGAAAAGGGGCCATCCCTTCAGAAATACAGGGGGTTGACAATAATCTATGCATAGATTATGTAACACACACACACACACACACACACACACACACCCACATATATATGTATGTATCAATGGAAGCGCGTGGTGTAATGGTTAAAGTCATAGGAAATGGACTTGTCGCCCCGAGTTCAAATCATGGACGTGGTAATTGCATTTCAATTAGCGCTAATACTCTTGGGAAAGGTATGAATTCTACTCTCCCTCCTGCTATGGGTAAATAGTAGGGCAGACTGGGCTCTTTAACCTTGGTTAGGCAACCAGTCTAGGAGAAGGAAAACTCTGAATTCAAACCTGTTAAACTCTGCTTAAGAAATTAACCTTGTGTCACATCCTACTCGTGCAGAGGAGTTGGTTAATATATATATATATATATATATGTATGTATCAATGTGTCTGGTTGGCACTATTACATTTGAAGAGGCAGTACAGTATCAATAGAAGAGTGCTCAATATCTGTGATAGAGCATTAAGAAAAAAATAGATAATAATATCTTAGTAGACTTGTTTCCATACAAATAAATATATGCTAAAATATATATTTATTATCTATTTATTTATATATGTATGAATGTATGTATGTATGTATGTGTGTATGTATGTATGTATGTATATATAGTAGCTATACTCTAAATTCGTCTACTATAGTTTTTTTTTAAATGAACTAAAATTAATTAAATCTATTATTTAAGGTCAAACTTTTGTCTAAAACAATAAGTAGTAACATAATGACCAACATTAAAAAAAGAAAAATATCATTACATATGCAATTTATTTTTAATACATTTAAAACAATTTTTTTTAGTCAATTTCGATCCGTTCAGCCATTTTGGCTCTTTTTAAATGGCTTGTAATGGCTTGTTTACAAATTTAATGTAACATTTGCGATTGCAAAAAATTTTACCAAAAACCAGGGAAATATCCAATTTTAATGAAATTTTCAGCATTGATTTATCAATTAATGAATTTTATAACGCATCAGTTATTTTATTTCAAAACTTTAATCAAATATTTTTGCAATGAAAAATTAATATATAAAATTCATTTAAAATAAAAATATTCTGATGTTAAGTTTAAAATGTTATATTTTTAGATTCTAGAAATAAATATCTATTTAATGCAAACCTTATTTTAGTCAATCAAAGTATACGTTTTGAAGAAAAACTCTATTAAAAATCTAGGCCCCCGTCTTTTTAAGCAGAAAAAATATCGATGTATAATTCTTTCTTTTATAAGATAATAGCCAATTAAATAATTATCGAAATGAGTAAAAAAGAAATTATTTTTTTTTTTTACATTTTATTTTCTTATAAAATATACCCCTTAATTTTTTTTTTTTCTATTTACAACTTCGGTCTTTTATCTTTTTATTTCTACTGTAATTAGTATCAAACAAGGAACAACTCGCCGAGATTTTACACCCCCAAAATAAATTAAGTTACCTGAAAAAATGAGAAAGTTTTGAAATAAAATAAATAATGCATTTATAAAGTTCATTCATTGATAAATCAACACTGAAAATTTCATTAAAATCCGATAATCTGATTTTTGGTAAATTCATTTTGTCAAAAACGGATTTTAGGCCAATTTTGGGTATACCTTATATATCGACATACATATATTTGAGGATTTAAAAAAAAAGTGTATGCATTTGAAAATGAATTAGGATATTCTAGGGTCCTTTTTTTTTTCGGTCACGTCTCGTCAGTGAATCACGTGACAGAATGAGTAATAAATAAGGAAACAGTGTTAAATGCCAAAAAGCAGGGAGGGGGGAGAAAACAAAGCAAAAATTCACCGGGTAAAATTGTTTTCTTCTTCTTCACGTGTTGTGTGTATTGGTTTCTATTTTGTTCTTTGAACGGAAATGAAAAATGTCGTTTTTGTTCCATTTGTGAGGAGTGAAAGCAATTGGTGTTATCCCTTCAACAAACAGGAACCAAAGAGAAAGGTTGTAGAGGATTATGAGAACGTGTTCAGTAATATTAGGAATGACGAATATTATATATGACACAGTTAGGCAGGAAACACGAGAAATAATAAAACAAATGCATACAATTATAATATAACAAATAAATTATTCAGAAGTAAAATTTGCAAGTATTCAACAAATATGTAAATGTTTGAAAGGAATAGTGTAGTTTGATATGTGTAATGTAAAATGTAAAAGTTCGTATGTTTAGTTTGGAAAGTTCGTTTTGATATGGGACAGAAATTAGAAATAAGTTTGTGTATCTGACCTGTTGAAACGGATTCTTGATGTAGGTAGAACGAAGTGGTAAGAATACTGGTAGTAGTAGTAATTTTGTTGAGAGAGTGAAGTCGTTTGTTCGAACACCTGCTTCTTGGCCAGAGAGAGGAGATCTATGTGTTGTTTATCTTTGGTTGTGTCCGGTTTGAGTGTGAGGTGAAGTCTGTGTCGTCTGCTAGCGGAATGAATCCTGTCCCTCTCTGATAGCGAAATGGGTTCTGTCTGTTTGTTGGTTTTTTCTTCGTTATTTATAATTAGGAGATAGGATCGGAAAGTAATTAATTTTTTTGGCGCAAACGCGCGGACGTAGTAGTGAACAATGCTAACCAGCCAATCGATTCTGATTTTTGTGTAAAACAATTGGTTTAATCACTTTTCCTTAAATCTTTGGAAAACGGATTTTGCTTCGTATGTTTCATTTAATTACTTTTCATTTAAGTTTGAAAAAAGGGAATCGGTGCTTGTTATGTTCTCATTTTAAATTTCTTTTCCTTAAAATTGGGAAGAGAAATGTACTACCGTGTATCTATCTTAAAAATATAGAAATTGTATTCTATAAGTCTTAAGGGGGATGATTTATCATGTGACCAATTGACACGTGACGTGGGAAGCCACGCCCACCATCTAAGAAGAAGACAATCATTTTAGGATAGACTAAACACGTGGCTGGACTGAGAGAGAGAGAGAGAGAGAGAGAGAGAGAGAGAGAGAGAGAGAGAGAGAGAGAGAGAGAGAGAGAAGCTTTTCCCAGGCTGCTGCTTGAATACTCTAGCCCCCTACTGGCAAAAAACAAAGCGGCAAGGGGGATAATCCTTCTGGACCCAAATCAATCCCAGCAGGGGTAGACAATCGATACAAAAGTTATTCTTTGTTAACCCTTTAAATGTGTTAATCTTCTTTCCACCTCCACCCACAGAGGATATAATAGACGAGGGGAGCTAATGGTATGTGTGGTGCTCCACCTCAGCAAAAAAAACAACCTTCCTGGTATTACGGCTGGCAAAAAGGGGATAGACTTCCTCGCTGTCCAGCTGATACCGACAATGAGTAGCACAGATTGGGTGATCTGATCAGTGCAGTAAAGGGGTGATTCACCTCAACAAAAAAACAATCTACCTGGTCTAGCGCTAGGGAAAAGGGGGCAGACTCCCTCACTGTTGATGGCAATGATAGGCCACTCCAGCAGCTCAGTCGGAAGAGCAGCAACTTTGAATCACAAGGTTCTGAGTTTGATACCAGTCCCTGCCAACTAAGTGCATGAATCACACAGATTGTGTAAGGGGGAGGAGTTGATGATAGGTGTGGTGATTCGCCTCAGCAAAAAATCTCCCTGGTCTAGTGCTAGTGAAAAGGGATGGACTCCCTCGCTGTCCAGTTGATACCAACAATAGGCTACTCTACTTACTTTACTTACAAGTTGAAACAACAGTTATAGATAAATCTTTAAAAAAATGCACAGATTGAAATTAATGGAAATAAAGTTAGTCTTCGTTAACCCTTTAAATGTGTTAATCATCTTTCCACCCCTACCCCATCCCCACAGTGGGTTATAATAGATGGGAGCAGTTGACGGTAGGTGTGGTGATTGACCTCAGTAACAACAAACAATATTATAATAGAGTTGCTGTGGTCATCTGGCATCAGTTTTCAAATGTCTGCTGGGTCATGCATGTGAATTTCAAGAGACGCTTGCAAATGTCCTTAAAGCAAAGTGTCAGGGCATAATGTCCTGTGGTCATGTCACTGGACATGACATATGTGTCCATCCTTTTTAATCTATAGATCTTCCTAGCAACCGCAGTCAATGCTGACAGATGAGGAAATGCATATCCATGGATCCAGTTTGTTCCAGCAGAGCAACGTTTGTGTCTTTGTCTCTCCAAGTGATGCCAAGGATTTGTCAGAAACAGTGAAGGCAAAAGATTTTCTCCTGAACCCCCACCCCCCCCCCCCAGCATGTACCATTGTAAACAGTTGATTTGGTTTGGTTTTATGGCATATCAACCTCAGTGGGTCATTTAAAGCCAACAAAGTTTTGAAATGAATTCATTCTTAAGGAATACTCAATTTTTTTATAAACTCATGTTTTTTCTATTTAACCCATAGATGGAACCCTAACAGGTACTACCACTCCGGGTCAGAATGGACCAGGGAGCAATGATGATGAAGGGTGCTCCACATTTCCAAACCTCCCTGACCATCAGATAGAATTTAACGTCATTTCCAGGACATGAAGACCCTCAGCTACCACCTTCTAGCACCCATATGATAAAAAGGGTTGGAGCTTACTATAAGGACAATAGGGTTGGGACAATCATATAGGTACTAGGGCTTGACATGACCAGCTGATTGATCAGAGGGGGCATCTCCGACAGCCGTCTAGCCTAAGTAAAGGTCTAAGTGGAATTCTGCTCATCCACCAGTGTTCCCTCCTTGGGCATCATGGGTCACCACCCACGGCCAACAGGTGGCCCCATTACCTCTCTGCAGAGGTGTAGTTGGTGTATTCGAAGACCCCTGCCGACAGACCAGGTAAACAGTTCGTACGGGGAGGGGGGGCGAGTGCAGCAGCCAAAATAAAGATGAGTTGATAGAATTATACAATCAAAACGGATATCATTAGGAATTATTATTTACCAAACTCTTCAGGATTGAAACTCTGTGACCAAAAATGAAAATTCATAAATATATTTTTTTCGGGCTGTTAGATATTCATATAAATTAACTTTTCATAAACAATTATGGGTGTGAACTAATTCATGGGTTTATAGCATGGGGAGCTCGTGGCAGGTGTGGCGCTCCACTTCAGCAAAAAAACAACCTTCCTGGTATAACGCTAGCAAAAAGGGGATAGACTCCTTCATGAATATATGTTTTTTGGACTGTTGTATATTCATATTAATCAACTTTTCATAAACAGTTATTGCTGTGAACTAACTCATGGTGTATAGTATGTGTGTGTGCATGTGTTTGGGCTTGCACATACATGGATGTGTACACGTGTGTGAGTATGCACATGTGTACATGTGAGTGTGCTTAGACATGCATATGTATATCTGTGTGTGCTTGTACATGCATGAATGTGTACATGTATCTGTGCATGTACATGCACACAAGTGGACATGTGTGCGCATGCACATGCACACACACACATGCATGAATGTGTACATGCACATGCATGTATATGTATAGCTGTGTGTGCTTTTACATGCATGCATGTATACATGTGTGTGTGTATGTAAATGCATGCAGGTGGACATACGTGTGCATGCACATGTATGCACATACATGCATGTGTATGTGCGTGCACGTGCATGCATGTGGACATGTATGTGCATGCACGTGTATGCATATATGTGCAGGTGTATGTGCATGCACATGCATGCATGTGTACGTGTATGTGTGTGAGTGTGTGTGTGTGTGTGTGTGTGTGTGTATGCTTGCACATACATGCATGTCAGTGTGTGCATGTGTGTGTGTGTGTGTGTGTGTGTGTGTGTAAAATATAAGTCCATTCCCAGTGACTCTAACCATTACACAATACACCTCCTCTAAGGTGCCCATATATAGTTATTTACTAAGCTTCACTTAGATGTGGCACAAGGCCGAATGTATGGGGCACCCAGTGAGGCTCGAACTCACTAGTTATGGTTTCTTTTACCTTGCTTTTACCGTTACACAACAAGAGGTGTACTTATATACGTACTATAAAAGTCCATTTCCTACGACTCTAACTATTACATCACGCACCTCTTCCAAAGTGCCCATATATACGTACTGTAGGGGTTATTTTCATATTTGCCTGGGGAGTTGTCTGCCCATTTAGTGTCGCTGGTTCCCGCTAGGGGCCTCGTGTATTTAAGAGGCTGTTTTGAATTTCTCCTCCTCTTTGCCTCTTTTCTCGCTACGAGACCACATGGGTTAGACATTGTCATTCCCTTCTCGTTGGGGCTTCGGCCCTCAACGCTGGCTACTTGTCACTGTAAGTGATTTATACAGCATGGACTATTCTTAGTCTCATGTCTGTACCTTTATATTATGTGTACTTTTATATTATCTTGTCATTGATTTTCATGTATGTTTATGTACACTATTCTATCTTCCATTGTTTATGTATCTTGTTTATTCATGTGCTGTATTATTTAAAATGTATTGTTCCTCAAACCTTTGTCGGAGTTGTATGTATAATTATCACTTTGAATCCTACAGTACTATAAAATATAAGTCCATTTTCTACGACTCTAAACATTGCATCACGTGCCTCCTCCAAAGTGCCCATATATATACGTATTATAAAATATAAGGATTTACACATTGAGCGAGTCATCTGAATCAAGCAACATTTCATTCAGCAAGTGTTGCACTGAGGGGAGGGGAAAATAAATGCTTTATCCGAGTGCCATTCATCATTTTCCAAATGGCCAGACGTGGGGGGTGGGGGGCTTTGAGGAATGACGGCAGTCTGTGAACGAGAAGAAATATAATGGAAATAAATGAGTGATCATATCACATCAAGCAAAATCATAGCCAACAGTTTAAATAAGCAGAAATAGATAGGATTGCATGTAATATTATATGCATGTACATATGAGTGTGTGTGCATGTGCATTGTGTATGCTCACATGTATGTGTGTGTATGTATGAGTTTGTGGATATAGGGTTGCATGTAGAATTATATTTGTGTGTGTGTGTGTGTGTGCGCGCGTGTGTGTGTGTGTGTGTTCACATGTATGTGTGTGTGTATGTATGAGTTTGTAGGTATAGGCTTGCATGTAAAGTTATATACACTAGCAAATATATGCACCCTCCGGGTACAAGTATTTAAGTTTTAATGTAATAAAATATTATATTAAATTAGAAAGGCTAATGAAATAAGAATATTTACGGGTTTCGAAGGAGCTCTTATTTCTCCGTAGTTGTAGGCAAATTGTCGGACAAAGAAGACAAACACACAATGGAAATTTAATACATGTATTGACAAATAATACAAGAACTTGTTGCAAATTTTATTGGTATTTGCTACGAGACTTATCTGAGTTAAGTAATCTTCTTGGAGTAGTGGTGATAATAGGGGTATTCTGTTCGTTGGTAGGAAATGTTGATAGTACGCTTCTTCGGACGTTTCTCGTTCTTCCTCGTAACCGGTTCTGTGATAAGTGATGGGGGATGCTATTTTAGAAGCTTCTCGCCCTGGTAACAGTTCTTTTAAATGACGGTGAATGGGCCCTTTTCAAGTAGACTATTTGGTCTTCTGCCTTCTGTAGTGTGCTATGTCACAATAGCACACTACAGAAGCCTTGTAGTCTGCGGATACAATGCTTTCAAAAGTGTGCTGTGAAAATATGCCTCCATCCTGGTCAACGGTCCATAGAAGTGAGAAGATAGTCGTACCAACAAAAAGTAATCTATTGGTACAGTATTTGGCCAAAAGAAAAAACAATTTATATGTATATATATGTATATAAGATATATATTCATACAACCGCTAGGAAAATAAGCTAATAAGTAAAAGTGCTCAATACCTAAGTAGAGCAATAATAAAGATAAATCTAATGAGTCAGACGAACCTACTATTAGTTTTGCTTAATGCTCTTCAGGGCTAAGATCTGACAAGAGTCAGATCTTAGCCCTGAAGAGCATTAAGCGAAACTAATAGTAGGTTCGTCTGACTCATTAGATTTATCTTATATATATATATATAATATATATATATATATATATATATTAGTCATCCACACCACAA
>CM042156.1:86385620-86408120 GCA_023376005.1 Doryteuthis pealeii | reverse complement strand
TGGATTATATTCAGCAAGTTAGTCTTGGATAGTTACTACTATGGTTTAAGTTTGATCCACACTGAGTGCCCTTGTAGACTTTCCTCCTTTTTGATCCTAAATATATATGTCCTACTTTTCATAAGAAAATTAAGCATTGGATGATAACAAAATGGTGGGTTGAATATTTATAATATAGAAAGTGTATTATTCTATATTAGGCAATTGTGACAAGTGTCGATAGAGAATAAAATAGGATATCAATCCCTCCCCCCCCCCTAAATGATAACCTCGTGAAGAAGGAAACTTGATTTGCTGTTGCAGATATTTTCACTCTTTTTTGTATTAATTAAAAATAAAAAAGAACCTGTTGTTGGTCCAAAAGTGTTTAATGCATGTGAATCATGCAGGTAATGAATCACTTCATTAAAATTTATTGCAACAATTTTCACGGGTCCCACTTATTTTTCTCATGCAAATTCTTACCAGTTATATTTAAAAAACAAAAAAAGCAAAAAAACAAAAACATGTAATCTGTAAAATTTCTTTTAAGTATTTCTGTTGAATATCTGGCTGTCATCCTTGGTTCCAGTTGTAAAAGAACTTAAGTAAACAAGTAAGTAAATCAATAAGTCCTTGTGAGATAGTGTCCTTTAGGTCCGACGTCCAAGATGGTCCGAGTGTCAATGAGTTAAGATTAGAATCAGGCCTCTATGAATACACCAACAGCAGCAGCAGCACTGCCAGTGATTGGACAATAGGAATCTTTCTCAGGTCACATGATAGTCAACGAGTCTATAAGTAGAAGTGACTACTTGTCCCATGCCTTATATACAGAAATATTCCAACATTTGTTAGGGGTCAGAATAAAGACACAAGAACTGTAGTACAAACATATAGAAATGAGAAGGTTACCTGCGAGGCGGTCGATCAACTGTCCGAGCAGACCGCTGGAATATTGGCTCTTGCCTAAGAGCAGTACCTGCTGCTATTTATTTATTTATTTAAAAAAAAAATTTATTTTCATTGCCAAACGTCTATTAGCGGCTATTGTTGGTGGTTGTACCAGAGTTTGATCACCTCAGGGTCAGCAGGTCAAGGGAAGTCTGATGCTGGAAGACCCGAAACTTCCTAATGAACCCTGCGGATTACATCACTGACGACAACCACCAGTGTCCCAAATGTAGGAGCGTATATTTAAAGTATAGCTGGAAGAGTTCATGCGTGTGTGGTAAATTACCATAACAATTTCAAATATCAAACACAAAAATATTGTGACGTGCTTGTCTTCCAAGTAGGGACTGTTTATGCAACATACAAACCATCTTCCAATAAAAATCCATTAACTTCAAAAACATTTATGTCAAGTGATTTTAATGTCCTAATCAGCAACACAATTAGTACAATTATCTCCATAGTTCAGTATTCATCTACATTATTAATTTGGACATAATTGTAAGTCAACAGTATTTTTTAAATATTAGTCTATTTGAACACCTACATTCATGCTTTAAAAAAACCCAAAACAAACAATATTTTTATTTTTTTATTTATCATTGTGCCAGCATTAGGAATAACAAAGTAGTTTTTGATTTTCTCAGGTATTTATTGGTCTTCTGTACCCTTGAGTCGTTGATACAGTCGACGTGGTTTACCGTAAACTAAAATATAACAAAACAAAAGATATAACAAATGCATAAAAAAGTTAACAAAAGAAAAAATTTCAATTTCAATGCAGCTTACCAACTTTTACTTCCTCCAAGGCTGGTAGTGAAATGAGGTATTTGCCTCATACCCCACTTGTATGGGCTGGGCACAAGGCCTTGTTTTAACGTGGGCCCACCCACAAACCGAAGCTTATGGGTGGAAAGAACAAAAATTGTGTCGATCCCGTCGGCATTCCTCCTCAAGGGGGGCGCGTCAGGCACTGGGCAATAAACCCAGCCCTGCCCTTTAAGTCAAGGGGGCAGGTATTGCCTGGAGGTAAAGCCCCCTGGGATCGACGCTATTAATTCAACACACCGATCCAGTGGCCGAAGCACACCGGACCCCTTCCCAAAGGATGGGTTGGAAGTGAAATGATATCAAGGTCTTCTTTCATGTATTAGATGTACTAATATAGCACATCACATCCAAATGACCAGAATAAAACATTGCATGCAAATGATCCAGTACACAAAACACTGTGCTGCAATTCTGCTTTACTCGCAGAAGGCTGCGAGTTCAATCCTCGCCAAAACCGCCAATATGCTGCAACAATCAACAATTCACAAATATGTGAAGCATATGTGAAACCCTTACAACCCAAATAAATATATATATATATATATATATATATATATATATGCTCCCACTTTGGTTGAGTTCTCTAAATAGGGATTTAATTGTAATATTCACCATTCTGGCGTGTAGCTAACCCTCACTTTGTTTACAAAGTTAGAGGACTCTAGTGAATTCATTTCTGCTTAGAAATGTATCAATTAAATATTCTCGTATATTTGACAGCTGCTACTGGCCACATGGATAAAATACTTAGTGGACGAAAGTTCATTCGGGTCTCAAACCCGGCCAGGGGTAGCTGTTAAGGTATAACCATACTGATGAGAGGTGAAACCTCGAAACACATGTCTGTGGATTACTTATTTATTATATATATATATAATATATATATATATATGAAGATTTAATTGTAAATTAATCTATTCTCTAAATTACTTTCAAGGATATTACTCCAAATAAAAATCTCACTTATTATTATTGAAATAGATCACTAGTTAGGACTGAGCCTATTCTAGTGACCACCTCGTGTGGAGTTTAACAGGTTTGAATTCAGAGTTTTTCTTTTCCTAGGCTGGTTGCCTATCCAAGGTTAAAGAGCCCAGTCTGTCCTACTATTTACCCATATCTGGAGGGAGAGTAGATGGATTCATATCTTGCCCAAGGGTATTAGCGCTATGTGAACTGTAGCTTCGTCCAGGATTTGAACTCGGGCCGACGAGTCCATTTCCTACGACTCTAACCATTACACCACGCGCCTCTAACTGATTTGCTATTTTCCCTTAGTTATGATTACATGCAATCATATTGAGAATTGTAATTTTACATATATATATATATATATATGAATGTATATGGGAAATGTTCTCTTAGTAATTATCTGTGTGTCTGATTCACTCCCAAATCATGATCTGGTTGTCTCCTCTGAATCAGAGAAATGACCCACACATCCTAAAAAGATAAAAAAAAAGTATATATCATTGAGGTACTTAGAATTTAAGAGAGCCACATAACAGACAGCAGAAATTGGCTTGACCTTCAACATGACACACAGGATGAGTTAGAATTCTATCCCATGATGCACCTAATGGGATGACCTCTTCTTTTTGCCTCTAATTCAGTTGCCATAAACTCATCTCTTCCTCTACTTATAATAGATCACTAGCCTTTATGGCTGGGAAAACTCTCTCTCTCTCTCTTTCAGTCTGACACAGACATTTTGGTAAGACAAAATGAATCCCATTTTGTATCCAGCCAGGATAACCGCCCGTGTTTTTCTGTGTCTTTGGTTACAAGCAAAAGTATTTAACCAATTTTCTTAGCAGGAAGTTAAGGTGTATATTCTAGTCGACTGCAGTTGATAACATTGTCTGACTGTCTGCTCCAATGCAGCAGATAAATTTGTTCTCAAGGAAATACTGTCTCCCATGATGCATATGGGCAAAAATGGCCGCCACTTAGTTTCTCTGAACTTTTAATCCTAAACTTTTCTACTAACGTTTTGTATTGTTGAGATTATCTACAAATATAGACATTGCAAAAATCTATATTTTCAAAACCGACAGAATTTGGAACAAAGATTAGTGTAAATACAAGAAAATACAAAAACTAGACAAATTCCATTTCAATATTTATTTGATGTTTGTTTTTGTTTTATTATTATTATTATTATTATTACTATGATTATTATTATCATCATGTGGTCAAAACTGTTTTTCAAACACTTACCTTCACAATATATATATATATATTTATATATATATCATGATAATGGTACACGGTAATAACCTACTCGAGTTTCACCATAAGAATCTTCAGGGTTAAATCCACGTGCAATCAACTGCAATTAAACAATATCTTGATTAATCCAGTGGATTTAACCCTGAAAATCCTTATGGTGAAACTCGAGTAGGTTATTACCGTGTACCTTTATCATAATAAATTCACTCTACCAATGTATTGAGCACTTTATATTTGTTATATCGCTGCCTTATCATTGTGAATCTTGCATCAACTTACCATTGTGAACTGTTTCACCGGTAAGTCACCTTTTCCACAAATACCATATATATATATATATATATATATATATAATCCAAAAGTCCAGAGAAGATATCTTCCTTACGACACAAGAGTTTTATTTAAAAAAACCTGTTGCAGTTTGAGAGCTCAATGTGTGCTCTTAATGTTAGAGTCACAGAGCAAATATATAAGTAAAGAAATAACAAAAGACTTAGAGATTTAGCATTATAGTCTATTTAAGCTCCCTGAAATATCTTATTTATCGATATCACTTTTAATCGATATCACTTGCACATGTGTTTCAGTCTGTTTACATTTTGATAAACAGGCCGAAACACATATGTAAGTGATATCGATTAAAAGTGATATCGATAAAATTCATTTTTATCCATCTACATTTCTTTTCTTTACTCATTTTTTCCTCATATATATATATTAGTATATATCTATTTATATGGAAACATGTCTGCTACCATTGGTTTCAATCACACGCAAACACGTAAACAAACAAGTGACCCACGAATACAGTTAATCAAACGCGCATGTTTGAACATATTTTTATCATTTTCAAAAATCTTTAACTCCTCAACGATTGCTCTGCTTAAACAATTAAGCTTATATAGTATGAAACCAATGGTAGCAGACTTATATATATATATATATATATATATATATATATATATGTAGTATAATAACTCATTTAAACCTGAGCTTTTTCAATTTTTTAAGTGGAGAGTTTATTGGCCGACGCTGCAGTGTTTCGATCTATTAATTAGATCATCTTCAGGGCTTTTGTTGGTATGTGGAAGGTGATAAAAAATTTCTTTTAATTTTTTTATCCCAGAATTAGGAGAAAGGCGAGTAATAGTCAAATTTTAAACAGACCGATAAACAAGGACTATTACTTGCCTTTCTCCTTATTCTGAGATAAAAAATAAAAAATTTTTTATCACCTTCCACATACCAACAAAAGCCCTGAAGATGATCTAATTAATAGATCGAAACACTGCAGCGTCGGCCAATAAACTCACCACTTAACTCATTTAAACCTGTGCTTTTTCAATTTTTTATTATACTACATACCGTCGGATTCACTTCCTTTTATTCACACACACACACACACACACATATATATATATATATATATATATATATATATATATATATTGATTTGGTAATTTTTTAATTCCATTCGACAGTCTCTAGCAAAAACTTCAGTTTTAAAGATCTTCTGTAGAAGAGATTTTTAACTCGAAATATTAAGAATTTAAAAATTACAGGTAAACACACAACATCACAATCGCACTTCCTACCAAGTTAGTGTCAAAATCACATAGGTGAAAAACTGTCACTTACCAAATGCTGTTGACTTCATGTCTTCGCTACCCAAACTATATATATATATGTGTGTGTGTGTGTGTGTGTGTGTGTGTGTGTGTGTGTGTATTTGGGCAGTAATTTTTCATTAATGCATGTTTTGTTTGAAAGAACAGACAATTAAGAATGTATGAATTTTTAAAGGTGATTTTCTTGTTACAGACTACTACAAGAAACAGATTGGACACCTCTTTAACACATTGAACATTATACAGTAACAAATTTCAGATCAAAATTGATTGGGAAGGTCTAATTTATTTGGAAAGCAAATAAAATTGGCATCTGTAGGATTGCCCATTTTCGTGTGTGTGTGTGGCGGGGGATTTAATCAGAAGCAACCCATTCTATCTACAGATTCCTAAGCAAATGAGCAAATCTTGAAACTTGGAATGTGAAATCCCTTCACCTCAGGGAGTGTCTTAAAGTTTGATGTAGGAGGTGGGGTGCAAGGGAGTTCTAACTTTCACACTTCTGGAAATTCCCAAAGCATCTTAGCTTAAAATTGACCAAGAAGGTCTAATTTGTCTAAAAAGCAAATAAAATTGGTATCTGCAGTACTGTCTCCCCCCCTCCAATTAAATCCTACCATAAATTTTCTCCCACTATTATTCAATTATAATCAATTCTGTTAAATCCATTCTTCCCTGTCCCATATCCATACATTATGTTGTCTCACCACTTCTTGAATGTCTTCACACATCTCAGAACCAAAACCAGACCAACACCGATTACTCCTGTAGCGAGATGGTGATTGTCCTGAGTTTTGCGAGGACTACTATTAGAAAAGGAGGAAGAAGAAATAAGAGATAGTAAAGGTTTAAAAAAAAAAAAGTGATGAACATAAAACGGTTTGTCGTGAGTTTGACCGGGGCGTGACCCCCCGAATGGAGAATTGAAAGCCAACTGGGAATTTCGGGTGTTGACTGAAACCGGAAGTCACGTGGTGACGTGGAACGACAAAGAAAAAGACCGGCCTCTTTTTGCTTTCTGAGAACTAGGGGAACGGACGGGCCTCTGGTCCCTAGTGTGGGATCACCGTAATTTAACAGTGTCCTCTCTCTCTTTCTCTCTGTCTTTCCTCCTCTCCGACACAGCCCACGAGACGAGCCCTGGAAATAAAAGCTAAGCAGCTTGTGATGATATATTTCTTGCATTGTACTTTTTTTATCAACAAGATGACCGCCACGTGCCGAACACCTTTTTTGTGTTGTGAATTTGGAGGCACGTTGACAAGACCCGCTATACAACATATATTGCTATTAGAACGTTACGTATATCCGTTTTGGTATCGTGAATATATCGCTAACACCATGTTTCACTCCCCCTTCTTCATATATAACAAAGAATTCTCCATTTTTTTCCGAAATCATTCACAATCACCAAACAACATTTCACCTCATGTCCTGATGAAGGTTGCATAAACCGAAACATTATAATGTCAACTTAAATAATAAACTTATCTTTTGTAAATACTTTGTGTTTTTCTATTTTTCTACATACCATCAGAATTAATTGCCTATTTTACTCCGAAATATAAATTCAAATCGAATGAATGTGGAAATCATCTAAAAGATTTTGGCTTTCAAGTGCTTTCAGCTGTCTCCAGACATTTTCAAAAAATGGTATGATTTTTTTCTATCAGATTTAAACAAAGTTATTTTTTTATTATCTCAAGCCATTTAAAGAACGGAATGAATGGGCTTTTGACATATTCTAATCTCCATGAACAGGGTGTGGCTACTATATAGAAAAGTTATCTAGTAGTCCTGGTAAATGAGGCACCAACTCTATAAGCAATGGTTGGCACATAGCATTATGGTTACAACAGATACTTATTTATAATACAATCTAGTATAACATTTTCAGACGCAATCTGAGAAGAGTGAATAAGCCCAATTTTTTCTTATATTTTTCTGTGTATCATGTCATTTTTCTTCCCTTTTTTTCTTTATGGTAAAAACAGAATGGTCCATTACTTAGCCGAGGTGATTTGTTATATCACTTAGTATTTGTTATATCACTTACATATATATATTAAATTTTTACTTGAAGGCACTTACAACGCATGTATCGCATAAAATTCGATACTTTTTCTTATAGAAAATGAACTTGACAAGTGTAATCCCAGCAAAGGATGGCTCGATGTGTAGAATACACATCGAGCCATCCTTTGCTGGGATTACACTTGTCAAGTTCATTTTCTATAAGAAAAAGTATCGAATTTTATGCGATACATGCGTTGTAAGTGCCTTCAAGTAAAAATTTAATATATACTTTATTCAGCAACGTTTCTAAATAAACAAACATCCAAAAATCTTACTTACTTACATATATATATATGTAAGGTAATCCAAATGACTGGTAAGTAAGGGATGATTCTATTTGGGATCTTCAAAATCACACTGTACAACCATACTGTATGCTCTTGTAGGTGCAAACATATACTCATACAAGGATTTTTATGAATCCCTAAAGAGAGCTCAATGTATAATAATCAATAATTTAAATTATATACAGAGCAATATTTCACTTTCAAAGAAAGAAAAACTTATAGACTTGTTAAGTTTCTCTTTCTTTGAAAGTTATATCTTATTATAATGGAGATTGTGGGTTTTTCTGTCTGTAACCGAAACTATATTTCTACTCAAGTCACAATTCTCTTAGTTATTGACATCACATTCTCTATGATTTTATTATCTAAACCTCAATTATTAATAAAATTGACTTACATTATTAATACTGTTAACTATGTCTACATACTAACAACATGCAATTATATTTATATATACAACAAAATAGCACTTTACAATGTGAACGGGAAGGCTAATTTGCATATTAATATTAAAAAATCGAATTTAATAAATATGTGCTTCGTATTATTGATTTCTAACTGTTTGGTTTTATTTTAATGAATATAAGCAAAAATCTCTTCAATGAATCTTAAATGAAATCCATTAACAAGATAAAATAACTGTCATTTTATTTTTTACTTCCTCTTATAACTAAATACTTAAATTAGAAAAGATAACAATGAAAGACGAGAGTGATGGAAGAGTAAGTTTCAATTGTTCCATTTTTTATTATACTCCCCTCTGTTTTAAATCTTTTATTATACTCCCTCTGTTTCAAATCTTTTTATCTGTATTCTTATTTAGTTTCATTAGCCTTTCTAATTTAATACAATATTTTATTACATTAAAACTTAAATACTTGCACCCGGAGGGTGCATATATTTGCTAGTATATATAATAAATTTCATTATTTTGATTAAGATGGGGTTAAAAGCTAAACCTAGGAACACACACCAAACAATAACCAAACAATAACTTCAACACTGCATCTTTCAAAGCCTCCCTGCTTCCTGTAGTCGACCAACACTATACCTAATACCCCTCTCAACACACATATGCACACATGTGCACACATACATGTATATTATTACTGTAAACTGTTCATGTTCCTGACACTAATACATTATTCTGTGTACTAGATATGAGATTTTGATGAGTTGTGGTGCACAATAAATTTCATTATTTTGAATAAGATGGGGTTAAAAGCAAACCCTAGGAACACACAACAAGAATAACCAGCTATCATTTAAACCTAAAACACAAAATCAATTTCCACCCCATAATAATGTAACTTCACAACGAAATATCTTAGTCATTTTTTTAACAGTATGTATAAACTAGTATTGAAAATAAACTTTAATAGTCTCTCTATTTTCTCTCTCTCTCTCTCTGACAGCACAAATTCCTTCACTTATATCTCACCATCCATCCCTATTATACAGAGCTGATGAATGTAAGCTTTCTTCTGGTTGGCCAAAACTAGTGTGTCCACATGTAGTAGTCCTTTAGAGGTTACCTTCACTGCCTTGGCAAAAACATCTGGTGCTGCTGAATTGTTACTAAAATATTGCAAAACTTTTGACTCACCCAAGTCAATCAAACAGTTGTTTTCATATTAACCTTGTCCTATTTAATGTTAATGCAAATTTAAATTCAACAACCATATTGTAAAGCATTTTATCTTTTCAATCTATTTATGTGACTGTAATCACTTCATCTCTTTGCAGTTTTATTACTATTCTCTCTCTCTTGTCTTCTCTCTCTCTTGTCTTCTCTCTCTTGTTTTTTTTCTCTCTCTCTCTTGTCTTCTCTCTCTCTCTCTCTCTCTCTTGTCTTCTCTCTTTCTCTCTTTTTTCTCTTCTCTCTCTCTTTCTTGTTCTCTCTCTTTGTCTTCTATCTCTCTCTCTCTCACTCTCTCTTGTCTCTCTCTCTCTGTCTTCTCTTCTCTCTTGTCTTCTCTCTCTCTCTCTCTTGTCTTCTCTCTTTCTCTCTCTTGTTTTTTTCTCTCTCTCTCTTTCTTGTCTCTCTCTCTCTCTCTCTCTCTCTCTCTCTCTCTCTTGTCTTCTCTCTCTCTCTCTTGTCTTCTCTCTCTCTCTCTCTCTCTTGTCTTCTCTCTCTCTCTCTCTTGTCTTCACTCTCTCTCTCTTATTTTCTCTCTCTCTCTCTTGTCTCTCTCTCTCTCTCTCTCTTGTCTTCTCTCTCTCTCTCTCTCTCTCTCTCTTGTCTTCTCTTCTCTCTCTCTTGTCTTCTCTCTCTCTCTCTCTCTCTTGTCTTCTCTCTCTCTCTCTTGTCTCTCTCTCTCTTCTCTCTCTCTCTCTCTCTCTCTCTCTCTCTCTCTCTTCTCTCTCTCTCTTCTCTCTCTCTCTCTCTCTCTCTCTCTTCTCTCTCCTCTCTCTTGTCTTCTCTCTCTCTCTCTCTCTCTCTCTCTGTCTTGTTTTCTCTCTCTCTCTCTCTCTCTCTCTTGTCTTCTCTCTCTCTTGTCTCTCTCTCTCTCTGTCTTGTTTTCTCTCTCTCTCTCTCTCTCTCTCTCTCTCTCTTGTCTTCTCTCTCTTTCTCTTATTTCTCTCTCTCTCTCTCTCTCTTTTGTCTTCTCTCTCTCTATCTCTCTCTCTCTCTCTGTCTGTCTTGTTTTCTCTCTCTCTCTCTCTTCTCTTGTCTTCTCTCTCTCTCTCTCTCTCCCTCTCTCTCTCTCTCTCGCTCTCTCTGTTGCTGATAATATTTGATTATGATTTTCTCTTCATCCATTTACCATTTCTTTTCAATTTGGCATCAATAAACAGAACGCTCTCCCCCCCCTCTCTCTCTCTTTCTCTCTCTCTCTCTCCCCCCCCTCTTCATTTTTGAATTCTCTCTAACCTCTTACCACAATTATTCAATCAAAAGAATTGCATATGACAATGTTATTCTGACTTTTACGTTAACGTTTGCCATAATCCTCCCCTTCTAAGTCAACTGCCACATTGCAAGGGAAAACCCATTGAGAGGGAAAACCATGAGAAGTACTCACAAGTCAAATAATATTACTCTTAATCCAATAGACAGTAATCTGATCCATTTCAATTGCTGGGAAAAGTGAACCATTGATTGTTGCTATAGTAAAACGACTATTAAAGTTTATTTTCAATACTAGTTTATACATACTGTTAAAAAATGACTAAGATATTTCGTTGTGAAGTTACATTATTATAGGATGGCAAGTGGTTTTGTGTTTTAGGTTTAAATGATAGCTGGTTATTCTTGTTGTGTGTTCCTAAGGTTTGCTTTTAACCCCATATTTTTTTATCCATTTCAACTGGTGGGAAGAGTGAACCATTGATTTTTACTAAAGCAAAACGACTATTAAAGTTTATTTTCAATACTAGTTTATACAGGCTGTCAAAAAAGAAATCTCGTTGTGAAGTTATTGTTTGGTTATTGTTTGGTGTGTGTTCCTAGGGTTTGCTTTTAACCCCATCTTATTCAAAATAATGAAATTTATTGTGCACCACAACTCATCAAAGTCTCATGTCTAGTACACAGAATAATGTATTAGTGTCAGGAACATGATCAGTTTACAGTAATAATATACATGTATGTGTGCACGTGTGTGCATATGTGTTGAGAAGGGTATTAGGTATGGTTCTGGCGGACTACAGGAAGCATGGAGGCTTTGAAAGATGCAGTGTTGAAGTTATTGTTTGGTTATTGTTTGGTGTGTGTTCCTAGCTTTTGCTTTTAACCCTGATGTAATGAATATGTAAATACCTTGGTACCCCCTCACTATAATCTGATTGGACAGTGTCATGTATATATAGTCGACACTGTACAGGCACCTAGACCTACACTACACCACGCCTGCTCGGAAGACGTATTGCTATTCAATGCACCAGCTACTACTGCGATAATATACCAAATACCAACTTCAGTATATATCCCTTAACCCGGATATATCAAACCCCATCTTATTTGATCCATTTCAATTGCTGGGAAAAGTGAACCATTGATTGTTGCTATAGCAAAACGACTATTAAAGTTTATGTTTGTTTGTTTGTTTGTTTGTTTTGTTTTACGGCATATCAACCTCAGTGGGTCATTTAATGCCGATAAAGTTTTGAAATAAATCAATTCTTAATGGATAATACAATTTTTTTATAAATACATTTTTCTATTTAACCCATAGATGGGACCCTAACAGGTACTACCAGAGTGGACCAGGTAGCAATGGTGATGAAGGGGTGCTCCACATTCCCCAAACCTCCAGAACTGGAACCTCACCATCAGATAGAGTTTAACGTCATTCCCAGGACATGTAGACCCATAGCCACCGCCTTCTAGCACCCATATGATAAAAAGGGGTTGGGGCTTGCCATAAGGGCAATAGGGTTGGGAAAATCATATAGGTGCTAGGGCTTGACGTGACCAGCCGATTGATCGGAGGGGGCCTCTCCGACCTATTAAAGTTTATTTTCAATACTAGTTTATACATACTGTTAAAAATGACTAAGATATTTCGTTGTGAAGTTACATTATTATGGGGTGGCAAGTGATTTTGCTTTAGGTTTAAAAGATAGCTGGTTATTCTTGTTGTGTGTTCCTAGAGTTTGATTTTAACCCCATTTTATTTAATCCATTTCAACTGCTGGGAAGAGTGAACCATTGATTTTTACTAAAGCAAAACGACTATTAAAGTTTATTTTCAATACTAGTTTATACAGGCTGTCAAAAAAAAATATCTCGTTGTGAAGTTACAAAGAATCTTTTTAAATTTAAACTTTTTTTAAACACATTTCTTTTAAACTCATTTTTTCTATTTAACCCATAGATAGGACCCTAACAGGTACTACCACAATGGGACAGAATGAACCAGGGAGTAATGAGGATGAAGGGATATTCCACATTCCCCAGAGCTCCAGAATTGGAACTTCACCATCAGATAGAGTTTAATGTCATACCCAGGATACGAAAGACCCTCAGCCACCGCATGATATGATAAAACGGGTTGAGGGCTTGCCATATAAGCAATAGGGTTGGGACAATCATATAGGTGCTAGGGCTTGACATCAACAGCTAATTGATCTGAGGTGGGGAGGCTCTCTGACTGCCTGTCTTGCCTAAGTAAAGACCAAAGTGGAGTGTTGCATGCCATGGACTGCTCAGCCACCAACGACCCATCCTTAAGCAAAGGGGGTCTTATCCCTTTGCCGAGGTGCAGTGACTGTATTCTAAAGCCCCGCCCAATGGGACCATAAATTATTTGAATGGAAAGAATGAATGATATTAATTTGCAAGAATGGTTAGTCTTGGAGACTTTTGGTCCTTCCATTCCATTTTTTTCATTGTAACGTGACTCCACCCTCATCAAAGTGAAAACATTTGATAAGCCTCCTAATCATGGCACAAATGAATCATATCATTGGCCTCACGATTCAAGATTTCACCCCCAGAGCTTTGGCATGCAGATATCTTAGAGTAGAATGGCACCACTTCAATGACAGGAATCTTTCTTTAGAATCAGGCGTGGATAAAATCCAATGCCAGGAATTTTAAATTTTCAGCTTAGTGTCTGCGATTTAATTTGAACAACCATTTAAAGATTAGAAGAAACAATGAACGGCATTCATTGAATAAAGACGTCACTTCATTATTTACATTTACTTTGAGATTTTGAGGAACAAAAGTCTAAAGTATAATACAATAAATAGTCTCCTTCATACAATACTCATACTCATACAATAAATAAACAATCTATTTCATACAATCAACAGTCATTTTCACACTATAAATAAATTGTCTCTTTCATATAATAAATAGTCATATAATAAATAAATAGTCTCTTTCATACAATAGTCATAATCCTACAATAGTCTCTTTCATACAATAAATAGTCAATTTCATACAATAGATAGTCATAATACTACAATAAATAAATAGTCTCTTTCATACAATAAATAAATAGTCTCTTTTTATACAATAAATAAATAGTCTCTTTTATACAATAATAAATAGTCTCTTTTATACAATAAATAAATAGTCTCTTTATACAATAAATAAATAGTCTCTTTCATACAATAAATAGTCTCTTTATACAATAAATAAGTAGTCTCTTTCATGCAATAATAAATAGTCTCTTTATACAATAAATAGTCTCTTTCATACAATACAATAATAGTCTCTTTCATACAATAAAATAGTCTCTTCATACAATAAATGAATAGTCTCTTTTATACAATAAAAATAGTCTCTTTTAATAGTCTCTTTATACAATAAATAGTCTCTTTCATACAATAAAAGTCTCTTTCATACAAAAATAAATAGTCTCTTTCATACATAAATATCTCTTTCATACAAGAAATAAATAGTCTCTTTCAGACAAGAAATAAATAGTCTCTTTCATACAATAATAAATAGTCTCTTTCATACAATAAATAGTCTCTTTCATACAATAATAGTCTCTTTTCATACAAGAAATAAATAGTCTCTTTCAGACAATAAATAAATAGTCTCTTTCATACAATAAATAAATAGTCTCTTTCATACAATAAATAAATAGTCTCTTTCATACAATAAATAAATAGTCTCTTTCATACAATAAATAGTCTCTTTCATACAATAAATAGACAATTTTATACAATAAATAAATAGTCTCTTTCATACAAGAAATAGTCAATTTCAGACAATAAATAGTCAATTTCATACAATAGATAGACAATTTCATATAATAGTCATAATCAACCAATAAATAGTCTCTTTCAAACAATAGATAAATAGTTATAATTATTTTTTATTTTGTTTTTTTGAAAAGATGCACAGATTAACTTCAAAAGCAAAAGCACCCCCCCTCCTGAAAAACAAACAAACAAACAAACAAATAGAGAAATCACAAAACACTTCCAATAATGTCTGCAAAAGTTTTTCATGTTTTTCTGAACAATTTCAGCCATTTCCTCTGATTCAGAGTGCAGCTACAAGTGTTGTCTACCATATATACCCTTCTGATATGCTCAGGTATATAATAGAGAGAGATAGATAGATAGATAGAGAGAGAGAGAGAGAGAGAGAGAGAGAGAGAGAGAGAGAGAAGAGAGAGGAGAGAGAGAGAGAGAGAGAGAGAGAGAGAGAGAGATGAGATGGTAGATCTTACTTGCTTGTTACTACTTTGTTGCTTACTGCTTCTTCGTCTAACTCGTCGGCCGCCATTGTTCTTTGGTATCTGCTGGGAGTTGATTTTCTTCTTTGCTAATTCTTCTTTGGGCTGGGCTAAGCTGGTCATTGTCTTAATTATTTAACAAACACAACAAGACCTTGTTTTTTCTTGATCAAGGTTTTATTTATTCTTAACCCATTTGATTGATTCCGCTGCGGGGATAAGATGGACTCTGGCAGAGCCAATAATCATGTCTCTCTCCTTCAAAATCTTGGTCACATCTGAATAACTAACTAAACTATATCATGTGTCTATCATGGCACTCGAAATTGCGTGCCTCTAAGGGGTCAAGGGTTATTAACAGTCACAGGTAATTTTCCATGGGGACTCCTTAATTCTAAAGTTAACAGCTCTTAATTTAGATATTTCTAACTACAGGATGGTTCACAATTTATGATTTCTCAGGAATTGTAACACAAGAAATCATGTAAGAAGCTACATCTGCAATTCAAACAAATGCTTGTCTAAGTTAAAATGCTACAATAGATCTCTTTGGAAATTATAAGTTAGAAAAAAAAACATTACTAAGTCACAACACAAGTGTAATGATATATAGAACATTCCGGGGAGAGATGAATTTTGTCAGAGCTGACAATCGCATCTTCACTCTCTGAAAGCTGGCTCACATCTGAATAACTAACTGAACCATATCACATGTCTGTCATGGCACCCAAATCACACTTCTCTAAGGGATCAAAGGATTATTAACAGTCTCCGGTAATTTTCCATGGGGACTCCTTGATTCTAAAGTTAACAGCCCTTAATCTAAATATTCCTAGCCACAGGTCTGTTCACAACTTATAACTTCTCATGAATTGTAACAATATTAAGTCACCTCATGATTAGCATAGGACCACATATCAATTATGTTATTTTCCATAGGGACTCCTTGATTCTAAAGTTAACAGCCCTTAATTTAGATATTTCTAGCTACAGGATGGTTCACAATTTATGATTTCTCATGAATTGTAACACAAGAAATCATGTAAGAAGCTGCATCTGCAATTCAAACAAATGCTTGTCTAAGTTAAAATGCTACAATAGATTTCTTTGGAAATTATAAGTTAGAAAAAAAACATTGCTAAGTCACAACACAAGTTGTAATGATATATAGAACATTCGTGTTTGAAAATTGTCTGATGGGTTTTTGAAAAGAAAAATGGTTTATTTATTTGTTTGTTTATTTATTGTTTTAAATTATTTTATCAATCAACTGTCAATCTGTGGTTGTCAAATGAGATGAGCACTAAATGCAATGAATCATGTGGAATTGTCAGTTAGTGCAGTTTCTCAATAGAGAAGAAGAAGAAGAAGAAGAAGAAGAAAAAGAAGAAGAAGAAGAAGAAGAAGAAGAAGAAAAGAAGAAGAAGAGAAGAAGCTGCATCTGCCAATTCAAACAAATGAAGAAGAGAAACAAGAACAAGAACAAGAAAAACAAGGAAAGGAAAAAGAAGAACAGGGGAAAGGAAGAAGAAGGAAGAAGAAGAAGAAGAAGAAGAGAAGGAGAAGCTGCATCTGCAATTCAAACAAATGAAGAAGAACAAGAACAAGAACAAGAAAAACAAGGGAAAGGAAAAAGAAGAAGAACAAAAACAAGAAGAAAAACAAGAACAAGAAGGGTTAGAAGAAGGGTGAGAAGAAGAAGAAGAAGAAGAAGAAGAAGAAGAAGAAGAAGAAGAAGAAGAAGAAGAAGATCAATGACAGCTACTACTACTACTACTACAGTGTAGTTTCTCAATAAAAGAAGAAGAAGAACAACAACAACAAAAACAAGAAGGGCAAGAAGAAGAAGAAAATGAAGAAGAAGAAGATCAACGACAGCTATTACTACTACTACTACTCCTACTAAAAAGAGAGAATCACCATCCCTGAAGCTGCAAAGAAAGAAAGAAAAAAAACACTTTGAGATTATGAAATAAATGAGCATGAGAATGAAAATGCATCATGGTGAAATGGTGAAATGGTGAAATGGGTCTGGAGATTCTTTTCAATTTATTAGTAGAAGAGGAGTGGTAGGAGGAGGGGAAGTAATAAAAGTATAATTTTACTAAAAGAAATAATGTGTGAGGTCAGTTCAAAAACTGATCATGATCAAAAAGTTTATCATGGGATAAAAAGAAAGAAAGAAAGAGAGATTAAAAAAGAAGAGAAGGAAAAATTGAAAAAGGTACGAACGAAAGAAAGAATGATTTAAAAAGGAGGAGGAAAATTTTTAAAACATTTATTGGAAGCAAACAAACAAGAAAGAAAGAAAGAAAGAAAGAATTGGAGATTAAAAAAGGAGAAGGAAAATTTGGAAAAAGGAATACTAGAAGAAGCAAGCAAACAAAAAAGAAAGAAAGAAAGAATTAAAAGAGAGAAGGAAAAAAATCAAAAGAAGAGGAAATATTTGAAGACAAAGAAAGAAAAGAATAATAGAAAAATAAAAATAAAAATTAAAAAAAAAATGATAAAAAAAAAGATGATTATCAAAAAAAAAGATTTAAATAAAAGATATAAAAATAAATCAAAGAAAACTGAAAGAAAATTTAAAAAAAGACAAAAATAAATCTTAAAAAATATCTATAATTGATAAAAAGAAGTTATAATGATTTTGTTGTAGATTTGAGAAAGAGTGAGGTTCTGCAGTTGCTATTGGCACTGTGGGCAGAGAAGCTGGGTTGTATAGGGTGTGGCTGGTTACAGGAGGGTAAGACTTAATTGGGGCATTCTGTAAGTGCACTCCGTTTCAAGTTGATGGATGGAAGCTAAGGATGGGAGCCTGAAGAGGGTATTATAGATAGGGTAGATAGTGTTGAACATGGAGACATGAGTACTCTGATAGAATTTAAGAGTGGAGAGGTCACGTGACTGACATGGTGAAAAAAGAGAAGGTGAGAGAAATGCACTGAAAGAAATTGAGAAGGAAAATAAAGGGGGAAAATGTTCAACAGTTTTTTTTATTTATTCATCTTTTAAAATGGTTATTCATATATTTGCATTCAATTTTATTTTCAGATTTGATGACTGATTGATTGATAAGAACAGACTGATAAAGATTGATAGATAGATAGATAGATAGACAGACAGACAGACAGACCTATAGATAGATAGATAAATAGATAGATATGAAGAGACTGACAGATGGATAGATAGATAGATAGATAGATAGATATGAAAAGACTAACAGACAGACAGACAGACAGATAGATAGATAGATAGATAGATAGATAGAGAGAGAGATATGAAGAGACTGACAGACAGAACGATAGATAGATTGATAGATAGATAGATAAATAGATAGATAGATAGATAGATAGATAGATATGAAGAGACTGACAGATAGATAGATAAATAGATAGATATATATGAAGAGACTGACAGACAGACAGACAGAAAGATGATAGATAGATAGATAGATAGACATGAAGAGACTGACAGATAGATAGATAGATAGATTGATTGATAGATAATATGAAACTGATGACACACACACACACATATATTTTGTATACATATAGAGATAGATAGATATGAACACACACAGAGCACATACACACACACACACACACACACACACACACATACAACACACACACACACACACACACACACACACACACACACACACAATATACTATATATATATATATATTATTATATATAGGTTTGTTAGTTATTATTTAGTTATATCAAACGAAAGATAGAATAAATTGATAGATAGATAGATATAACAGATGAGATTGATTGATAGATAAATAGATAATTAACAAACTAGTAACATAGATAGATAGATAGATAGATAGATAGATATGAACAGACTTAGATAGATGTAAATAGACTGAGACAGATATTAAGGTGTGTCAAAATAATTTTTTCAATCACCTCAGTCTTTGAGTTCATTCAAGACCCCCAATATTTTTTAACGATTCTTGTTCGTCTAAAAGTTTTCAAGTGTTGTTAATAAGGGTCCCTTTTCTCTCCTCTACTTCTGTCGGTTTTAAACGTCTCATAATCAACAAGTGATGCTTGTCTACTCCAATGCTTGTATCTGAAGAGACAAGTCATCAACTCTTAAAATGCTCAAACAATTTGGGGGTCAGTCATAAATTTGCTTCATTTCCTTCAATTTCCTCAATTGAATCGGAAAAACTTCAGAAGATTTAAAGTCAAGTTCATGGTTGGTTGGTTGGTTGGTTGGTTGGTTGGATTTTATGACATGTCAACCCTTGTTGGGCTATTCTATTAGGGTAGGTCGATTTTTTTCCTTCTTTAAAATATCAGAATATCAAATTGACCATCTATGCGAAAGTTGTGTGTGTTAGTATTATAAAATTATCAGTCATATGGAAATCCGATCTCCCCGACAAGCTAAAGAGACGATTCTTCCAAGCTGTGGTTGTGTGAATATGATGTTATTAACCATTAATTTTTATATGCGCATTTGTTTACGAAAGCCAATGACGTGATCATTGCATGTGCATATAAGAATTAAACGCGCATATAAAAATTAACGGTTAATAACATCATATTCACACATTCACAATACACTTAACATCTTTCATTTTGTCCCTCACATAAACATTATTTAACAGTGTCCTGAAGATGGTACAATATACTGAAATGCTTAAGTATCGACACATAAAATTGTTTCCACTATCATAACATCCTGTGTTTGTTATATTTTTAAAATATTTTCTTCTCATATATATATATATTTTATATATATATATATATATATTATATATATATATATATATATATATATGTAGCTTCATGGTAGACAAAACTGAAATGCATGAATAACTTTATGCCAGGCTGGAAATATTAAAGTTAGGATTTGTTATAATCTTGTGAGTATCTTTTGGAGAGTATCAGGCGAGCTCGGTATCTCACAGTCCACAACCTCAGCAAAAGCATCCAAAGCTGCTGAATTTTGCTTCATGTTACCAAAATATTGCCAAATCTCTGACTCACCCAAGCTTAAATATTTAGTGAGGAGGGTTGAAATTATAGAATACTATTTAGATACAACAATAATAGAATTTAAAAAAGAATTGTTTATCTAATCTTTTTTTAGACATGTGCCACACCCAGATGGCACTTAGAATATACATCCATGACAAGGACATGAATACACACATACTTAATAGGAGCACTTAAAAATGTATATATATATATATATATATATATATATATATATATAGAGTAGAGGAAAAAAGTTAAGGGTCTACCATGGTTTCAATCCAAATGATTTCATCAGGACCCTACACTACACTTAACTAAGTCGATGTAATTCCTTGGTTAATCTCCTTTTAACTAAGAAATTACATTGACTTAGTTAAGCGTAGGGTAGGGTCCTGATGAAATCATTTGGATTGAAATCATGGTAGACCCTTAACTCTTTTCCTCTACTAATATTATTATTACTGCTCTGTTTTGGATTATTTACTGATGCCACTTCAACGGAAATGTTTAAGTGGCAATTGGATACTATATATATATATATATATATATATATATATATATGCTATTGTTAAGTAGCTTGACTCAGAGACCATTGTTGTAATAACAATCCTCAAATGAATGCACTTATATTGTATCAGACAAAACTAAGCTTACATACAGATGTAAGTTGAAAATGGAAGCGGATCCAAAATGTTGAAATGAAAAATAAAAGAAAGAAAATGCTGAATGGATAACATAGGATTTATTCTATTTTATTATACTGACATGTGTTTCGACCAGGAGTTTATCCATGTACACATGTATCCAACTATTATTATTTTAAATACAAAATAAAATAAAATAACAATAATAGAAAAATTACGAAAATTTTTTTAGTATACTAGGAAATAATGGCCATCGTCAGAGTAAATCCTTGTTATTTTACCTAACTCCTTAACCATTACACAATGTAAGGGTGTCCTTGGTATGACATTGAATTGCATCTAGTGGTGACATTCCACTACTGGAATGTGGAATACTCCTTCTTCCTTATTATTCCCAGGTCCATTTGTTGTATACTTTCTTTCCTTACTTTCTTACTTCTATTATTCTTCTTCCAGCGTCTCTTCTAGCGTCTCTTCTAGCATCTGGACTTCTCTTGGGGACTTTGTGTCTGGTCTTCCATTGGGGATTCCTCTTTATCAGAAGCCCCGTGTCATTGGTAGCTTTTAGATAATAACACAAGACTTCGATTTACTTAGATCATATTTTATTCTGAAATCCCCACCAGACTACCTGCGCAGATTGAGTCGGTACGTGCATAACACGACTGAACACCATCGTGGTTTTTGGCCGATCTCTAAAATCTATTTCTAATCTAAACCGGAAGAGGGTCTTCTCCACCAATTCTCACGGTATCCACCGGAAGGTTCAGGATGAGGTCAAGCCTTGTCACTCATCCTTCAAAGCCGTGGGCTGCAAATTATAACAGCCATTTTGATTTCTACACTACTGTACATAAATATTAGGAATCTAATAAGTCTTTGCAAATTAGACAACCCAAGAAGGATTGGTTTGTTTTATGGCATATCAACCTCAGTGGGTCATTTAATGCTGATAAAGTTTTGAAATAAATTCATTGTTAATGGATACTCAATTTTTTTATAAACTCAAGTGATAATATCATTAGATTACGTATAAAAAGCATTACATTTCACGGATATACCCAAAACCTTTGAGATGCTATGGCTAGGGTTAGGGCAAGGCTACTTCATTTTGTTTGGTTTTTGTTTTATGGCATATCAACCTCAGTGAGTCATTTAATGCCAACTAAGATTTGAAATAGATTCATTTTTAATGGATACCATTTTTTATAAACTCATGTTTTTCTATTTAACCCATAGATGGGACCCTAACAGGTACTACCACTCCGGGTCAGAGTGGACCTGCAAGCAATGGTGATAAAGGGGTGCTCCACATTCCCCAAACCTCCAAACTGGAACCTCACCATCAGATAGTTTAATGTCATTCCTAGGACATGAAGACCCTCAGCACTGCCTTCTTGCACACATATAATAAGAAGGGTTGAGGCTTGCCATAAGAGCAATACAGTTGGGGCAATCATATAGGTGCTTGGGCTTGACGTGACCAGCAGATTGATCGAAGTGGACCTCTCTGTCTGACAGTTTAGCCAATAAGAGCCAAAGTGGAGTGTAGCATGTCATGGACGGCTCAACCACCTGGGTTTCATCCTTAAGCATCACTAGTTGCCACCCACAGCCAACAGCCAAAGTAAGGACCAAAGTGGAGTTTACATTACATTGATTGTTCAGTCATGAGGGTTCCTCCTTAAGCATCACTAGTTGCCACCCACAGCCAACAGCC
>CM042156.1:86378120-86383120 GCA_023376005.1 Doryteuthis pealeii | reverse complement strand
TTCCTTAATTTCTCAATGAATGGAAAACTTCAGAAGATTTAAAGTGCAATGTTCATGTTTGGTTGGTTGGTTGGTTGGTTGGTTGGATTTAATGACATGTCCAACCCTTGTTGGGCTATTCTATTGGGTGGTCGATTTTTTTAGCCTTCTTTAAATATAGAATATCAATTGACATCTATGCCGAAGTTGTGTGTTAGTATTATAAAATTATCAGTCATATGGAATCCGATCTCCCGACAAGCTAAAGAGACGATTCTTCCAGCTGTGGTTGTCGTGAATATGATGTTATTAAACCATTAATTTTTATTGCGATTTGTTTACGAAAGCAATGACGTGATGCATTGCATGATGCATATAAGAATTAACGCGCAATATAAAATTAAGGTTAATTAACTCATATTCACAGCATGTCACAATACACTTTAACATTCTTTCATTGTGTCCGTCAATAAACATTATTTAACAGTGTCTGAAATGGTAGCATATACTGAAATGCTTAAGTATCGACACATAAAATTGTTTCCACTAATATAAACTCCTGTGTTTTGTTATATTTTAAAATATTTTCTTCTACTATATATATATTTTATTATATAATATATATATATATATATATATATATATATATATTATATATATGTAGCTTAATGGTAGACAAACTGGAAATGCATGAAAACTTTATGCCAGGCTGATAATTAAAGTTAGGATTTGTTTATAATCTTGTTGAGTATCTTTTGAGAGTATCAGGGCGAGCTCGGTAAATTCCTACAGTCCACACCTCAGCAAAAGCATCCAAAGCTGCTGAATTTTGCTTCATGTTACAAAATATTGTCCAAAATCTCTGACTCACCAAGCTTAAAGTTTTGTGAGGAGGGTTGAATTATAGAATACTATTTAGATACAACAATAATTAGAATTTAAAAAGAATTGTTTATTAATCTTTTTTTAAGACCATGTGCCCACCCAGATGGGCACTTAGAATATACATCCATGACAAGGAATGAATTACAACACATACCTTAATAGGAGCACTTAAATGTATATTATATATATATATATATATATATATATATTAGAGTAGACGGAATAAGTTTAAGGGTCTATTCGCAATGGTTTCAATCAAATGATTTCATCAGGACCCTACACTACACTTAACAAGTCGATGTATTCCTATGGTTAATTCTCCTTTTAAGCTAGAAATTACATTGATTAGTTAAGGCGTGGGTAGGGTCTGATAAATCATTTGGATTGAAATCATGGTAGACCCTTAACTCTTTTCCTCTCTAATTATTATTATTATGTCCTGTTTTGGATTATTTTACTGATGCAACTTCACGAAATGTTTAAGTGGCAATTGGATATATATATATAACTATATATATATATAATGATATTATTGTGTATTGTTAAGTAGGCTTGATCGAAGACCATTGTTTGTAATAACATGCTCAAATGAATGCAACTTATATTGTATAGACAAAAAACTAAGCTTACTATCAGATGTAAGTTGGAAAATGGAAGCGGGATCCAAAATGTTGAAATGAAAAATAAAAGTAAGAAAATGCTGAATGGATAACATAGGATTTATTTATTTTATTTATACTGACATGTGTTTCGAACAGGAGTTTATCCATGTGCACTATGGTATCAACTATTATTATTTTAAAATACAAAATAAATAAATAGAGCAATAATAGAAACATTACGAAATTTTTTTAGTATAACTAGGAAATAATGGCCATCGTCAGAGTAAATCCTTGGTTATTTTACCTAACTCCTTAAACTGTACGACAATGTAGGTGTCTTGGTATGATTGAATTGCATCTAAGTGGTGACATTTTCCACTACTGGAATGTGGAATATCTTTCTTACTTATTATTCAGGTCCATTTGTTGTATAGCTTTCTTTCCTACTTTTTACTTTATTATTTTTGTAGCGTCTCTTCTAAGCTCTCTTCTAGCATCTGGATTCTTGTGGGAGTTTGTGTCTGGTTTCCATTGGGGATTCTTTTATCAGAAAGCCCGTGTCAATTTGGTAGCTTTTTAGATAATAAACAAGACTTGATTTTACTTAGATCATATTTTATTCTGAAATCCCCCACCACGACTACTGCGCAGATTGATGGTACGTGATAACACGACTGACACATCCAGTGGTTTTTGGCCGATCTCTAAAATCTATTTCTAATCTAACCCGGAAGAGGGTCTTCTCACCAATTCTACGGTATATCACCGGAGGTTCAGGTGAGGTCAGCCTTGTCATCTCCTTTCAAAGCGTGGGCTGCAAGATTATACAAAGCCATTTTGATTTCTACACTACTGTACATAAATATTAGGATCTAATAAGTTCTTTGCAAATTAGAAAACCCACCAAGAAGGATTGGTTTGTTTTTATGGCATATCACCTCAGTGGGTCATTTAATGCTGATAAAGTTTTGAAAAATTTCATTGTTAATGATACTCAATTTTTTTTATAACTAATGATAATATCATTAGATTACGTATAAAAGCATTACATTTCACGGGATATACCAAACTTCTTTGAGATGCTATGGCTAGGGTTAGGGCAAGGCTACTTATTTTGTTTGGTTTTTGTTTTATGGCATACTCAACTAGTGATCATTTAATAGCAACTAGATTTGAAATAGATTCATTTTTATAATGGATACAATTTTTTATAAACTCATGTTTTTTTTCTATTAACCATAGATGGGACCTCTAAAGGTACTACCATCCGGGTCAGAGTGGACCTGCAAGCAATGGTGATAAAGGGGTGCTCCATTCCCAAACTCCAAATGTGAACTCACGATCAGATAGTTTAATGTATTCTAGGACATGAAGACCCTCAGGACTGCCTTCTTGCACAATATAATAAGAAGGGTTGAGGGTTGCCATAAGAGCAATACGATTGGGCAATCATATAGGTCTTGGGCTTGACGTGCAGCAGATTGATCGAAGGTGGACCTCTCTGTCTGACAGTTTACCCAAATAAGAGCCAAGTGGAGTGTAGCATGTCATGGACGGTCAACCACTGGGTTTATCTTAGGCATCACTAGTTGCCACACAGCCAACAGCCAAAGTAAGGACGCAAAGGTGGAGTGTTTAACATTACATTGATTGTTCAGTCAGAGGGTCATCCTTAAGATCCCTAGTTGCCACCCACAGCCAACAGCCAAAGTAAGGACCAAGTGGGTGTTACATTACATTGATTGCTCAGTCATGAGGGTTCCATCCTTAAGCTCACTAGTTGCACCAACAGCCACAGCCAAAGTAAGGACCAAAGTGGAGTGTTTACATTACATTGATTGCTCAGTCATGAGGGTTCCATCCTTAAGCATCACTAGTTGCCACCACAGCAACAGCCAAAGTAAGGACCAAAGTGGAGTGTTACATTACATTGATTGTTCAGTCATGAGGGTTCCATCCTTAAGCATACTAGTTGCCACCACAGCCAACAGAAAGTAAGGACAAAGTGGAGTGTTAATTACATTGATTGCTCAGTCATGAGGGTTCCATCCTTTAAGCATCACAGTTGCCACCCACAGCCAACAGCCAAAGTAAGGACCCAAAGTGGAGTGTTACATTAACATTGATTGCTCAGTCATGAGGGTTCCATCCTTAAGCATCACTAGTTGCCACACAGCCAAAGCCAAAGTAAGGACCAAAGTGGAGTGTTACATTACATTGATTGTCAGTCATGAGGGTTCCATCCTTAGCATCTAGTTGCCACCCCACAGCCAACAGCCAAAGTAAGGACCAAAGTGGAGTGTTCCATTACATTGATTGTTCAGTCATGAGGGTTCATCCTTAGCATCACTAGTTGCCCACCCACAGCCAACAGCCAAAGTAAGGACCAAAGTGGAGTGTTACATTACATTGATTGCTCAGTCATGAGGGTTCCATCCTTAAGCATCACTAGTTGCACCACAGCCAACAGCCAAAGTAAGGACCAAGTGGAGTGTTACATTACATTGATTGCTCAGTCTTGAGGGTTCCATCCTTAAGCATCACTGTTGCACCACAGCCACAGCCAAAGTAAGGCCCAAAGTGGAGTTTACATTAATTGATTGCTCAGTCATGAGGGTTCATCCTTAAGCATCACTAGTTGCCACACCAGCCAACCGCAAAGTAAGGACCAAAGTGGAGTGTTACATTACATTGATTGTCCAGTATGAGGGTTCCATCCTTAAGCATCACTAGTTGCCACCCACAGCCAACAGCCAAAGTAGGCGAAAAGTGGAGTGTTAAATTACATTGATTGTTCAGTTATGAGGGTTCCATCCTTAGCATCACTAGTTGCACCACAGCAACGCAAAAGTAAGGACCAAAGTGGAGTGTTACATACATTGATTGCTCAGTCATGAGGGTTCCATCCTTAAGCACTCACTAGTTTGCACCACAGCCACAGCCAAAGTAAGGACGCAAAGTGGAGTGTTACATTACATTGATTGCTCAGTCATGAGGGTTCATCCTTAAGCATCATAGTTGCCACAAGCCAACAGCAACGTAAGGACCAAAGTGGAGTGTTACATTACATTGATTTGTCCAGTCATGAGGTTTCCATCCTTAAGCATACTAGTTGCACACACCACAGCCAAAGTAAGACATGTGGAGTGTTACATTACATTATTGCTCATTATGAGGGTTCATCCTAAGCATACTAGTTGCCACACAGTAACTGGTGGTCCATTGGGGGAGTCATCTTACCCTCTGCAGAGGTGCATTCAGTGTATTCTAATGCCTTGACAGGGTGAAAGGCCACAACAGGATACTTTCAAAAATTAAAAGTTTAATGATAATTTTCTGTCACTTCATTTAAAGACAATTTGATATACATAGGCCTTACTCTTTGTACAAATAATTTCTATCACATGCTGTAAATCCAACAACAACCAACCAACAACAACAGCAACCAAGACAAGAAATAGTTGAAGATTTATGAGTTTTGACTTTTCTCCTAGTTTATCAACATTTTTTCAAGTCTTTTTTTTTTTACGGTTA
>CM042156.1:86350620-86375620 GCA_023376005.1 Doryteuthis pealeii | reverse complement strand
AGAGAGAGAGAGAGAGAATGGGAGAGAGAGAGAGGAGAGATGAATGAGGAATGGAGAGAGAGAGAGAGAGAGATGAGATGGGAGAGAGAGAGAGAGAGAGATGAATGAGAGAGAGAGAGAGAGAGAGAGAATGGAGAGAGAGAGAGAGAGAGAGAGAGAGAGATGAAATGAGAGAGAGAGAGAGAGAGAGAGAGAGAGATGAATGGGAGAGAGGAGGAGAGAGAGAGAAATGAGGAGAAGAGAGAGAGAGAGAGATAGAGAGAATGGGAGAGAGGGGGATTGAGAAAAGTAAAGAGATGATTGTTATACTTATAACTGCAATCCTATTTTCCTTCTTAATAAGGTGTGACCGCTTAAAAGCATTTTTATTCATATTATAAATCGTGATTGATTAGATATGTATTTAATTAAAGATTATATATTTATATGTATGTAGATATAATCGATTCTGTATACAGGCACACACACAAACACACACACACACACACACGCACACACACACACACACACACACGCACACACATTATATATATTATATATATATATATATTTATTTATTTATTTTACAAAGTTTTCACAGATCAATGTTCATTAATAAACAGCGACCAGGTTTCATGCCAAGGGGCAATCATCAGGTTGTTGAGCAAGATCCCATGGTGTTTTGTTGATGATCTTTACTCAATGTCACATTTTGGACCGCAAATAACGTCGGTTAGTTCCGCGGACGCTATTGTAGTTCGGATTTACTAAAAAATAAATTTTTTCAAAAATTTGCATTTTTTTGTAGTAATGCCAACGAAGCATATATATATATATAAGTAAAGAAATAACAAAAGACTTAGAGATTTAGCATTATAGTCTATTTCAGGGAGCTTAGAACTAAGTGTCTAACTCTCCCCGATTCATCAGATGTGAATATATATATATATATAATATATATATAAGTAAAGAAATAACAAAAGACTTAGAGATTTAGCATTATAGTCTATTTCAGGGAGCTTAGACTAAGTGTCTAACTCTCCCGATTCATCAGATGTGAATATGTATATATATATATATATATAATATATATATATATAGTAAAGAAATAACAAAAGACTTAGAGATTTAGCATTATAGTCTATTTCAGGGAGCTTAGACTAAGTGTCTAACTCTCCCAATTCATCAGATGTGAATATATATATATATATATATATATATATAAGTTAAGAGAAAGAAAATGAATCCGACAGTATGAGTATAGATAAAAGGATATGAAAACAACACAATATGCTGTTAAAGTGAAAATATTTTATATCATATTCATAACTGATATTGAAATATATAATATAAATATAATATAAATTGAAATATTGTTCAATATTGTTGCATAATCTATACGGTTACTTTTGTTCAACTTCTTCCACAATTGATAATGATTCTGATTAACTGTGTCAATTTGTGAACGTGTGTGTGGGGGGGGGCGGATCTGGTGTCATTTCTCTGTTCATTAGCCTATTAGGCCTCATCAGCTGATGAGGCCTAATAGGCCGAAATGTACATACAGAGATTGATTTTTCTCGATTTGTTTAGCCATACATTTAATAGGTATTCCCGCCTAATTCATTATTAATTGATTAATTTTCAAAATTAGGTACGACTCCAATTAAGCATTTATTCTCCAAAAAAAAATTATCGGCAAAAAGCCATTCTAAACAAACCTTGTTTACATATATATATATATATATATATATATATTATATATCTTATTATAATGGAGATAGTGTATTTTTCTGTCTGTAACCGAAACTATATCACTACTCAAGTCACAATTCCTTAATTATTTACGTCAAATTCTCCATGATTTCATTCTTTTAATCCTTCAAATTATTAATAAAATTGTTTTTATTAATACTGCTAACCATATCTACGTACTAATAAGATCTTATTGTATTTATATATACAGAAAAATAGCGGTTTACAGTGTGAACGAGAATGCTTATTTGCATATTGATATTTAAAATTTGATTTTTAATAATATGTGCTTTGTATTATTGATTTCTAATTGTTTGGTTTTATCTTAATGAATAAGAGCAAACATCTCGAGGATAAATCTTAAAAGAAAATTATTTACAAGAGGAAATAACTGTAATTTTATTAAATACTTCCTATCTTAACTAAATAGTTAAATTAGAAGAATTGAGTATTGAAAGATGGAAGAATAAGTTTCAGTTGTTCTATTTTTCGATTACAGCCCCCTCTGTTTCAAATCTTATTTTTTTCATTCTTATTTAGTCTTTCTAATTTAATATGATATTCTATTACATTAAAACTTAAATACTTGCACCCGGAGGGTGCATATATTTGCTAGTATATATAAGATAGTTGTAAATTCAATGAGAGAAAAATGAATATTCTATAATAAAGAAGGTCTGCAAATTGATTTGAATTGAAGACTCTTCGTGTAATAAGCTATCTGATGAGACGTGTGACGTCAGTATATGTAGGCCAAGACATTAGAGGGTCTCGAGTAGGCCGAGGGAGAAGACGCCGGCCGATTCATTACTTTCTAAATGTCTGCGAGTTCACCGAAGTATTTTCAAATATTCAACGACTTTTTCTTTTAAATATTCAATTAATTAATTTTATTTTATAAACAAAAATGCCTTTTTAAGTATGTGGTCACTTTTTTAATGAAATTTATATACATGCCACAAAGTTTAATGTAACGGTATGTGTTTTTTATGTACCTCAACACTGACTTTACAGGGTTTTTTTTTTTAATTAAAATAAAAAGCATGCAAATCAGAACAATGTTTGTTATAATTTATAAAAATCGTTTTCAAATTTACAATAAATAAAATTATGAACGGATTTCAGTTATTAAATTTTAATGAAACGTAACACTTTTGTTTATTTACTGTCTTTACGAGACAACGGTATCTATTTCGAAGGCTCGGCCTACTTCTGTGACGTCACACATCCAATGAACAGGCCTTCTGTATATTAGAAGGTGTTGATTGAAGACTCTTCATGTAATGAGCTATCTTATGAGACTTGGCTATTATTGAGTTTTGTTTGAAATAAATTTATAATAGCCAAATGATGGTTTATTATTCTTTCTTTTAAAGTATATATATATATACTAGACAAAACGTGACCCATTGGTTCACCCATTCAGCTCTGGGTAGATAATTGAGATTAGGTGTTACATAATCTATGCATAGATTATTGTCAATCCCCTGTATTTCTGAAGGGATGGCCCCTTTTCATATCACGGGCGGGACTTTCCATGGAATATTACAGAAAGCCCGCGAAATATGTGAAGTCACGTGGGACCTGGTTGGCTTTTCAGTTTCAGCTTGTACATCAGGCAGAGAAGATATAACTGCCCTAGCTGGGACTCACCTGCATACGCGTGCTATGTTAGTTAAATGAATATGTTTTGTTAAGTAAATAAAGGTTTAAATAAATAATATGGTTTTGTGGTTGATGAATGTCTTGGCAACAAGACTGACCTAGAAGAAGAAATGAATCAAGAATGACCAACCAACAAGAACAGAGAAATAGAAGCATAGAGAAGTCCAGACGCTAGAAGAACGTAAGATACCAAAGATAAACAGAAGAATAATAGGGGGCAATTCCAGCTTGGATGTCAGGCAAACAAGGCATATCTGCCGTAGCTGGGACTCACTTGCACACGCGCGCTGTGATTAGTTAGAGAAATATGTTTAGTTAAGTAAATAAAAGTTTAAATAAATAATATAGTTTTGTGGTTGATGAATGTCTTGGCAACAAGACTGACCTAGAAGAAGAAATGAATCAAGAACGACTAACCAGCAAGAACAGAGAACAGAAGTCATAGAGAAAGAATAGAAACGACTAGAGATCACCAATGGCCAAAGAAATAAGTTATGCATCTCTCTATCTACCTGTGTCTATCTTTCCCCCTCTCTCCAGTAAAAGAACACTTGTGTATGTACCCAACATCGGTATATGTGTATGAGTATGTAACAATATTAGCTATGAATATGATATAAAATATTTTCACTTTAATGGCATATTGTGTTGTTTTCATATCCTTTTATATATACTCATATATATATAGATGTGAGGTATCCAAAACTTGGTAGTAAGGGATGATTCTATATGTGATTTCTAAGACACACAGTCTTTTAATGTTTACATTTTGTAAAAAAATTTTTTTGAGAGGGAAAAAGATTCTAGATTGAGAAAATTTTTCTGTTATGCAATTCAAATTATTGATGATTATCCATCTGATAAGACTTGATTTTGAGGAGCTTTGTTAAATCAACTTAGATTTATAAAGGCCCCAATTTTGGTCGAAATAAATTTATTATGGAATAATGATGTTGAGTTTTTCCTCCCTTTCAAAGATATATATATATATATAAAATCATCCACAGACAGGTGTTTCGGTGTTTCACGCCTCTTCAGTGTGGCTAAACACAACAACTACCTCTGACCAGGAACGAAATCCGACTGATTTTTTGTCCACCCGACTTCTTAACCTCTCGGTCATTTGACAGCTGCCATAAAGGGATGATGTTTAAACTATATTAAATACATATGTTTGTTTATATATTTTACAATCACCAGAGAGATCCAGTCTGTGAACAGACGATCATTGCTTTATATATGCTGGCAGTGAAAGTTAATTTAAGTCACCCCTAGAGAGCTCTACTGAGTTTTGGGAGCATATATATAATACTGTTTGCATTTCACATAATGCTTATACCCTTGGGAAAGGTATGAATCCAATTATTCTCCCTCCAACTATGAGTAAATAGTAGGGTGGACTGAGCTCTTTAACCTTGGTTAGACAACCAGTCTGGGAGAAGGAAAACTCGGAATGCAAACATGTTAAACTCCTCTTGAGAAATAAATAGTTCCTCCAAATTAGTACACACACACACACACACACACATATATATATATAGTTATTTAGTATTGAAGAATTGAAAATAAAGTGCTTGATTATGGGTATAAAAGCTGTATTTATTTGTTATAGATTACAATACACTTAAGCAGTGATTGTTACCATTGGTTTCAAAGCTGCTTATTGACCATTTATCATCAAGTCAAAGATTTTCACAAGCACTTTATTTTGATGATAAGGGGCCAATATACTGCTTTGAAACCAATGGTAACAATCACCCTTTATATGTATTGTAGTCTATTACATATACATATGTATGTATATATATATATATATATATATATATATATATATGTATATATATATGTATATATATATATATATATATATATATATATATATATGGTGATATATATATATGGTGATATATATATATGGTGATTGCCACTTCTTCACAGAAGAAGGCCATTTCTACAAAGTTTGGTTGTGAGCACGTAAGTAGCTCAGAAGTCCAGTTTTGCTTTTACACATCCTGTCACATAAAACATATTTGACACCCCCGGCTTTCACTCGTATACACACATGTTTTTCACGTGGTCGCCTGTCACCATGGGACCACATATGACCCAAGAGACCACATACTACATATATAGTCAGGTTTGAATGTAGGAAATGTATCCAGGACCTCTGTCATGTGCCACTACCATATAGCCCACTTCAGGATGGATTGCTCGAGTTGTATTGCCTATATCTTATTATAATGGAGATTGTGTGTTTGTCTGTCTGAAGCCGAAACTAAATCACTACTCAAGTCACAATTCCCTTAGTTATTGACGTCACATTCACCATGAATTTATTTTTATTTAAACCTCAGTTATTGATAAAATTGTTTATACCTAATTAATACTTTTGACTTTATCTACATTCTAATAACAGGCAATTGTATTTATATATGCAACAAAATAGCGGGTTACAGTGTGAACAGGAAAGCTAATTTGCATATTGATATTAAAAGTTTAATTTTTATTAAATATGCGCTTGGTATTATTGATTTCTAATTGTTTGTTTTTTTTCTTAATGAATATGAGCAAAAAACTCGGGGATAAATCTTAAAAGAAATCCTTTATATAAAGAAATAACAGTAATTTTATTCTTTACTTCCTAATTTAACTAAATAGTTAAATTAGGAAAATTCAGCAATAAAAGGAGGGAGTGATGGAAAATGATGGAAAGACTTAGTTTCAAAGTTGTTCTATTCTTCGATTATAACCCCTCTGTTTCAAATCATTTTATTTGGATTTTTATTTAGTTTCAAAAGTATTTCAAATTTAACATATTTCATTACATTAAAATTCAAATACTTGCACCCGGAGGGTGCATATATTTGCTAGTATATATATATATTGCTAAAATGTTAGTTGATCCCTAAATGTGTTTTTTTTTTCTTTGAGTGTTTCAGTATTAAGATCTGAATAAAGATATTAACAGCAGTCAAATCATTTCCACACTTTGTTGTTTGACTTAGCTCAGTCGGTAGAGCATTCAGCTAGAAACCACAAGGTTCCTAGTTCGATATGGTCCTCGCCAACTCAGCGTATGAGCAGCACAGGGATCTGTGCGGTAAAGTAAGGAGCTGATGGTAGGTGTGGCACTCCATCCCAGATGCTAAAACAATCTATTTGGTCTAGCACTATTGAAAAGGGGATAGACTCCCTCGCTGATTGGCTGATACCGACTTTAGGCCGCCCCGACAACTTTACTTATTTACCTCAAAGCAGTGTTACTTTTAGATTTCATATTTTTAATTTTTTCTAATTAGATAATTAAATGCTATTACATAAAAGAACAAATAAAACATGGCAGTGTCAATTAAAATAATAATAATAATCATAATAATCATAATAATATTATTAATAATAATAATAATAATAGTAATAATAATGATAATGTTGTTGTCAATGGTGATGATGGTGGTGGTAATATTGACCAAGGTAAGGTTAGAAATGATTATGGTAGTAATAGTGATGATGATGATGATGATGATGATGGTGGTGATGGTGGTAAATGCACATGACAATGCAATTGATAGTGGCAATATTGATGATGATTATGATGATGATGATGATGATAGCATGATGATGATGATGATGATGACGATGATGATGGATGATGGTGGTGGTGGTGGAAAATGCACATGACAATGCAATTGATAGTGGCAATATTGATGATGATGATGATGATAGCATAATGATGATAGCATGATGATGATGATGATGATCTGCTGCAAAATTAAAATCAATTGATTTGATTTGGAGTGGATGTAAATAAATCAGGAAATCATAATTATTTGTTGTTTTGTTTGTTTTTCTTTTGTTTTTGTTTTTGTTGTTTTTTTTTTGTTTTTTTTTGTTGTTGTTTTTTGTTTTATGATGAATCAAGAATTAATTTAATTAATTCCAGAAATTGCTTTTAATCAACTTATTCAGAATCACAAGTGCAAAGTATATTTTACAAGGTGAACTCTTATATCCTGTTTTTGATATTTGCTACAAGCATCATAACCAGTCTCTCCCTGGGGGCAGAGGTGGGGGAGATAAAAATCCCCATGTGTAGTATAATGAGATGGAAAAACCAAAAATTGTAGATAAGAATGGAAAGTTACAACAATTTTTGAGATGATGAATGAAAGGCTACTTGTCATTCTCTAATTGGTCAATGGATGCCAACAGGTGGAGGATGAGAAAAAGGGAGACTGAGGAGTTGGCAGTCTGGACTCAGTGGCAAGATAGGTGTCTGTTCTCCAAGGCATTTTTACTTGGGATGAAATAAATGAGCCCAGAAAAAACAAGAACTATCAACAGCATAAGACAAGATATCCCAAAATATTCCCAATTATGAAAGGCTACCTGTCATTCTGATTGGTTGATGGATGCCAACAGGAGAATGAGTGTGTGAGGAAGAGAGAGTGATGAGTTGCCGGTCTGGGCTGTAACTGAAAAGAACATATGCAAGATGGGTGTCTGTTCTCCATGGTATTTTTACTTGGGATGAAATAAATGAGCTCAGAAAAAACAAGAACTATCAACAGCATAAAACAAGATATCCCCAAGATTCCCAAGTAATTTCCAGACTCAAAGAACAGTAAGAATGCCATCCAGTTAACACAGATTCACCAACAGATGGACAGACCCAGCCATTCCGATCCGGAACAACAGAGCCCAACTCTGATCCAGCCAAAAGAATAATTGAAAAGTAGGAAAATAAATATAGAATTATTACCATTACAATAAACTCCTTTCAATGGAATCCCGTTATACTTAGTTGTTGGTCACGGGTGGCGACCCTTGATGCTTAAGTATGGAAACCTGGTGGATGAGCAGTCCATGACATGCAACACTCCACTTTGGCCCTTATTTAGGCTAGACATAAATCCTGCAATGCTACACAGCATAGTTGCTAACATGCTGAAATATAACATTGTAGAAAGCAAGTTTGAACACTGGTCACGATATTACATTTACTTTCGGACTAATACCCCCTCATCCGCCCACCTATAGGTTAAATAGTACCACTATTGATCTTCTGCAGGGATGAATTTGGTATTAACTCTTTGTTTACCAATGCAGCTGTATCAAATTTTCTTGGTATTTTTTTACCTGTATGATGAGATATTTCAAATTTCAAATTTTTTACTTGTATGATGGGATATTTCAAATTTCAAATTTTTTACCTGTATGATGGGATATTTCAAATTTCAAATTTTTTACCTGTATGATGGGATATTTCAAATTTCAAATTTTTTACTTGTATGATGGGATATTTCAAATTTCATTACCTGTTCACCCCAGAACTCATTCCATTCAAATAAAGTCCTATTATTGTTGTGGTCTGAGTCCTTCTACTCAATTATAATGAACTATCAGTTTTTTGTACTTTGCTTGGGTGTTGTGTGTTGTATACTGGATCATATTCAGTATACTAGTATATTCAAACTACATGTGCGCCAGACATATAGTAACTCGCAACAGAGTACTAAAACCTCAAGGTAGATGGTTCATGTAATGGTTCCATAATCTTTGCAGTCTCAGTAATCATCCCGATGTTCTCAGATAGCCGTGTATAAATAATCCTGAATCAGTGCATTCACTCTCTATACTGGGTGCACTTGGCTAGTCCACAACAGGTGGAAGAGCCACAGTAAGTGGTTTAAAGTAGGCAGAGAGTTAATAACCCACATACCTTTCCTGAGGGTATTACCTCTATGTGAAATGCTGCATCCAGGATATGAACTCGCCATATCCCTTTCTTACGATGGTAACCATTGCACCACACACCTCCATGAAAATATAAGTTCTTAAAGTAACTGGTTAGTATCCACATCAATTTGGTATTTTTGATTCTGGTTGACAGCATTTGGCCGATTAACAAAACCAATATGTTAAAACATTTAGGATTAAATAAACCAAACTTCCTTTTCAGTTTTTTTTTGGGGGGGTGGGGGCATTTTTTTTTTTTTTAGGGGTGGAGAACATTGTTCCTTAATGAGTATATTAATTGCTCTTACAAATAGAGAAATAGACGAGGGAAATTATAACCAGATGTTGATGTGGTACTGGGTATTGGATTTCCTTTTTTTCTTTTTTTCTTTTCTTTTATTTTTTCTGTGGGAAAAATCAGCATTTGAAAGTGTTTGGCCTCTGATTTTGCCATTGTGGAACTAATGATCTTATAATGTCATAGACAAGCTACGGTTCCATTGGGAAGAAGAAGACCAAAAACAAATGTAAGGAATTTGGTTATCAGCTGAAATATCAAAGACTGTTATGATAAATGGCAGAAAACAAAACAAAACAAAACAAAACAAAAAAAAACAAAACAACAAATGAGGAAAAGAAAAAAAAAAGAAAAGAAAACTTCAAGAGAATAATGAAGACTAGCGTGACCAGTGGATACAACCCTAAATAACTTGCCAAAAAGGTTAGAAGATATATATATATATATATATTTACCGACCCCTCTGCCAGAGCAGGATGTGCCACAAGATCAATTTCTTAAGCGGAGTCAATGGGGTTTGGTAACTAACAGTGGCTTGCCTATGTGATTTTGAAAATCGCATGGGCAAGAAACTGTCAGCTAACAAGTGCCATTGACTTCATGTCTTCAATAAACTGACTTTACTAAATATATATTTTTAAAAAATGGACTCTCTCGTCAATTTTCGACGCATGAGTGTTCATCCAATGAACAACCAACACAGTGATTTGTTTATAGTGGTGAAGGCTTGTGTAGGACCATTCCACACTTTTTGACACAGTCGATAGGAAAGAATTGGTGCATCACGGGTTGCCACGAACCCAATCAACGACTGACCTCAGGAATTTTGAATTCAGAGTTATCCCTCTCCTAGACTGGTTACCTACCCAAGGTTAAAGAGTCTAGTCTGCCTTACTATTTAACCCATAGCTGAAGGGAGAATATATGGATTCATACCTTTCCCAAGGGTATTAGCGCTATGTGAAATGCCAACAGCTTCGTCTAGGAATTGAACTCAAACCGACGAGTCCATTTTCCACGACTCTAACCACTAGCCCACAAGCCTCCATACTAAATATATATATATTATATATATATATATATATATATTTGTAATACAGGTACAAGTAATAACCTACTCGAGTTTCACCATAGGGATCTTCAGGGTTAAATCCACTGGATTAATCAAGATATTGATTAATTGCAGTTGATTACACGTGTGTGTCTTTCGCGATAAACGGTTTGTTTATCACAAAATTTCCTAGTTTGATACCGGCGAAGTCCAGTATCAAACTAGGAACCTTGTGGTTTCTAGCCGAACACTCTACCGACTGAGCTAACCTGGCCCTTCAACTAACTCGGGGATCATATGTATATATATATATATATATAAATAAAAAGTAAAAGTCGACGGGGTGGCCTAAAGTCGGTATCAGCCTGTCAGCGACGGAGTCTATCCCCTTTTCACTAGCGCTAGACCAAGGAGATTGTTTTAGCATCTGAGGTGGAACGCCACACCTACCATCAGTTCCTTACTTTACCGCACAGATCCCTGTGCTACTCATACGCTGAGTTGGCGAGGACCAGTATCGAACTAGGAACCTTGTGGTTTCTAGCCGAATGCTCTACCGACTGAGCTAACCCGGCCCATAATATATATAGGTTATTTCCTATAAGTCTAACATAAACAAAGGTGAACCACGCTTGACTGATAAATTATTTATTTATTGATCTACTAGGAAAAAAGAGGTTAGGGTTAGGGTTTAGAGTTAGGGTTAGGGTTAGGGTTAGTTTAATGGGAAAATAAATAGATAATTTATCAGTCAAGAATGGTTCCCCTTTGTTTATGTTAAACTTATAGGAAATAACCATATATATATATATATATTAAATTTTTACTTGAAGGCACTTACAACGCATGTATCGCATAAAATTCGATACTTTTTTCTTATAGAAAATGATCTTGACAAGTGTAATCATATATATATATATATATAATTATTGAATAATTTATCAGTCAAGAATGGTTCCCCTTTGTTTATGTTAGACTTATAGGAAATAACCATATATATATATATATATATATATATATATATATATAATTATTGAATAATTTATCAGTCAAGAATGGTTCCCCTTTGTTTATGTTAGACTTATAGGAAATAACCATATATATATATATATATATATTATATATATTTATATATATAATTATTGAATAATAGCTACATCGTATACACTAATATTGATCAGGTATTAATATGGAAAATGCCCAAAGGAAGATTTTGATAAGAAATGGAACACCATGAAAAACAAAATTGATAAAAAAATTAAAGTAAAAAAGAAACAATGTTTTCTTTTATGAGAACTAATGAGATAAAGCTGTCAGCTGTTGAGTCATTTTGACATTGAAAAACAGTGTGTGACTGCATTGATGTGAGAGTGCTGACAGCAATCTTGGGGTTATTGGGGGAATGATAGTAGTAAGGGTGACACGGAATTGGTTCTTTATATCTTATCATAATCGAGATTCTGTGTCTGTCTGTAACCGAAACTACGTCACTGCTTACTAGAGATATTCGGTTTAACCGAAAAACTACGGTGGACTTATACTAAGTTAAAACTTAGATATCTAACGAGTGACTTAACTGGCGCTCTCACCAGGCACTCCTGTGAGAGTGCCAACAGCAATCTTGGGATTATTGGGGGAAAGTTAGGGTGACATGGAATTGGTTCTTTATTTATGGAGAGCACATATTCTTGCTAGTACTTGTAATAGCTAATGACAACAGTCAGAGAGAGGGGGAGAGAAAGAGAGAGTCATAGAATAATGACTGATAAATCTTTGCTTCGTATAATATTTTTTCTATGTAGCAAGTCTTTTTTCTTCTCTTTCTTTCTGTATAATAAAAACCGAATGGTCCATTATATGTGACGACACTCATAGGAAATATGAATTCGGCGGATAAGCAACACTAGATAATTAGGATTTAGATTTTCACATTTCATCTTAGACGATTTAGACGGTATCATTTTTAACCAGAGGTTGTTGCCAGATTATAACGGTCTTGGGTGAAAGTCAAATACTGTTTATAGCCTGATCGGCCAGCCATTGAACATAAATGCCTACCTTAAACTTTTCCACTCTCTCCAGTGAAATCCTTTACTTGCCCGAGTGAATCTTTTCCCTTACCAGAGTGAATCCTTCCACTCACTCAATGGAATTCTAACTTACCCGAACGAAACCTTGTTTATCCTTACCGGGGGAAATGGTTCACTTCGTCGAGTACTGTTTATTGGCTTACGGGCGACCATGGCCTTAATTGCCTGAATACCTAAATTTATTTGTATGAGGTAATCATTCCACCCTCTCGAGTGCAATCTTAAACTCACACCAGTGAAGCGTTTTTGACTAGTTTTACGCAGGCAAATGAAATTTAGTGGACTTGTCCCAAAATACCAACACGACGGTGTTGTTGTTTTATTTGCTATAGAAATACAAAATATTCTTTAATCTTATTTTATTTTGCAGGAAGACGTGTATGAGAAAAAAATTATTCCCTGTTAAATGTCTGTCCATTTACAGTCACCACCCTTGACCCCCCCCCCATATGCCTACCGACCAGAAGAAAAAATATATATAATTCTTGTGTTGAGTATAAATTCAATGAATGTTAGAACCTCAGATGCTTTAGTGGACTTGTGGACTTATACTAAGTTAAAACTTAGATATCTAATAAGTGACTTAACTGGCACCCTCACCAGGCACTCCTTGTTTGATCGGTGAGGACGACCAGTATTACCAAAAACAAGATGAATATTCGTCAAAGGGTGGATGAGCTCCAGGGGACCCTCTGGCTATCCACACAGACAGTAGTAGGATTGGGGTATTTACTACTCACATAAATCCCCAAAGGAGTTAGAAAGGGACTCCTTAGCCTTGGTCGGCAACCCATCTAGGACAAGGAAAAGTCTGATATAAAACCTCCGCTGCCTAGCAGCTTTACCTCATTCCAAGGAAAGGCTAGGGGAGTAAACCCCCGGAAACAAATCTGGGGCTGGAGTCCCTAAGGTGGTGTGATACTGAAAACAAAACTGATTTTAAATAAGATCAGTTTTTTTTTTCCTAAACATTTAAAAAATATAATAATCTTGATTTAACTTTCTCTAATTCTTTGTTTTCCTTCTTTTTAAAAAAAATCTTTTCATTATGTTCAATTGAAACAGATTAGCGTTATCGCTTCCACACGCCCATCCCCTCTATCTGTCCCCATCTCTCTTCCTTTTTTTATATTTTTCCTATGTAGCATGTCCTTTTTCTTCCTTTTCTTTCTTTATAATAAAAACGGAATGGTCCAGTATTTAGTTGAAGTGATGACACTCATAAGAAATAAGAATTTGGAGGATAAGCAACACCAGATAATCGGGATTTACATTTTTGCATTTCATCTTGGACGTGATACTGAAATCCAATGTTACCCAGCAATTCCTGTGATACTACCACTGCCAAACTGCATTGGCTTCTTACCTTTCCTGTAGATAGTGTGGAGAGGGGGGATTTACTACTTGGGCAACAGCTCATCCTTCATATCAACCCGCTCAGGCTACATAGTTCCATTGGAGAAAAAATGGACATTACTCCATCGTCTCTTGTAGAAGGAAGGATGCCAACAACAACAACCACAACAAATGTCTATATTGACTCATATCTCAGACTAGAATGTTTCTCTGTTTCTTTCACTCATCAGTGAGTCGTCGTCGTTGGATGTCACCACTACTCATCTTGAATGCAAGACATTGTCACACATCTCTTGTACACTCCCAATGAGAACAATCTGTTTCTGAAATACAATAGCATTAAAGAGCAGGTTTATTCTATATAAAACACAACCCCCCACACACACACACACACACATATATATATATATATATATATATATATATATTCTCCAACACACATATATATATATATATATATATTTTCTCCAACAATTTTTTTTTAATTCAAAATAAAATTTCACTCTGCTGAAGGTCGAATTTTCTCTGTGTACGGAATATTTTTACATTTTTCTATTATTATTATTATTATTATTATTATTATTTCATTTCATTTGTTTATTTAATAATAATAATAGTTTGAATCGTGTACACATAGATAAACTGACCGAAACACATGTGTAAGTGATATTGATTAAATTCATCTTTTATTATCCATTCTGTACTTTCTTTTCTTTATTCATTCTTCCTCATATATATATATATATATATATATAATCAGAGATTAAATATTATGGTGTAATATTCTGTAACTGCAGTTCCATGCATAACCATCATATTTCATCTCTGATTTTAAACCTGTAGTGCTATTTTAGCATATATATATATATATATATATATATATATATATATATATATATATATATATATATATATATATATATATATATATATATATATATATATATATAAAACACAACCATACACACACACACACACACACACATACACACACATATATATATATGTGTATGTATGTATATATATATATGTATATTTGAGATATATTTTTGTATTTGTATCCGTTGTTGGAAATACATATACCAGGTTTGGGCCTAGGTGTGAAGCATTAACGTACTATATTATGCTAATGTTGTTACCATAATATTTTAGTCAAGGAATAAATATCAGAAAATTCTGTAGTTTTTTTTTTAGTTTCTTTTATTTAGACGTAGTGGTAAATTTTCAGGACAGTGACGTCCCTTCTTCCTGACCGTGAATCGTAGTAGTGATCTTCTGGCTGTTTGTCCGATATATATAATATATATTATATATATATATATATATATATATATATATATATATATAATCAGAGATTAAATATTATGGTGTAAATATTCTGTAACTGCAATTCCATGCATAACACCATAATATTTAATCTCTGATTTTAAACCTGCTGTGCTATTTTAGCATTGAGCACATCCATATGCTAATACATTTCATTGATTTTGCATTAGTCAGTAGAGCGTTCGGCTAGAAACCGCAAGGTTCCTAGTTCGATACCGGTCCTCGCCAACTCAGCGTATGAGTAGCACAGGGATCTGTGCGGTATAGTTAGGAGCTGATGGTAGGTGTGGCGCTCCACCTCAGACACCAAAACAATCTCCTTGGTCTAGCGCTATTGAAAAAGGGATAGACTCCCTCGCTGAGTGGCTGATACCGACTTTAGGCCCCCCGACGACTTTACTTATATATATATATATATATATATATATATATATATTACAATGGTATATACAGGAATAGCCTGTTAAAGGTTATTCCTGTATATACCATTGTAATGAATTCGCTCTTATCACATATTGAGCACTTTATATTTGTTATATTGCTGTCTTATGGTAAAACTTGTATCAACTAAACATTGAGACCAATTTCACCGGTAAGTCAACATTTTCATAAATAAAATTATATATATATATATATATATATATATATATATATATATATTAAAGAAATGGATACAATAGAAACCTATTCGAGTTTCACCATAAGGATCTTCAGGGTTAAATCCACTGAATTAATCGAGGTACCGATTAATTGCAGCCGATCACACATGTGTTCATTGAATAAGATGTTATGTTATAAAGAACGCTTGTTTATAAACAAGCGTTCTTTATAACGTAACATCTTATTCAATGAACACACGTGTGATCGGCTGCAATTAATCGGATTTAACCCTGAAGATCCTTATGGTGAAACTCGAGTAGGTTTCTATTGTATCCATTTCTTTAATAAATTTGCTCTACTTTGTATTGAGCACTTTGTTATATCGCTGACTTAACCCCTGGATTGTGTGCATCTCCAACGATCGTACCCATATTCACCGGTAAGCCACCTTTTATCTTTATAATATATATATATATATATAATATATATATATATATATATCTGTCTCTTTCTCTCTCATTGATTTTTCTTTCTCTATTTCCCTATTGTTTTCTTTCTCTTTCGGTTTTTCACACATACACACACAGACACACTCTCTCTCTCTCTCTCTCTCTCTCTCTCTCTCTCTCTCTCCATATATATATATATATATATATATATATTTCTGATTTTTTCTTTTTCTCTCTCTATTTTTTTTCTTTGTATCTTTCTCTTTCGGTTTTTCACAACACACACACACACACTCTCTCTCTCTCTCTCTCTCTCTCTCTCTCTCTCTCTCTCTCTCTCTCTCTCTGATAACCTTGATATTGATATGAGACCAAAAATTGATTCTGCCTCAAAATAAAGAATTAATCAAAGATGATCAACTTTGAAGATAAAAGAAACGGCTGGAATCAAAAACAAAAACCAAAATGGAAATGGAAATAACAATTTCAAGGTTTCTCTCTACATAAGCAATTTTTTTTTTTGCAAAGATTACAATTATTTTCAAGAATAATAAGTCAAATCAGCAGAGTGGCCTATTGTTGGTATCTGGGGTGGAGCGCCACACCTACCATTAGGTTCCCACTTTATCAGAGTGGCCTATTGTTGGTATCTGGGGTGGGGCACCACACCTACCATTAGGCCCACTTTATCAGAGTGGCCTATTGTTGGTATCTGAGGTGGAGCGCCACACCTACCATTAGGTTCCCACTTTATCAGAGTGGCCTATTGTTGGTATCTGGGTGGAGCACCACACCTACCATTAGGTTCCCACTTTATCAGAGTGGCCTATTGTTGGTATCTGGGGTGGAGCACCACACCTACCATTAGGTTCCCACTTTATCAGAGTGGCCTATTGTTGGTATCTGAGGTGGAGCACCACACCTACCATTAGGTTCCACTTTATCAGAGTGGCCTATTGTTGGTATCTGGGGTGGGGCACCACACCTACCATTACCACTTTATCAGAGTGGCCTAGTATCTGGGGTGGAGCACCACACCCATTAGGTTCCCACTTATCAGAGTGGCCTATTGTTGGTATCTGGGTGGAGCACCACACCTACCATTAGGTTCCCACTTTATCAGAGTGGCTATTGTTGGTATCTGGGTGGGGCACCACACCTACCATTAGGTTCCCACTTTATCAGAGTGGCCTATTGTTGTATCTGGGGTGGGGCACCACACCTACCATTAGGTTCCCACTTTATCAGAGTGGCCTATTGTTGGTATCTGGGGTGGGGCACCACACCTACCATTAGGTTCCCACTTTATCAGAGTGGCCTATTGTTGGTATCTGAGGTGGAGCGCCACACCTACCATTAGGTTCCCACTTTATCAGAGTGGCCTATTGTTGGTATCTGGGGTGAGCACCACACCTACCATTAGGTTCCCACTTTATCAGAGTGGCCTATTGTTGGTATCTGAGGTGGAGCGCCACACCTACCATTAGGTTCCCACTTTATCAGAGTGGCCTATTGTTGGTATCTGGGGTGGAGCACCACACCTACCATTAGGTTCCACTTTATCAGAGTGGCCTATTGTTGGTATCTGGGGTGGAGCACCACACCTACCATTAGGTTCCCACTTTATCAGAGTGGCCTATTGTTGGTATCTGGGGTGGGGCACCACACTACCATTAGGTTCCCACTTTATCAGAGTGGCCTATTGTTGGTATCTGGGGTGGAGCACCACACCTACCATTAGGTTCCCACTTTATCAGAGTGGCCTATTGTTGGTATCTGGGGTGGGGCACCACACCTGCCATTAGGTTCCCACTTTATCAGAGTGGCCTATTGTTGGTATCTGAGGTGGAGTGCCACACCTACCATTAGGTTCCCACTTTATCAGAGTGGCCTATTGTTGGTATCTGGGGTGGAGCACCACACCTACCATTAGGTTCCCACTTTATCAGAGTGGCCTATTGTTGGTATCTGGGGGGGCACCACACCTGCCATTAGGTTCCACTTTATCAGAGTGGCCTATTGTTGGTATCTGAGGTGGAGTGCCACACCTACCATTAGGTTCCCACTTTATCAGAGTGGCCTATTGTTGGTATCTGGGGTGGAGCACCACACCTACCATTAGGTTCCCACTTTATCAGAGTGGCCTATTGTTGGTATCTGGGGTGGGGCACCACACCTGCCATTAGGTTCCCACTTTATCAGAGTGGCCTATTGTTGGTATCTGAGGTGGAGTGCCACACCTACCATTAGGTTCCACTTATCAGAGTGGCCTATTGTTGGTATCTGAGGTGGAGCGACACACCTACCATTAGGTTCCACTTTATGAGTGGCCTATTGTTGGTATCTGAGGTGGAGCGTCACACCTACCATTAGGTTCCCACTTTATCAGAGTGGCCTATTGTTGGTATCAGCCGGACAGTGAGGGAGTCTATCCCCTTTTCACTAGTGCTAGACCAGGAAGGTTGTTTTTGCCTCTGAGGTGGAGCGCCACACCTACCATTAGGTTCCCAATTTATCAGAGTGGTCTAATGTTGGTATCAGCCGGACAGTGAGGGAGTCTATCCCCTTTTCCCTAGTGCTAGACCAGGGAGGTTGTTTTTTGTGTCTTAGGGGGAGTGTCACCCCTATGACCAGATCCCCACTTTACCACACAGATCCAAACTGTCGTACTTGTGCGCTGAGTAGGTGAGGATCGGTATTGAACCCAAAACCTTATGGTTCATAAGTAGATTCTCTACCGACTGAGACTCGGTTATAAAATTGGTCATTGTTTAGTCATATTTATTCCTTTACATTTCAAAGGGTTACCGTTATCTTGACTTAAATACCGATTGTTATCTTAATTTAATGGCATATCAACCTTCATGGATTATTTACTGCCAAAGCCATCCTCGTGAAATTAATTTATTTTTTATTTTCTAAAAATTGAAATAGATCACTAAGCAGGACTGGGCCTATTCTAGTAGTTTGAATTCAGAGTTTGAAATCAGAGTTTTCCTTCTAGACTGGTTGCCTAATGCCTAACCAAGGTTTAAGAACCCAGTCTGCCCTACTATTTACGCATAGCTGGAGGGAGTTAGATTCCTACCTTTCCCAATGGTATTAGCGGTATGTGAACTGTGGCGTCGTCCAGGATTTGAACAACAGTTCACGTAGCGTTAATACCCTTGTAAAAGAACAGTAGTGGTACTGTTTAACCCATTCCCGGGTGATGAGAAGGGTACATACCTTTCCCATGGGTCTAAATCCGAAAGTAAATGTGGAGCTCAAATGGAATTTGAAGTTGGTTACTAGAATGTTGCTGTCCAGCATGTTAACCCCTACGCCACAGAGACTCCCCTGTCGAATACTGAGTTCTGATACCAGATGTAGTTTAACTACCATTAGCCTCACCGATCTGACCTTTATTATTGACCCCAATGATATTTATTTGTGATTTTACACATATAACACTGACAAAATGCACATGTTGAGCAGCAGCAGCAGCAGAAAAGATGATTGATGAAGTCTGTGGAATTGGTTTTGGTGGAAACAATTGGAACATTGTTGGGAATGGTTTGTAACATCAAAAAAAAAGGGGGGGGATTTTATATGCAGAAACAAACAGATGTAGCATAAAATTGTATCATTTTCTAAGAAAACGTGGACTCGCTTTTTAGAATATGTCCATAAATGGAAGAATTCGGAAGCCAAAAAGTTGGTTGGCTGGCTGGATTTTACGGCATGCCGACTCTTGTTGGGTTATTTTATGCTGAAGACATTTTGTTTTATTCATTCTTCATGGGTACTCAAAATTTTTCTTTAAACTCAATTTTTAAAAAACTCGTTTTTTTATTTAACCCATAGATGGGGCCTTAACATGTACTACCATTCTGGGTCAGAGTGTATCCGGAAGTGATGGTGATGAAGAGGTATTCCACATTCCTAGAGCCCCAGAATTGGAACTCTACCACTGGATGCTTTTTAACATCCAACCAAGGACACTAAGACTCTCAGCCGATTAATTTTTATGGGGTACTGTCTTCCGGATTTCTTCAAGACAAAACTAAAATAGATTCTAATTTTCATGATGAGTTGCATTTTCAAAAATTTTTGTTAAATGTTAAGACATTTTTTCTATTAAATTCTTCTTTAATTTGAAAGTTTATTAAAGAAAAAGAGAGAAAAATCGGACATTTTTAAAAGTTAAGAAAAAAATTTTAAAAATTGAAGTTTTCCGATAATTGTTGTTTTTTTTTCTTTCACATAATTTCCCATTCCACTCAAATATGTTTTTTAAATTTTTTTTTTTTTTTAAGGAACATTTTTTTTTTAATCCTTTTGAAGATTCAGAGAAAAAAATTCGAATTTTCAGTTCCTCATAGTTCCGCACGTTTCCTTTTATCTTCACAAGTGAATGGACAAGAATTTTTTTAAACAAACTTTCTTGGAGATACTCAGCAGATCTAAAAAAAAATAATATAATAATAATAATTTTATTATTAAAATTTGCTTTTATAAAAAAGTTTGCAGATTTAAGTTTTTTTTGAATTTATATAATTTGAACGGTCTGGTTTAGCTCAGTCAGTAGAGAGGTGAAGTGCCCTATCCTAAAAAGAGTGTATGCTTATGGGGCATAAGTAATTATGGGGTATAAGTAGTTTTGGGTGTTTTAATGTAGCTTGGATATTCTCGGGTGCGTGTTCCTCAGGCTTTCTTTTAATCCCATCTCTTTTTGGTGGGCACGCTGAAAAGAAGGCATTCAAAGAACGAGAAAGGAAAGAGACAAAGGCAGTAGGTGGCTTTATAACTTAGGCTTTATTGGCCCAGCCATAGTCGACCGTGGCAAGGTAATATCCCCTGGTCAGGAGGCGACTACACTCAGTTTAGGCCTCAGTTCGAAATGTCCGAAATATTCTTTTGGGGGTAGGGAGTCAGTCCTTTTTGTCGGACATGCGCAGAGGGTTCTTCCGATGAAAAGCCCCATAGGATTTTGTTGTTTTTTATTTTATTTTATTTTTATTTTCGTTTTTTAATCACCACATGCTTGTAATGAACGATATTGTAAATTGTACCTAGAAGAAAACTATTTATTATATGGGGTTACAAGAGGTTTAATGTTTTAGGTTTAAAAGGTAGCTTGTTATTCTTGATGTGTGCTCCTAGGGTTTTGCTTTTAACCCCATCTTATCTGGTGGTCACACTGAAAAGGAATTCACAGAGAGAAAAGGAAGAGACAAAGACAAAAGGTAGTTTAAGGATTTAGGCTTTATTCACGGGTCATAGCCACCATGTTGCAAGGAAATATCTCCCTGGCCAGTAGTAGTATCTAGACTCAGTTAAGGCCTAACTCAGAATGGCTGAGAGATTCTCTTGGGGTCGGAAGTCCTTTTTCCTGCACATGCCCGGAGGGTTTTTTTTCCGGTGAAGGCTTATGGGAGTTTGTTATTTTTCTATTTGAATCTTATTTTAATCCCCACAATAATACGGTTTCCAGGTTCAAATAATTTGCAAATTAAGGAGCCAGTCTAGTTCACTTGGTTAAGCATCTGACTAGGAATTACAAGGTTCCAGGTTCGAGACCAGTCCTTGGCAACTCAGTGCATGAGTAGCACTGCTTGGGAAATCTGATCTGTGCAGTGACGCATCTAAATGTACTAACCAGTGATGCTGAAAGTTTTTTTGATTTAGTGCGTCCTGGACGTACATATTTACTTTGAACGAGTCCCCGGGAAAATTCATGGGTCCCAACTCAAGCCGTCTAACTCCTACCTTGAAACCTATCCTGTGTAATTCGTTTCTAAGGAACTATTAAAATGTATTTACAGTTAGCTTGAAATGGTGAGGACAGAAAAAAGAAAAACACTGGGACACACGAATGTAATTTTACTGCGTCGTTTTAGACTTTGTTGCGTCAGGGACGCAGGACGCATACCTATCAGCATCTCTGAGTAACTATTAAGGGATAGGGGTGGTATTAGTTTTTCAACTATGATTATCTAGATTTTTCTTTGCTTACAAATCTGGAAAATTGAAAAAAATATGAGATGTTCTTTATGACTGAATGGAAATGATAATTAAAAATGAGTGGTAAATTAATTTTTTGCTCCAATTAATACGAGAGAAATTTGACTTGACTTAACAATCAATATATGAGATGAAAGCGAGAATTTTAAATGGGAAACCAATTGTAGAGATAGATTTTCTTCAGTGTTGAGTTGATAAGTATATCGTTGGGAAAAGTTGTTAATCTCGAAATGAAAAACTCAGAGATTTAGCTCAGTGGTTAGAATAAGGGTCTGATGATCAATAAATCTATTTTAAAAAAAAGGTCATCAAAAAGGAACTTTACACTAAGATACAGTTAGTTAATCTATTAATAATGGAGATTCGCTTCCGGTTTTTGTCTGTAACAAAATCTACGTCACTGCTTACGTCACATTACCCCAAATCGTCATATCTATCAATAATGGAGATTCGCTTCCGGTTTTTGTCCTAAACAAAAATGACGTCACTGCTTATGTCACATTACCCAAAATCATCATAACATAGAATAAATACACTCAAAATTTGAACATGCAGCATTAGACAGTCCACATTGTTTTTTAAAACTAGTTTTAATAAATACATGACTGGTATTATATATCTATATATAGTTTGTTTTATTTTAATACATATTTAAAGTTTACATTTCAAATTGTTTTATTTTTTAATCTTTTAATGAATTTGATTATTTTACTTACTTAGGGTACAAACTCGCTGACATTGAATTTTTTACTCCCACCTCTCAGGCAATATGTTTCAAAAATCTATTTTTACATCGCTCGGAAGGTGTTTTTTATTTTGCTAGTACTAATAAATTATACTCAATTTATTTGGTTTCAAGAAACTATTTCTGTCTAATAATAATCATATGTTCGTAAACAGTGATATGGTTATATGATATTAAGTATTCCTATCTGATATATATATTTACCAACCCCTCCGCACGAGCAGGATGCGACACAAGGTCAATTTCTTAAGCGGAATTTAACAAGTTTGAATTCAGAATTTTCCTTCTTCTAGCCATGGTTAAAGAGCCAAGTTTGCCCTGCTATTTACCTATAGCTAGAGTGAGAATTGGATTCATAACTTTCCCAAGGGTATTAGCGCTATGTGAAATGCAAACAGCTTTGCAAACGGATTCAGGGACTAAGAAATAAAAAAAACTTGATCAAGAAATAAACAAGTTGTTGTGTTTGTTAATTAAATTATTAAACAAGCAATGTCCAGCCCAGCACAACGAAGAAAACAAGAAAGAAAATCAACCCCCAGCAGATAGAAGTCAGCCCAAAGAAAATGGCGTCAGACGAGTTAGAGGACCTAGACGAAAAACAGTTAGCAAGAACCAACGGATTATATGACCTTTAGGCACCCCTTTTGCGATCTCGTTTCATAAGGACATTTTTTTCATTTACACCGTCAAAATCCGGTTGTTTGTTAGGGGTTAGAGTTAGGGGTTAGTTATATAATTTAAAAAACTCTAAAAAATCGTCTGTTAACAAACAACCGGATTTTGACGGTGTAAATGAAAAAATGTCCTTATGAAACGAGATCGCAAAAGGGGTGCCTAAAGGTCATATGGTCCGAACCAACAAGTAGAAGCGAAGTTATCAACAACTATCTCTCTATCATCTCTAATCTGTCTGTCTGTCTGTCTGTCTGTCTTATACACCGAATGACCCCCCCTCTCTCTCTTCTCTCTCTCTCTCTCTCTGTTATACACCCGAGATTACCCTCTCTCTCTCTCCCCTCTCTCTCTCTCTTATAGACCGAGATGACCCCCTCTCCTCTCTCTCTCTCTCTCTGTTATACACCCGAGATTACCCTCTCCTCTCTCCCTCTCTCTCTCTCTTATAGACCCGAGATGACCCCCTCTCCTCTCTCTCTCTCTCTCTCTCTCTCTTATACACCCGAGATGACCCTCTCTCCCCCTCTCTCTCTCTCTCATACACCGAGATGACCCTCTCTCTCTCCCCATACTCACTCTTATACACCCGAGTTGACCCCCCCCTCTCTCTCTCTCTCTCTCTCTCTCTCTCTTATACACCCGAGATGACCCTCTCTCCCCCTCTCTTTCTCTTCTCTTATACACCCGAGAAGAGCCCCTCTCTCTCCCCCACTCTCTCTCTCTCTCTCTCTCTCTTATACACCCGAGATGACCCTCTCTCTCTCCCCACTCTCTCTCTCTCTCTCTCTCTCTCTCTCTCTCTCTCTTATACACCCGAGATGACCCTCTCTTTCTTCCCCCCTCTCTCTCTCTCTTATACACCCGAGATGACCCTCTCTCTCCCCACTCTCTCTCTCTCTCTTATACACCCGAGATGACCCCCTCTCTCTCTCTCTCTCTCTCTCTTATACACCCGAGATGCCCTCTCTCTCTCTCTCTCTCTCTCTCTCTCTCTCTCTCTCTCTCAATCATTATACGAGAACACTCTCCACCAATTATATAGACCTAAGTAAAGGAGTATATAACACTATTTGACTCGTAGATGGCAATAATGGCAATGAAGGGATACTCTACACTCCAGAGAGTTCCAGAACTGGAGCCTCACCAAAAGTTTAGTGTCATACTCAGGATATCAGTTTGTTTCTCTTTTTTTTTAGGGGGGAGGGAGTCTTACCCCCTCTACAGGGGATACAGTCAGTGTATTCTAATGCCTGCCAACAGGGCGTT
>CM042156.1:86340620-86345620 GCA_023376005.1 Doryteuthis pealeii | reverse complement strand
ATGACATGCAACAGTCCACTTTGGCCCTTAAGTAGGTTAGACAGGCAGTTTATATGATTGTCCCAAACCTGTTACCCTTATTGGCAAGCCCCAACTCTTTTTATTATATGATCTAGATGGAGGTTGCTGAGGGTTTTAGTGTCCTGGGTATGATGTTAAACTACATCTAATGGTGAAGGACTACCCTCAGTAGCGGCAGGCTCTCCATAGCGGACTGTTCATGTTGGAAGTCACCCTGGTGCAACACCATGAAGCCAAGAGGTCCAGAAGAAAGTGGTGGCAACAAAGCACCGGTACATCAACATCTTCAGGGATAGCCTTTACATGCAACATCTGAGGTCGGGAATGTTTTTCGAACAGTGGACTTCTCAGTCACAGGAGGCGCTGTAACTTCAGGGCACAAGACTTATATAATCTTCTGAGACTGCAATGACGATGAATGGTGAAGTTCCAATTCTGAAGCTCTGGGGTGTGTGGAGTAGCCCTTCATTGCCATTACTCCTAGTTATGTGTAAAAAAAATTGAGTTTTAAAAAATCAAGCATGAATAGAACAAAATGTCTTTGGCATAAAATAACCCAATAAGGGTTAACATGCCATAAAATTCAACAAACCAAACCAAACCAAATCATATAATTAAAAAAAAAAATTGAAATAGATCACTTAGTAGGCCTGAGCCTATTCTAGTAGTGACTACACCAAGCGGAGATTTAAAAGGTTTGAATTCAGAGTTTTCCTTCTCCTAGAGTGGTTGTCATACCAAGATTAAAGAGCCCAGTCAGCCCTACTATTTACCTATAGCTGGGGGGAGAGTAGTTGGATTCTACCTTTCCCAAGGGTATTAGCGCTATGTGAACTGTGGCTTTCGTCCAGGAATTGAACTCGGATCGACAAGTCCATTTCCTACGACTCTAATCAATACACCACCGTGCTGAATAAGTAGTGAACAAGTTAATTGCTGCTTAACTTTAGTGATCTAGCAGGAACAGGTGCTTTCGGTGTGACTTGACCATAAACTGTACCTTAGCGGTTGACCGCTTTATCTAATGACACCATTAGATAAGTTGGCAATAGATAATGTCGTTCATCAAAATAGTCTGACCAACACAAATTGGACAGATCACACCAACGTCCAGACAGCCGGTCATTTTAGATGAGACAGGATTTTCTCAATTGGATATTTTCTCTTGCTAAATGATCTTCATCAGGAAATGAGACTTCAGAACATTGGTAGAAATAAAAAAAGAAGCTTCTCAACTTGCAAAGTGGATGATGCAACATATCTCACTGGCCATTGTTAATGGTGACACTGTTGTGATCCGATCAGTAGGACAAAAAGTGACTGAAAAATTATTATTATCATTAATTTTGCATTAAGAATAGTTATTTGAAGCTATAATTGTTTACTAAGGATTGTTATTATTAGCTACTTGAAACTATATAATTGTATGAAAACATATATATATATATATATATATATATATTAATAAGTCATCCACAGACACGTGTTTTGGCATATCATGCCTCTTCAGTGTGGCTAGACACAACTATCCTTGGTAGGATTCGAACTCAGACTGACCGCATGGTAGTCCGTGACAGCTGATGCGGGGACTGGTGCTATTAAATACATCACTGAGAGATCAAATTTCCGATCATTGCTTATTTGCAGGTTTATGGAGCATATATTAATAAGTCATCCACAGACACGTGTTTCGGCATATCATGCCTCTTCAGTGTGGCTAGACACAACTATCCTTGGGTAGGATTCGAACTCCGACTGACCGCATGGTAGTCCGATATCTTATCCCCTCGCCACTGGCAGCTATATATATAAGTGTATTTTGGCAGCATTTTTCTTTTATTCAAGTTTTGTTGAACTCTACAGACAATTCCTGTCGGGCGAGTTTTTGGTTGATCCTTTCTAATTTTCAGGCCATCTTTTTGGTGTCGGGGTGTAACTGGTGTAACAGTTCACCAAAGGTTTCAAAACGAGCGCTTTCGGCAATACAGTTTGCCATCATCAGGTAGGAAATGATGGTATGGTTTCGTGTCTCGTTTTTAACGAGAACGAGTAGTAGCAAGGAATTAGAAGTGGGAGGTAATAACAATTGGTAGTGGGAGGTTGTAGGAATGGTAGTGGTTCGAGCGAGCGATGCAGTAGTGACTTTTTGTGGGGCACTACCATTCCTACAACCTCCCACTACCTATTGTCATTACCTCCCACTTCTAATTCCTTGCTACTACCCGTTCTCCTTAAAAACGAGACACGAAACCATACCATCGTTTCCTGCTGAAGTCCCGGTTTCGATTTCTGTCGGAGGGAAATCGTTAGTATACATCGCTGATGAGACTTAATAAAGTTGAAACAGTCTGTACGATGTTCTACACACAGAATAATTCTTTACCGAAATTCACTTGTCATTATTATCTTCTATAATTATCAAATTTTATGCGATATATGCATTGTAATTGCCTTCAAGCAAAAATATAAATAATATATTTATATATATATATGTATAGTCATCCACGGACATGTGTTTCGACTTATCAAGTCTCTTAAGTGTGGCTAGAGATTTTTGAGCTACCTACAGTTGAGATAGAAACTGGATCGATTTAGCAGCAGTCGGATAGCTTAACCGCTCGGCCATAGTCATCCACAGAATGCGAAGGGGATTTTAACAGTTTTTAATACACACATTGGTATGTATGTAAAGACCACCGTAGAGTGCTCCATCCCTTTTATAGGAGTGCATTGCATTTATACGTATATATATGTAAATATAACCCAAAGATCAAGTGAAGAAATCTTCCTTACGGCGTGGTATTTTTTCAATTGTCGTAATTTGCAGAGCTCAATGTGTGCTCTTATTATCAATGCTAAAATAGCAGAGCAGTTTTAAAATCAGAGATTAAATATTATGGATTTAATATCCCGTAACTGCAGTTTCATGTGTACTTGCAATCATCAGACGGTCAAAATTTTAAGATTTAAAAAAAACATTGGCTTTGTTTTTTTTTTAAATCTTAAAATTTTGACCGTCTGATGATAGCAAGTATGCATGAAACTGCAGTTACGGATATTAAATCCATAATATTTAATCTCTGATTTTATATATATATATATATATATATATATATATATATATATATTGTGTGTGTGTGTGTGTGTGTATATTTATATACATTTGTTTATGTATGGAGGTTAAAGAAGGTCTTAAATAGAAACATTCCCACCAACAACTCAACTGGTCTATTAGACACACACACACACACACACATTTTTATAAATTGAAATTTTGTTCAATATTAGCTATGAATATGATATAAAATATTTTCATTTTAACAGCATTGTGGGTTTTCATATCCTTTTATCTATACTTATATATATATATTATAATATACTAATGATTTGAAGGCAATTACAATGCATATAAAAAATAAAAACAAAAAGATGTTATTTTTGTTTTTATTTTTTTATATGCATTGTAATTGCCTTCAAATCATTAATATATTATAACATACTTAACAATGCTTCAAGCAAATTACCAATTACATATATATATATATTATCTCTCTCTCTCTCTCTCTCTCTCTCTCTCTCTCTCTCTATATATATATATTATATATATATATATATATATATATATATATATATATATATATATATAAAACATAATTATCCCATATATCAGAAATTAGCTATTAAAATATTTCTCATGAATGCTTCATATATTTTAAAGCCTGGAAACTAAAAAATAAATAAATAAAGTTTTATAGTGTACTGGTTTACCCCTTTTCAACTGGTTATATATCATGTGGACAACCTCCAACCTCCGACCCTGACGATTGCTCAGTCCTTGAAATTTTAAACATGAAAGAATTTATCAACATGCATTTTGGGATTTGAACATTTTTTTTATTCTTGTTTTAATTCTTTTGATATTGTTTTTAGTCACAGCCAAATTTATGACTGAATTAGGGAGCCGAAAGGCAGGGGCTTTAAATGGCAAATGAAACCATCTTTGATCTTCATTGGGAAGTGGTTTTCACACTTGCTGATGGACTAAGGGGGATTTCTTGCTCCTTTAGTTGTAATTTGTTTTAGTATTTGTGTTGAAAGCCTCAAGGAATGTTAAGAACACATGTTTAGAGATCATGAGGAGCATGGGAAATTAAGAAAATAGAATACAAGTGTGTATGGGGGGAGGGGGCGGAAAAGAGAAATGGGATGAAAAAGAAGAAAGAAGGAGAATGAATAAGTTAAGAAGGAAGAAGAAAAATATAGAAAGAGTCATTCTAAAAGTTGGAAAAAGAATGAAAAAAAATAGGAGCTGAAAGAAAAATGAAAAAAAAAAGAAAACTAAAAAAGAATAAAAAAAAAATAGAAGCTGAAAGAAAATGAAAAAATAAAAAAAACTAAAAGAAAAAAAGAAAAAAATAGAAGCTGAAAGAAAATGAAAATTAAAAAAAAAGAATAAAAAAAAAAAATAGAAGCTGAAAGAAAAATGAAAATTAAAAAGAAAACTAAAAAAGAATAAAAAAGAAAAAAAATAGAAGCTGAAAGAAAAAATGAAAATTAAAAAGAAACTAAAAAAGAATAAAAAAGAAAAAATAGAAGCTGAAAGAAAATGAAAATTAAAAGAAAAACTAAAAAAAAAAAGAAAAAATAGAAGCTGAAAGAAAAATGAAAAAAAAAAAAAAAAAAAACTAAAAAAAGATAAAAAGAAAAAATAGAAGCTGAAAGAAAAATGAAAAAAAAAAAAAAAAGAAAAACTAAAAAAGAATAAAAAAGAAAAAAATAGGAGCTGAAAGAAAAATGAAAAGAGAAAAAAAAAAAGAAAAACTAAAGAAAGAATAAAAAAACATATTTATGAATGAAAAGTAAAGAATAGAGAATGAGCTAAAGGAATTGAATAATCAAAGAAGGAAAAAAATGAAAAAAAGGAATGAAAGAAGGAAAAAGAAAAAGAAGAAGAAAAAAGGAAAGAAAATAAAAGAATT
>CM042156.1:86308120-86333120 GCA_023376005.1 Doryteuthis pealeii | reverse complement strand
ATTTGATGGTTAATGGAAAATCCCAGAGAGTTTTGAGACAAAGTTTCCTCCTGGGGACTTCCGAAGTGGGACTCTGGTTGGTTTAGGGAGTCATGTGATTGGATAAGCCTTGGGATAGTAGAAGTTAGTTAATTCACAGTTGAGTCAGAGTTGGGTGATTCGGTTTGTACTGAAACTGATACTCCTCATGTGCAGGTTAACATGTCTTCAGGGAATTGAATTGATATTTACATTCTAATATATTAATTCTCTTTTATATTCTTTCTTTCTCTCTTTCTTTCTTATCTCTCTCTCTCTCACTCTCTCTCTCTCTCTTTCTTTCAGTTATTTCTCTCTCTTTCTTTTTTTTTGTGTGTGTGTGTGTGTGTGTCTCTCTCTCTCTCTCTCTCTCTCTCTCTCTCTCTCTCTCTTTCTTTCAGTTATCTCTCTCTCTTTCTTTTGGGTGTCTCTCTCTTCTCTCTCTCTCTCTTTCTTTCATGTCTCTCTCTCTCTCTCTTTCTCTCTCTCTCTTTTTGAGTGTCTCTCTCTCTCTCTCTCTCTCTTTCTCTTCTCTCCCCCTCTCTCTCTCTCTGGTCTCTCTCTCTTTTCCGTGTGTATGTGTGTGTCTCTCTCTCTTTCTTTCATCTCTCTCTCTTTCTTTCATTTCTTTCGTGTGTGTGAATGTGTGTGTGTGTGTGTGTGTGTGTCTCTCTCTCTCTCTCTCTCTCTCTCTCTCTCTCTCTTTCAGGTGTCTCTCTCTCTCAGGTGTCTCTCTCTTTATTCTCTCTTTCTTTCAAGTGTCTTTCTCCTACTTTCTTTCTTTCTTATCTTATTTTTCTTTGAAGCATGTCTTTTTTCCTCCCTTTCTTTCGGAATGGTCCATTATTTAGCTGGAGTGATTGATTCTGCAGATAAGAAATAAGAGTTCTGAAGATAAGCAACACCACATAATCAGGATTTACAATTTTTTTAAAAATTTTATCTTGAATGAATTGGACGGTGTCATGTTTTAACCAGAGGGTGTTGCAAGACGATAACGGTCGTATTTTTTGTTTGTTTTAGGAAACACCACTATTGATATATCAAATGGGATCAATCAATCATTTGAAGATTTTGGTTTGGTTTGTTTTACGGCATATCAACCTCAGTGGGTCATTTAATGCCGATAAAGTTTTGAAATAAATCAATTCTTAATGGATAATACAATTTTTTTATAAATACTTTTTTCTATTTAAACCATAGATGGGACCCTAACAGGTACTACCACTCCGGGTCAGAGTGGACCAGGGAGCAATGGTGACGAAGGGGTGCTCCACATTTCCCAAACCTCCAAAACTGGAACCTCACCATCAGATAGAGTTTAACGTCATTCCCAGGATATGAAGACCCGCAGCCACCGCCTTCTAGCACCCATATGATAAAAAGGGGTTGGGGCTTGCCATAAGGGCAATAGGGTTGGGAAAATCATATAGGTGATAGGGCTTGACGTGACCAGCCGATTGATCAGAGGGGGCCTCTCCGACCGCCCGTCTAGCCCAAGATAAGGCCAAAGTGGAGTATTGCATGTCATGAACTGCTCATCCACCTGGGCTCTATCCTTAAGTATCACGGGTCGCCACCCACGGCCAACAGGTGGCTCCATTGGGGGAGTCTTACCCCTTTGCAGAGGTGCAGTCTGTGCATTCTAACACCCCAGCCGACAGGGCAGTTTAAGATTTTAATCAGGTTAATTTACTTTTAATTCTCAAAAGTGTTGAGTCATTATTTCACGAACTCTTTAAAATATGTTTGAAAAAATGAAAGACTAAATTATCTGGGGCAGTGAGAGGAGGAGGAGGAGGATGGAGGAGGAGGAGGAGGAGGAGGAGGGGAGTGGCGGAGGAGTGGGAGGAGGAGGCGGCAGAGTTTGCCAGGTGTTTTTCACTGACGTTTTTTTTTTATCTGGGCTTTTCCAACTGATTTCCTTCAAATTTCCAATGAATGCAATTTTGGGGCAAGAGCATTAGATTTCTCCTGGAAAAAACTTGGGTCATTTATTTTTTCTTCTTCTTTTTCTGATAAGTTCTATGAATCTTACATTTATGCACACATACACACACACATACACACATGCATATGCACTTTTACATACACACTCGCATACACACAGGTGAGGACAAACACACTCACTCACTCACTCACTTACACATACATCTACACAAAACCACGCATTGTATATACAATTCCATTCTCTCTTACACAGGCATATTTTTTTGTTGCATTCACCTGCAAATGCATACATGCATACACTCACTGAATACACTAATAGTCTCTCTCTCTCTCTCTCTCTCTCTCTCTCTCTCTCTCTCTCTCTCTCTCTCTCTCTCTCTCTCTCTCTTGAATTGATATTTACATTCTAATATATTAATTTTCTCTTTATATTCTTTCTCTCTTTCTTCTTCTCTCTCTCTTCTCTCTCTCTCTCTCTCTCTCTCTCTCTCTCTCTAAAACAAACATACAGCTTGCATAATCAGCTTGTCACTGGATATCAGATTCAGAGAGAGAATAGTGTTATATACACCATACAAGTGTGTAGTATTGGAAACCATGGGAAGCAGCATGGTAGATGTAAAGCAAAGTAGATGAACCTAAAAGCAGGTGTACAGTTATACTTCACAAGATGGATGAACCTCATAGGTCAATGGCGAGGATCAAACAGTTCAGTCAGTAAACTACTGCTGGTTACAGTGTTGATATATTAATGAATAAAACATATAATGCACCAGTTATTCTATTCAAAAACTTATACATTTTTTTCAGGTCAGTTAACTTTGAACCATGTATCTTTGAGAATCTGTGTAATGCCTCAAAGATATGTGGTTCAAAGTTAACTGATCTGAAAAAAATGTAAAAGTTTTTAAATAAAATAACTGGGGCATTATATCTTTTATTCACTAATGTATCAACACTGAAAATTTCATTAAATTCGGTTAACTCCTTGATTTTTTGGTTTTTTTTTCTTTTGGCAGGGTGACATTTTGAAACACTTTAGAGATTTATCAACATTTTTGAAAAGAACAGGTTGCGCGGATCCGCCTTCACATAGACCACACCTATATCACCCATCATCATTTACTAGAGGGCACAGAATCCCCAAGATACACTACATGCCAAGAGAGATTTACAGTGAAACATATACTAGGCTAGACTTTTATCTAGTGCGAACAAAATACTACCAAGCAAGTAATTTGAAAAAACTTTTCACGAAAATAAGACCATCCAGAATTTTACATTTCCTAAAAGAAGTGGGATTGTACTCAAAAATATAAGTAATTGAACAATAGTTAAAATCTATATATATATGATGTAATGAATATGTAAATACCCTGGTATCCCCTCACTATAATCTGATTGGACAGTGTCATGTATAAATAGTCGACACTGTGTTGGTACAGGCACCTACACCTACACCTATACCTAGTGTGCTTCGGCCACTGGACATGTTGATTTGGTTAATAGCGTCGATCCCAGGCAATACCTGCCCCCTCGATTTAAAGGGGCAGGGCTGGGTTTATTGCCCAGCGTCTGAGGCGCCCCCCTCGAGGGGGAATGCCGACGGGATCGACGCAATTTTTCTACCTACCACCCATAAGTCTTGGTTTGTGGGTGGTGCCCACATAAAACGGCCTTGTGCCATATCGTGTGAAAGTGGGACACATGTAAATACCCCTATACCTACACCTAATCTTACTCGCTAGACTACACCACGCCTGCTCGGAAGACGTATTGCTATTCGACGCACCAGCTACTACTGCGATAATATACCAAATACCAACTTCAGAATATATCCCTTAACCCGGATATATCAATATATATATATACATTTGTTTTCTACCAAGATATCATTACAAATCCAAAATTTAGGCATTAAATGACCCACTGAGGTTGATATGCCGCAAAATAAATCAGAACAAACCAAACCAAATCAGATTGTTAGTCCTAACTAAGCAAACCAGATTGTTAGTCCTAACTAAGCAACAAAAATGTTCAGCATATTACATTTTCCCCATGAAGAATTACTGATAATTTTTTTTATCGGAATTTCTGAGATAAGGAATAATTATAATTATTCACTGATAAACTGAGACTAATATCCTCATCTCATGTAAATCTAATCAGTAGCATTTAATTAAGTGGGAATCATTATTTTAGTAAAAACAAATAATTTGTTAATTATGACTTTTTGCTGACTGTTGCTTGCTGTTAGAGATAGAATCTTGATAAAAAAAAAAAACCTCTTTAACCCCCACCCCCCATGAGGAACAAATTTAATGCGAAAACCTATCAAGTCTTGCAATTAAGTTTTGTTTTTCTTTCTTTTTCTTTCTTCTTTCTCTCTTTCTTTTTCTCTCTCTCTCTCTCTCTCCCCTCTCTCTTTTCTATCTTTCTTCTCTCTTTCTTTCTCTCTTTCTTTTTCTCTCTATTTCTCCTTTTCTCCCTTTTTCTCTTTCTTTCTCTCTCTTTTTTCTCTCTTCTCTCTCTTCTCTTTTTCTCTATCTTTCTCTATCTTTCTCTCCTATTTTCTCTCTTTTTCTCTCTTTCTCTTTCTTTCTCTCTCTCTTTCTCTTTTTCTCTTTCTTTCTCTCTCTTTCTCTCCCTTTTTCTCTCTTTCTCTTTTTCTCTATCTTTCTCTATCTTTCTCTCCTATTTTCTATCTTTTCTCTCTTTCTATCCCTTTCTCTCTCTCTCTCTCTTTCTATCTCTTTTTCTCGTTCTTTCTCTTTCTTCTTCTTGCTTTCTCTTTTTCTCTCTCTTTCTCTGTCTTTTTCTCTCTCTCTTTTTCTTTCTTCCTCTTTTTTCTCTCTCTCTCTCTCCCCCTCTCTCTCTCTCTTTATTTTCTTTTTTTCTCTTTTTTCTTTCTTTTCTCTTCTCTCTCTTTTCTCTCTTCTCTCTCTTCTTTCTCATTCTCTCTCTTTCTCTCTTCTCTCTCTCTCTTTCTCCCTTTCTCTCATTCTCCTTCTCTCTCTCTCTCTCCTCTCTCTCTCTTTTATTTCTTTTTTCTCTTTTTTCTTTCTCTCTTTCTCTCTCTCTCTCTCTTTCTCCCTTTCTCTCATTCTCTCTCTCTTCTCTCTCTCTTTATTTTCTTTTTTTCTCTTTTCTCTTTTCTCTCTCTCTCTCTCTTTCTCCCTTTCTCTCATTCTCTCTCTCTCTCTCTCTCTCTCTCTCTCTCCTCTCTCTTATTTTCTTTTTTTCCTCTTTTTCTCTTTTCTCTCTCGTTTCTCTCTCTCTCTCTTTTCTCCTTTCTCTCATTCTCTCTCTCTCTCTCTTTATTTCTTTTTTCTCTTTTCTCTTTTTCTCTCTCTTTCTCTCTCTCTCTCTCTCTTTCTCCCTTTCTCTCTCTCTCTCCTCTCTTCGCCCTTTCTCTCTCTCTCTCTTCTTTCTCCCTTTCTCCTTCTCTCTCTTTCTCCCTTTCTCTTTCTCCCTCTCTCTCTTCTCTCTCTCTTATTTCTTTTTTCTCTTTTCTCTTTTCTCTCTCTTTCTCTCTCTCTCTCTCTTTCTCCCTTTCTCTCATTCTCTCTCTTCTCTCTCTCTCTTCTTTATTTTCTTTTTTCTCTTTTTCTCTTCTCTCTCTCCCTCTCTTTCTCCCTTTCTCTCATTCTCTCTCTCTCTCTCTCTCCTCTCTCTCTTTAGTTTTTTTCTCTTTTTCTTCTTTTCTCTCTCTCTCTCTCTTTCTCCCTTTCTCTCATTCTCTCTCTCTCTCTCTCCTCTCTCTCTCTCTCTTTATTTCTTTTTTCTCTTCTCTCCTCTCTCTCTCTTTCTCCCTTTCTCTCTCTCTCTCTCTCTCTCTCTCTCTCTCTTTTATTTCTTTTTTTCTCTTTTTCTCTTTTCTCTCTCCTCTCTTTCTCCCTTTCTCATTCTTCCTCTTCTCTCTCTCTCTCTCTCTCTTTTCTTTTTTCTCTTTTCTCTTTTCTCTCTCTCTCTCTCCTTTCTCCCTTTCTCTCATTCTCTCTCTCTCTCTCTCTCTCTCTCTCTCTCTTATTTTTTTTTTTCTCTTTTTCTCTTTCTCTCTACTCTCTCTCTTTCTCCCTTTTCTCTCTCTCTCTCTTCTCTCTCTCTCTCTCTCTCTCTTCTCTCTCTCTATTTTCTTTTTTTCTCTTTTTCTCTTTGCTCTCTCTCTCTTTTCTTCCCTTTCTCTTCTCTCTCTCTCTTTATTTTCTTTTTNATTTTCTTTTTTTCTCTTTTTCTCTTTTCTCTCTCTCTCTCCCTCTCTCTTCTTGGGAGATCCCATATCATAGTTGATAATGTGCTGAACGCCACATAATAGTAAGCAAGTTTGAACCCCAGTCACCCTAACATTTACTTTCAGATAATACCTTGATGCAAAATACAACCCCTTTATCCTCTCACTATGGGGTTTTTAAATAGTTCCACTGTTGTTTATCTACAGCGGATATCTTTAATAAAAACCCATGATAGTTGATTATCCATTAGACCAAAAAGAAACCTAAAACAACCTGCCCAGATCAAAATAAGTATAATACTAAATCATTTAATCCCTAGTTCTGATACCGGTCCTCGCCAACTCAGCGTCTGATAGCACAGGGATCTGTGCGGTTAAGTAAGAGCTGATGGTAGGTGTGTCGCTCCACCTCAGATCTCTAAAAAGATCAATCTCCGTTGGTCTAGACTATTGAAAAGATATAGACCCCTCGCTGACTGGCTATAGGCGGACGTGTAGCCTGCCCCGTCGACGTTATATAAACAAACAAAATGGAGATACTGTTCAAATAATTAAATTATTGATACAGTACAGTAATAGAATAAATATTAGTATGTCATGGAAACGATGAAATAGCATTACAGAATAAGATACATGTATATGTACAGTGCTCAGGGCCACCACAACGTCATCGAAGAGTTGCATGTCTAGGAATAATATTAGTGCAGGAACAGGAATAGCATACGAGTAATAATATATATCTATGGGTGTGTGTGCATGCAATGTATGGATGGGGTTCAGGTATAGTTTGGCGGATTACAAAGCATGGAGGCCTTTTCTATTACTTTTAGGAATTTTAAGTGCTTGAGAATAACACAAATAAGCCAGAAATAAAAAAATTTTGTTAAAACTTTCAATTAAATTTCATAACCGTATAAAATATTTTATAATTTACCATGACTCAGAATGTTTAAAAAGAAATTAGAATAAGAATATCGCAAAAAAAGAAGGAAACCAAACTTTCAATTTGGGTAAAGCGAAGAATCCATAATAACGTCGAGAATCTGTTGAAGCTGAAAAATTTGGAATTAAGAAACACATGCATTTCTGTCTTTTTTTTTTTTTTTTCTCTTTCGGGTTTTGATTAAATGGGAATCATGTTATGTTATTGTTAAGTAAAAAAATCTTTCCCTCATCTCCTTACCCTCACCCACCAAAGTATGGGCTAGGTTAGGCGTTAGGTTAGTGTATATAACTTGTTCAGTTTAGAATCTGATGCTATCCCCCACGCCCAGGAAAAAATGAAAAAAAAAAAAAAATAAAAAAAAAAAAAACAAACACCGTACACCCAAAAAAAAAAATATTACCAACCCGACCAGTACCTTTAGAGTTTGCATATGAGTTGTATTTTGCTGAGTGGAAAGATGTTACAACCCCCCGCCCTCCCCCTGAAAAGAATATGAACTATTGACATGATTGGGCTGGCATTAGGGTAGGTCGATTTTTCACTTTTAAAGAATATCAAAATGTCATCTATGTTAAATTGGCTGTTGGATTACTGAATATCTGATTACCAAAAATTAATCTACTTACCGTTTGAGCAAAAAGCATTGGATATCATCTAATAAAATGCACTAAAATCCTTGTTTTTGCTCAAAATCTAGCCTTTAGAAATGAGCATTTAGTGCATGTATGTATATTCTCCATTGCTCACAGACAAATAAGTCGCATTTGTTAGTAATATAACTTCTTGTTGATCATTTATGTAACATATATGTACCCATGTGGAAGATATAATAATATAATATATATGCTTCCAACATGCATTCTGCATCTCCTCCCTTCTTCTCTTCTTCTTCTTTTCTCTTAATCTCCTCCCTCTCTTTCTTCTTCTTCTTCTTCTTCTTTCTTCTTGAATCTCCTCCCTTCTCTGTCTCTTCTTCTCTTCTTCTTCTTGAATTTCCCTCCCCTCTTCTTCTCTTCTTCTTCTTCTTCTTCTTCTTCTTCTTGAATCCCTCCCTTTCTTCTTCTCTTCTTTTCTTCTTCTTCTTTCTTGAATTTCCTCCTTCTTTCTCTTCTCTTCTTCTTCTTTCTTCTTCTTGAATCTCCTCCCTTCTTCTTCTCTTCTTCTTCTTCTCTTCTTCTCTTAACTCTTCCTCCCTTCTTCTTCTTCTTCTTCTTCTTCTTCTTCTTCTTGAATCTCCTCCCTGTCTTCTTCTTCTTCTTCTTCTTCTGAATCTCCTGCCCTTCTTCTTCTTCTGCTTCTTCTTCTTCTTTCTTTTGAATTTCCTCCCTTCTTCTTCTTTTCTTCTTCTTCTTCTTTCTTCTTCTGAATCTCCTTCCCTTCTTCTTCTTCTTCTTCTTCTTCTCTTCGTCTTCTTCTTCTTAATCTCCCCCTTCTTCTTCTTCTTTTCTTTCTTCTTCCTCTTCTCTTCTTCTTGCACTTCTACCTCCCTCCTCTTCTTCTTCTTTCTTCTCTTTTCTTCTTCTTCTTCTCTTCTTTTCTCACTCTTCTTCTTCTTCTTAATCTTCTTCTTCTTCTTCTTCTTCTTCTTCTTCCAACAAGACAAGCCTTCAAACTTTGTTGGCATCAAGACATTTCTCCTTCTGAATTCATCCAAAAAAAAAAAAAACGAAAAACCTATTTTATAAAAAATGCGACAAAAAAAAAAATTCAAAACATGCTCACAAGTTTTTCATTCATGCCATTTTCACTATAACAGGCACACAACACACACAGAGCCCATCCACACATATATATGGCATTATATATATTACCATCCCTGCCAGGCATGACAGGAGCGACACCAAGGTCATATTTCTTAAGCAAAGTTTAACAGGTTTGAATTCAGATCTTGCCTTTCTCCTGAGACTGTTACCTCGCCAAGGAAAAAGCTCAGTTGCCCCTACTATTTACCCATAGCTGTGGAGAGAATAGTTTGGATCTCATACCTTTCTAGGTGTATTAGCACTATCGGAAATGCAAACTAGCTGTCCAGATTTGAACTCAATAGATAAGTCTATTTCCTACGACTTAAACCATTAAAAAATTAAAATAATTATTTGCATTTAAAATGATGTAAAGATATACTTTTTGTAATATTGTGGTAGTTGGTGCACTACACATTGTACATTGCTTCTCTCTATATATGATTTGAAAGCTGCACAAGCAGAAGTGTAACATATCCAATTTGGACCCACAGTACTTCCGTACCCAGTATTGTGTATTGGCTTGCAAACTGACACATTGACATTGCTTCACTCTGATATGATTTGAAAGTTTCAAGATGAATGAGCACATAATCCAATTGAGACCCACTGTACTTGGTAGTATTGTGGTGTGGTTAGTTGGTTGCACTGACACATTGTGCATGCTTTCACTCTGTAATAATTTGAAAGCTGCACAGATGAATGTCAATGTCTCTTTCTGTAACAAATGCTTAAGTTGTGGATGTCTGCCCTTGTTGGCTGGAAGAGTTATCTTCTCTTGTGTTTCTGGTGTCACCCTAGGCGCCCTGGCTATTGAGCAGCAAAGCACAGTTGAACCTCTTTTTGTCTCTGGGGCTCCACCAAAAATCATGCCGTTAGACATTTATGCTACCACCTTTCTTGTGTGGGGGCTTTACCCCCAACACAACGTTGTAAGTGACATGTGCTTTGTAAGTATTTACATGTAAGTAACTTGGGTTTGCTTGATCAAGCTGTTATTTCTTCTAGCCCATAATTTGGTTCCGCCATGGAAACCAACCCTGGAGGCCAACAATATGTCTTACTCTCTGGAAGCTGAGTCGAATAAACTCTAATTCTATCCTCACAATGTCTGTGCATGGTGCGTTTTCAAAGGATTGCAAAGAATGTTATAACCGGTCACCAAGAATTTCTCATAGACTCTCTTGATCCAAATCCAACAGACCCTAATTTCAAATATTTTCTAGCTACAGGTATGTTACAAATTAATGACCTCTCATGAATTGTAAGCATTTGTGACAACCTTCGGAAAGCATCAAGACCTGCCAAATTGTGCTCACATACCAAACTATTGCAAAATTTTGACTCACTCTCGCATATGTGGGAGTTTTAGTAGTCACCAGCTCTGAGCACCTGGAGGGGGGTAGTTGTATCAGTGGTGTAATAGCTGATCATATTGAGAAATAGATATGCGCGACATGAGTTCAAATTCCTGATGAAGGCTATTGGGTAAGATGATGGAATCCAATATTGTTAGATAATCTATGCGGTCATTAAGATTATTGTCCAATCCCCTGTAATATTTTCTAATGCCCTTTTCATATCATAGTCGGGACTTCCATGGAATAGTACAGAAAGCGCGCGCGAAATACGTGAAGTCAGTGGGACTGTTAGTCCTCAGTTTTTTGTTGGAGTCGGCTGAGGAGATTTTCTGACCTTACTGGAACTCCACACTGCATACGCAGCGCTATTGTAAGTCAGATATTAGTTACATGAAATGTTTAGTTGTAAGAATAAAAGCTAAGAAAATAACAGCAGGTTTGTGGTTGGTGAATGCTGGTACACAAGACTGATAAGAAGAAGAAGTTGAGTTAAGTGCGACCGCCACCAAGACGAGCATCCCAAGACGAAGTCCCCAAGAGAAAGAACCTAAGATTAGAAAGATGAACAGAAAAAAGATAGAAGAAAGTAAAGAAGGCCTATACAACATTATCTCCCTCCAGAATGGGTAAATAGTAGGGCAAAACTTGAACTCTATTAACCTTGGTATACCCAAATAACCCCACAGAAAAAGCAATTGTAACGGCCACTCATACCTTCCATCACACAAAAAAGAGAGGCACTCAAAAAAAGTATGAGGGGAAGCTCACAATCTCACAGTCCAATGAGGTTTGCACTTTCAGAAATCTCAACATGAATTTCTGGAGCTCGTTTGAATTATGCCTCATCTTACGCAAAATATTGCAAACTGGAAAATGAATGGAACCATAAAAGAGATATTTCATCTCTGAGAATTTCAGTACATGGTAATTCTCTGTTTATTTAACAATTAAGATCCCCACGGATAGGGTTGCAAGGATAATCGGATACAACTTTGTCACAAGCGGATAAGAAGAAGAAAGAAAAAAAAAGAATTGATGCTTGATAGTTTTGACTAGAAATTAGGGGGGTAGTTTTTGTTAGATAGTCACCAAGGAAGCATCTGAATGTGCCCTGGGTATTGGCCGGGGGGGGGGGGAGATGTTTATGTATCTCTCACGGTTGGATAATCATTACCTGCGATAGTTTCGAGATAAGAAAACGGCAAAACTCCTGGGAGTTGAAGATATGAGGAATTAGGCCTTGCAAATCTCCCCCCTCAAATGAAAAAGCTGCCAATTTTTTATTGTTTGTTTGGGGGTTTTGTTTTTGTTTTTTTAACAACTAATAAGATAATAAAAAAAGAGAATATAAGATAATAAAAAGAATAGAAAGAAAAAAAAGACAGGATATTGAATAAATAAATAAGATTGTAGAGAAAAAAAAAAGAAAATAAAAAAAAAAACTAATAAAAAAACAACAGACAAGATGAATTGCTCAGAGAAAGAAAGAGTTCTAAATGGAATAATAATTGCTTCCTTCTTTTATTGAAGATCATTGCTTTGATAGAATTTTTTTTATGATGGAAGTTATTAGGGACATTTGTAATTGGATTGGGAGGCAAACAAGCTGAGATAATATTACAGTCGACATTAATACTTTTATGTTCTGTGATAAAAATAGAAGCAGGAATATCTCGAACAGAATATAATTACTAAGTGTAATTCGTACCAATGTAAGTCTCTAAAAATATCTGAAATCACACAAAACCTTTGATTGAGCATGTGTCTAGATGTTAGGGTTGTAGAATGGCTTTGTCGACCGAGTTCCAATCTCACTGGAACAACAGCTACAGTTCACATAAGTGCTAATACCCTTGGAAACGTCTCTCCCTCCAGCTATGGTAAATAGTTAGGGCAGACTGGCTCTAAAAATATAGAAATCACGACAAACCTTGTATTGGAGGCAGTTGGGTCTAACCCTTTAGGGTGTAGGAAATGGACTTGTCGACGCTGAGTCAATTCCTGGACCAAAGCTACAGTTCACATAGTGCTAATACCCTTGCGAAACTGCTCTCCCTCCCTATGGGTAAATAGTAGTGCAGAGGGCTCTAAAAATGCTATTTATAGATGTATTTTGTGGTTATTTTGTGTGTATATTTGTGGGTGTATTTTATAGATGTATTTTGTGGTGTATTTTGTGGTTGTTTTTGTGGGTGTTTTTAGATGTATTTTGTGGGTGTATTTGTGGTGTATTTATATAGATGTATTTTGTGGGTGTATTTGGGGTTATTTTATAGATGTATTTTGTGGGTGTATTTTGTGGGTGTAGTTATATTTGATTCATAATTTTTTGATATTTTTTATTTCTCTCAAGGAGATTAAAATTAGTATATCTCAAACTGGATCTATTTAGATATATCCGGGTTAAGGGATATATTTCTGAAGTTCGTATATTTGGTATATTATCGCAGTAGTAATTGGTACATCTGTCGGTCGTGGTGTCGTCTAGGAGTAATTAGCTTGTAGAGGCATAAGGCTCGTCGTGCATACGAAGTAAGTGTCAGGTGCCAGACGACAGTGTCACTATTTAACATGACGCTGATCCAATGCAGATTAGTGAGGGTCAAGTACCAAGGTATTTACATATTCATTATATCACTCATATTAATTTGTGTTGAAATATTCTTCTGATTGGAGCGAAAACTTCACTCTCCGTGAGAAAGTTGACAGTGTAGGGTGTTTGCATATCTTGCACCATAGTTGATTCCTCCTGCTTGAGCATAAAAGAGTGTTGTAATCTTGTAATGGCCAATGCACAGCCAAGCCAGTATTACTTCTTGCTTGGAGTTTTCTAGTATCTCGGCTTCCATGCTGCCGAAGCTGTGCTGTCATTGGATAATGAATTGTGTTCGAGGTGGTATGTTGTCTGTTTTTTCAGGCTGGCTTGTATACCTTTTATTCTAAAATGGCATTGATTCCAGTGCAGACGTACATTTGTTGCTCTACCAACTGAGTAAACTGGTCCCTTACTCAAAAAATCGATGTTGATAAGTCGATGGGAGTGGCCTAATATTGGTATCAGCCTGAAGTGAGGAGTCTATCCCCTTTTCACTAGCGCTTCTAGGACTAAGGAGATTGTTTTTGTCATCTGAGTGAGCGCCACGCATACCGTCAGCTACTCAGTTTTACCGCATAGATCCCGTGTCCTACTCTTACGCCGAGGTGGCGGGGCAAGTATTGCAACTATGAACCTTGCGATGTCCTAGCAAGTGGCTCTACCGACTGAGATTACCTAAGAAAGAGTGCATAAGTCTGTATGCCAATTGCACAGCCAAGCCAGTATTACTGTCTTCTTCTGGGAATTTTCTATATTGCCTAAACTATTAACTCTATCTACCACTGCCAATGGATCATCCTCCTGCTGAGCAAAAATGAGCGTGGAAGTCTTTGTATGGCCAATGCACAGCCAAGCCAGTATTACTTCTTCTTACTTGGATTTTCTATATTTGCTAAACTATGTAATCTCTTTATTCTACCACTGGCCAATGGGATCAGTCCTCGCTGCGATGAGCACTAAAAGAGCGTGTAAGTCTTGTATGGACCAGATGCACAGCCAAGGCGCGAGTATGAGGCTGCTTGCTCTTGGATTTTCTATATTTGCTAAACTATTAACTCTTTATCTACGCACTCCAATGGATCATCCCCATGCTTGAGCAGAAAGAGCGTGTAAGTCTTGTGATGGCCAGTCAGCACAGCCAATCCGGAGTTATACTTGCTTCTTGCTTGGAGTTTTCTATATTTGCTGAACTATTACACTCTTACTAGAGCCCGAGCTGTGGCCAATGGATCATCCTCCTTGCGTTGAGCATAAAAGGAGTGCGTAAGTCGTTGGATGGCCAATGCACAGCCAACCGCAGTATTGACGTTCTGCTTCTTGCTTGGATTTTCTATATTGTGCTAAAAGACGATTAACTCTTGAGGTCTACGCGTAGCTGCCAAGGCGATCATCCTCCTGGCGGTTGAGCATAAGAACGAGCGGGTGTAAGTTCTTGTATGCCGATGCCAGCCAGCCAGTATTACTTCTTCTTTCTTCTGGATTTTCTTATATTTGGCAGAACTATTAAACTACTTATCTACCACTGCCAAGGATCATCCTCCTGCCTTGAAGCAGTAAAGAGCGGTAAGTCTTGTTATGGCCAATGCACAGCCAAGCAGTATTACTTGCGTGCGTTCTTGGGATGGTTCTATATTCTAAACTAGTTAACTCGTTTACTACCAGGCTGCCAATGGATCATCCTCCTCGTTGAGGCATAGAAAGAGCGTGTAGAGGTCTTGTATGGGCCAATGCGAGCAGGGCCAAGCCAGTATACTTATTCTTCTTGCGATTTTCTATATTGCTAAACTGATTAACGCTTAATCTACCACTGCCAATGGATCATCCCCTGCGGGGTTGAGCCAATAAAAGAGCGTGTAGTCTTGTATGAGCCAATCACAGCCAGAGCCAGTATTACTTCTTCCTGCTTGGCGATGTTTCCTATATTGCTAAACTATTAACTCTTTATAGCTGACCACTGCCCAATGGATCATCCTCCGCTAGCATAAAAGAGCGTTAAGTCTTGTATGGCCAATGCATCAGCCAAGCGAGTATTACTTCTTCCTCTTGGGATTTTCCTATATTTGCAAACCTATTAACTCTTTATCTACACTGCCAATGATCATCCTCCTGCTTGAGCATAAAACGAAGAGCGTGTAAGTCTTGTGGATGCCACGATGCACAGCCAAGCCAAGTATTTCTTCCTCTTGGGCATTTTCGTATATTTGCAAACTATTAACTCTTTATCTAGCCACTGCCAATGGATCCATCCTCCTGCGTTGAGCATAAAAGAGGCGTCGTAAGTCTTGTATGGCCAATTTGGGCACACGCCAGGCCAGTATTACTGTCCTTCTTCTGTGGGATGTCTCTATATTGTGCTAAACATTAACTCTTTTAGTCTACACTGCCATCATGATCATCCTCCTGCTTGAGCATAAAAGAGCGGTTAAGTCTTGTATGGCCAAGTGCACACGCCAAGCCATTATTACTGCTTCTTCTTGGATTTTCTCATATTGCTAAACTATTAACTCTTTAATCTACCAGCGCCAATGGATCATCCTCCTGTTGAGACATAAAAGAGCGTGTAAGTCTTGTGATCCAATGCACAGCCGAAGCCCAGTGATTACTTCTTCTTACTTGGATTATTCTATATTGCAAACTATTAACTCTTTATCTACCTACTGCCAATGGATCATCGCTCCGGCTTTGACATAAAAGAAGCGTATGTAAGTCTTGTGATGGCCAATGCACGCCAAGCCAGTATTACTTACGTCTCCTCTTGGGATATCTGATAGTGTTGCTGGAAGGAGCGTGGATTAGACTCTTTATCTTACCACTGCCAAATGATCATCCTCCTGCTTTGAGCATAAAAGAGCGTGTAAGTCTTGTATGCAATCACAGCCAAGCCCAGGTATTACTTCTTCTTCCTCGTTGGATTTTCTTATTTGCTAAGACTAGGTTAAGCTTTATCTACCACTGCCAGAGAGTCATCCTCGCTGCGTTGAGCGATAAAGAGCGTGTAAGTCTTGTGATGGTCAATCACAGCCAAGCCAGTATACTTGCTTCTTCTTGGAATTTCTAGGATGGTGCGGCTAAACTGATAACTCTGGGTATCTACCGAGCTTGCGCAATGGATCATCCTCGCAAGCGTTGAGCATAAAAGAGGCGTGTAAGTCTTGTATGGGCCAATGCACAGCCAAGCCGGGAGAGACTTCTTGCGTTGCCTCGTAGATTTTCTGATGGATTGGCTGAGGAACGTATTGAACTCTTTATCTACCACTGCCAATGGATTCATCCTCCTGCCTGAGCGATAAAGAGCGTGGTAAGGTCTTGTATGGCCAAGTGGCGCACAGCCAAGCCAGTGAGTTACTTCTTCTTCCTTGGATTTCGTATAGTTTGCTAAACTATTAACTCTTTAGGTCTACCGACGCCAATGGATCATCCTCCGCGGGGGATGGAGCAAAAAAGCGTGTTAAGTCTTGTATGGCCAATGCACAGCAAGCCAGTATACTTCTTCTCCTCTTTGCGATTTTCTATATTTTGCTAAACTATTAACTCTTTTATCTACCACTGCCAATGGATATCCTCCTGCTTGAGCATAAAAGAGCGTGTAAGTCTGATGGCCAATGGCACAGCCAAGCCAGTATTACTGTCTTCTCCTCTTGGAATTTCTATATTTGCTAAAGCTATTAACTCTTTATCTACCGACTTGCCAATGGATTCATTCCTCCTGCTTGAGCAATAAAGAGCGTGTAACGTCTTGTGATGGCCAATGCACCAGCCAGGCCTATTACTTCTTGCTTCTGTGGGTTTTCTATATTGCTAAACTATTAAGCTCTTTATCTACCACTCCAATGGATCCATCCGGTCCAGCGTGAGCAAGAAAGAGCGTGTAAGTCTTGTGATGGCCAATGCAAACAGGCCAAGCCATTACTCTCTTCGCTCTTGGATTTTCTATATTTGCTAGAACTATAACTCTTTATCTACCGACCTGCCTAATGGATCATCCTCCTGCTGTGACCATAAAAGAGGGTGGGGGTACCACAGGCAAGCCGTATTACTTCTTCTTCTTGGATTTTCTATATTGCTAAACTATTAACTCTTTATCTACACTGCCAAATGGATCATCCTCCAGCTTGAGCAAAAAGAGCGTGATAGAGTCTTGTATTGGCCCAGATGCACAGCCAAGGCAAGTATTACTGTCTCTTCCTCGTGGAGTTTGCGTATATTGCTAAAACTATTAACTCGGGTTTGAGTCAGCCGACTGCCAGATGGATTCATCCTCCTGCTCGCAGCAGTAAAGAGCGTGAGAGGTCTTGTATGGCCTAATGCACGAGCGCGAAGCCAGTATTACTTCTGCGTTGCGCTCTTGGGATTGTCTATATTGCTAAACTATTAACTCTTTATCTACCCACTGCCAATGGATCATCCTCCAGCTTGGCATAAAAAGAGCGTGTAAGTCTTGTATGGCCAATGCACAGCCAAGCCAGTAGTTGTACTTTCTTCTTCCCACTTGGCGGATGGTTACTGAGATAGTTTGGCTAAGGACTAGTAGACGTGTGTGTAAGTTCGGTAGCGACTGCCAATGGATCAATCTCCTGCTTGAGCATTAAAAGAGCGTGTAAGGCGTGTGTGATGCGCCAGATCAAGCCGAAGCCGAGTAGTTACTTCTTCTTCTTGGGATGGACTTATTTGCTAAACTATTAGATTGCTTTAGTGCGAGCCGCTGCGCAATGATCATCCTACGCAGTCTGAGCAAAAAGAGCGTGTAAGTCTTGATGGCCAGATGCACCAGCCAAGCCGGAGGTATTGCTGTCGGGCGGTGCGCTCTTGGGATTGTAGTGATTGTGGCCTAAACTAGTTAACTCTTGTAGTCTACCAGCTGCCAAAATGGGGAGGTTCCGATCCGGCTTTTCGGCGGCTGAGGCGATAAAGAGAAGCGTGTAATCTTGTATGGCCAACTGCACAGCCAAGGCGCAGGTATTACTTCTTCTTTCCTCTGGGTTTTCCGTAGTATGTTGCTTAAACTATTAAGCTCGTTTAGTGCTACCGACTGCAGATGGGATCATGCGCTCGCAGCTGAGTGGGCATAGAGGGAAGAGCGTGTAGAGTGGCGTTGTATGGCCAATGCACAGCCAACGCCGAGGTATTACTTCTGGTCTTCCACTTGGAGTGGTGTAGCTGTAGTTTCGCTAAACGATTAAAACTCTTTATCTACCACTGCCAATGGATCATCCTGCCAGCGGGGTTGAGGCAGAGAAGAGCGTGTAAGTCTTGTATGGCCAATCACAGCCAAGCCAGTATTACTTCTTCTTCCTCTTGGGATTTTCTTATATTTGCTAAACTATTACTCTTTATCTACCACTGCCAATGGATCATCCTCCAGCTGAGCATAAAAGATGCGTTAAGTCTTGTATGGCCAAATGCACAGCCAAGCCGAGTATTACTTCTTCTTCCTCTTGCGGATTTGCTATATTGTGCGTGAAGAGCTATTAAGCTCTGTAAAGTCTAGCCACTGCCATCTGCAATAATAATAATAATAATAAAAGATGCGTAAGTCTTGTGCGTATGGCCAATGCACAGCCAAGCCGAGTGATTAGCTTCTCATTGCGGCTTCTGTTTGGGGAGTGGTTGGGCGTGTGATATTGCGTAGAGCGTGATTAAGCTGCTTTAGTGCTACCACTGCCATCTGCAATAATAATAATAATAAAAGTGTGCTTTAAGTCTTGTATTGGCCAATGCACAGCCAAGGCGGCAGTAACTTCTTCTTCCTCTTGGAGTTCTATATGTGGGCAAACTGGATTAAACTCTTTATCTACACTGCGCGATGCTGGCATAGATGAATGAATGAATAATAGAAAGAGCGTGTGAAGTCTTGTATGCGCCAATGCACAGCCAGCCAGTGATGACGTTCTTCTTGGCCCTCTAGGATTGCGGTAGTATTGCTAAGACTATGAACTGCTTTAGCTACCACTGCATCCGCAATTGAATCACGGTCTCAAATGAGTGACAAAATATGGCGTTATGCTGATCCTTTACTACTGAATAGAAATGTATTCATCTAGATTCATTCTCTTTTGTTAACTCTAAGAAAAATAGAAGTACGTTGTTGGGATGCCCTAAAGTCGATATCTAGCCAAACAACGAGGAGTCTATCCCTTCACTGGCTAACAGGCGAGATGGTTTTAGGCATGTGAGAGGTGTCTTTTGACGTGGCTCGCTAAGAAAAATCTTTTGGTCATTCCAACTCAGCCTGCACTAGACCAGAGATTGTTTTTTGTTTTGTTTTTTGCTAAGGGCGGAGGTGCGGCACACCGTAGCGCATTCGAGGGTGCCACCTTGGTTGAGCACAGGCAGAGGTGCGCGGTGTGGCGTACGTGGCGAGTACGCTGAGTTGCGGGGGAGGGCGCAGGGGATCGAAGCCGGAAGGAACCTAGTGGGATTCTGAGTTGGATGCCTGCCGGACTGGACGTAGCGTGAGTCGGAGGTTGGCAAGTCTGGGAGTGGTTTGGGATGTGGGCTCTCGATAGGATAGACGGTGCTGAAACCGATTGAGATATCCAGGAGCAAGAAGGGTGAAGAGAGTAAACGAGGGAGGCGTCGTTCGAGCATAGGAAGATAACGGGCCAACGAAGTGGGTTGACCATGGGCCATGAGAGGAATCTAGACCAGGCCAGAGCCAATGTGGTTTTGTACTGTACTTGTTGAAGAGAAGTGGGAATGGGTTGAGTGTAGGGTTTAGGCGTGTTTGAGGGTTAGTTGTGGAGAGGTGGGGAAGAATCAGAAGTAAATGGGTTCGTGGTTGTGTTTCTTGGTTCACCCTGGTAAGTGATCATTAGTACCTCAACTTAGAAAGAGAAGCCCCTGTTATCGTGTGAGGAGAAGTGTCGGCGGCGTAGGCACAAGCTTGTGTGTAAGGCTGCTGGTGTGTGTGTAGTGGTCTTCTGTGTGCATTACTTACGTCGTCTTCAGTTAAGTTGTCAGATTAATGAGAGCATTGGTTGTTAGTACTATGCTGTGAGGAATTATTCGCGGTACGATTTTATTCAGAGACCGGGAGAAAAGAAAGAGAGAAAGATCTCCAGGGATCAGACTGAAGGTCGTTCGGGTTGTTGTGTGGTGCGTGTGAGGACTTTACGAGTAGGTCGTGAGATGTAGTGGATTAGAAGATGGCTTTTTTGTGCGTTGTTGTTTTTGGTGGGTCGCATTAAGTCACATGCGCACTTTGCAGGAGGGTGCACATTGGTGGTGCGAGGTTGCTGGTTGCGAGGTGCGCTCAAGAGAATATAAAACGCGAAGCGCTGAGAGATGTTCTGATATCGCTCGGAAAGATCTACACATGGTTGTAAGAATCTAGACCCTACAAGAGAAAATATTGTCGTCACAGATTTTAAGGGTCAGCCCTGTATTTGAAGTACAAAATACAAAGGAAAGGAGAGAGTTTTGTTTTTATACGACGAAAGCTTCAAAGGGAAAATCTAGGTTATTTGCTTAAGCCAGCTTAGAGTGTTGCAGCAGAAGCGCCAGAGAAGTAGGGGACACGCCGGGAGGAGTGAGATCAAGAGCTCGACTAGATGGAGATGGTGCTGTAAATCTCACGTCTGACTAAGCCAGGGTAGCCTCATGTGATTTAGCCGGCATTCGCTTTGCGAAGTGATAATCGATGTTACTATTTACAAGGCTTAGGCTGGAGGATGGGGCACAAGGCCAAAGTGACGGGCGCCCCCCATGAGAATTCAACTCACTGAATAATGCTGTAAGTCTCACTTATAACCAGTTACCCCATGTATGTACCCATCTTGCAATATAATTATTTTACTATCTTACTAAGCTTAGCTAGATGTGGCACAAGGCCAAAGTATGGGGCACCCAAGTAGAATCAAACTCACTTGAAGTAATGTCTGAAATTCTCACTTAGCTGAACCTTACCCCAGTGTGATGTACCCATTCCTGTGCAAGTATAATCTATTTACTATTTACTAAGCTTAACTTAGATGTGTGCAACAAGGCCAAGAGTATGGTGCAACCGCATTGGAGAGATCAAAACTCGACGTAATAATGGTCTGTAAATCTCACTTACTAACCCATGAGCCGCCAATGTGATGTACCCATTCCTGCCAATATAATCATTTCACTATTTACGTAAGCTTAGCTTAATGTAGGCACAAGGCCAAAGTATGCGGGCATCCCAGTGAAAATCAAAGGCTCAACTAGAACATGTCTGTAAATCTTCACTTACTAACCATTACTCTCATGTGCATGTTACCGCATTCCTTGCAATATATCATTTTACTAGTTTACTAAGCCTTAGCTTAGATGCTGGCGACGAGAGCCAAGGAGGTGATGGGTGGCGCCCAGGTGGCAGAAGGCAGAACTTCGACTAAGTAGATGGGTCTGTAAGCTCACTTGACTAACGCATTTGACCCCATTGTGAGTGTAGCCCGATTGCCTGGCAAGGTATAATTATCTTTGTTTTTCTACTATTTTACTAAGCTTGAGCCTTAGAGTTGGCACAACGGCCAAAGAGTATGGGGCACCACCCGAAGTGAGAATGCAAACTCACTAATAATGGTCTGTAAATCTAGGGCTGACTAACCCGATTAGCCGCGATGTAGAGAGAGAGAGAGAATGTGTAATACCACTTCCGGGTCAGGTGGACTGGGAGCATGGTGATGAAGGGGTGCTCCACATTCCCCAAACTCCAACAACCTCACCATCAGATAGAGTTTACGCATTCCCAGGACATGTAGACCCGCAGCCACCGCCTTCTAGCACCCATATGTAAAAAGGGGTTGGGGCTTGCCATAAGGGCAATAGAGTTGGGAAAATCATATAGGCGCTAGGGCTTGACATGACCAGCCGATTGATAGGGCCAAAGTGGAGTATGGCATGTCATTAACTGCTCATCCACCTGGGTTCTATCCTTAGCATCACGGGTCGCCACCCACGGCCAGCCACCGCCTTCTAGCACCCATATGATAAAAAGGGGTTGGGCTTGCCATAAGGCAATAGAGTTGGGAAAATCATATAGGTGCTAGGGCTTGAATGACCAGCCGATTGATAGGGCCAAAGTGGAGTATGGCATGTCATTAACTGCTCATCCACCTGGGTTCTATCCTTAAGCATCATGGGTCGCCACCCATGGCCAACAGGTGGCCCCATTGGGGGAGTCTTACCCCTCTGCAGAGGTGCAGTCGGTGCATTCTAACGCCCCAGCCGACAGGGCGGTATAAAGTTTGAACATGTATCTATTTTTCTACATAATCCCTATTTCATTCAATCCATTTTTGGAGATGGCCCCCTCTGAGCAATTGGCTGGTCATGTCAAGTCCTAGCACCTATGTAACTGTCCTAACTGCATTGGTCTTTTGGCATACCCCCAACTCTATTTATCATATAAGAGCTAGAAGGCTGAGGCTGAGGGTCTTAGTGTCCTGGGTTTGCTGTTAAGCTGCATCTAGTTGTGAGATTCCAATTCTGGAGCTCTGGGGAGTGTGGAGTACCCCTTCATTGCCATTACTTCCAGGTCCACTCTGACCCAGAGTTAAACTGCATCTAGTGGTGAGGTTCCAATTCTGGAGCTCTGGGTTGTGTGGAGTACCTCTTTATTGCCACTACTCCCTCCCATGTCCACTTTGAACTGGAGTGGTAGCCCCTGTTAGAGTCCTTTCTATGGGTTTAATTGATAAAATAAGTGATATAATGAATATGTAAATACCTTGGTACCCCCTTACTATAATCTGATTGGACAGCGTCATGTATAAATAGTTGACACTGTGTTGGACCGACACTTACTCGATAGCCGACGACCTTATGCCTTACAAGCTAACTTACTCACTAGACGACACCACGACCGACAGATGTACCAATTACTACTGCGATAATATACCAAATACGAACTTCAGAATATATCCCTTAACCCGGATATATCAATAAGTTTTTTTAAAAATTTGATGGTTTGGTTTGGTTTGTTTAATGGCATATAAACCCTGTGGGTTATTTAATGCCAAAACTATTAGAGTTTGAGATAAAAGTTGGTACACAAGTTTCCTTAACTGGAATTTTTGTAGATGTATTTTGAGGAAGATTGTTTTTTTTGGTTTTTGTTTTTTGCTAAGGTGGAGTGCCACACCTACCATCAGGTCCCCATTTTACCACACAGACCCCTGTGCTACTCATATGCTGAGTTGGCGAGGGCCAGGATCGAACCAAGAACCTAGTGATTCCTAGTTGGATGCTCCACTGACTACTGATCATCTTGGGCAATCTGGTATTTTGATTGTTGGGCTCTCATAGATAAACGGTTAAACCATTTGAATACCCAACAAGAATGAATAAAACAGACGTCTTCAGCATAAAATAACCCAACAAGGGTTGACATGCCATAAAATCTAACCAGCCAACCAATTGTTTTTTATTTACTTTTTGAAAAGGTAAGGGTTAGGGTTAGGGTTTAGGGTTGGGGTTTAGGGTTAGTTTAATGAGAAAATAAATAATGTGGGTTCTGTTTTTTCTGGTTCACCCTGTAATATCATATTACTCAACTAGGAAATAAGCCCCTTTTATCTTAGGAAATTTCGCTAGCACAACTTTGTGTAAGCTCTTTGTTGTATCTCTTGTCATACTTGTACTCTCTTCAGTTAAGTTTGCTCAGATAATAAACTATTTTTGTTATTACTATGCTGTAAATTTATTCCTACATTTATTCAGACCGAAAAAAAAGAGAAAAAGATCTCCAATCAACTAACGTTCTTCCATTTTGTTTTTCTTGGAGACTTTACATATGTCTGTAAGTTTATATTAAAATGGGCTTCTTTTTTTTTTTTTTTTGTTTGTCCATTAAGTCACATGCACTTTTCAAGTGCACATTTTCATTGCTTTGCATTCGCTCCAAGAAATATAAAACCAATTCTAAAATTTCTTTATATCTCAAAGATTCTACACATGTTGGTAAGGAATCTAGAACCCTACAAAAAAATATTTTCTCACAGATTTTAAGGTCAGCCCCTTATTTAAGTACAAAATACAAAATGGAAAGAGAGGATTTTTTTTTATACAAACTTCAAAAAGTAGAAATCTAGTTATTTACTAAGCTCAGCTTAGATGTTGCAGAAGGCCAAAAGTATGGGACACCCAGTGAGAATCAAACTCATTAATAATGGTCTGTAAATCTTGCTTACTAACCATTACCCCATGTGATGTACCCATTCCTTGCAATATAAATCATTTACTATTTACTAAGCTTAGCTTAGTTGTGGCACAGGGGCCAGAAATATGGGTACTTTTTTTTCAGATTTTTCAGATGAAAAACTCTTCCAAAAAGATTAGATGTTGAAAAAAATGTTTTCTATGCACAAACAATTTGTTATTAAGAAATCTGAGAATCTTCTGTAGGTCTCAGGTTCAATCCTGACCATGGGCGATAATAACATAGAATACTTAACACAGCTTAACACTTTTAGCTGGTCATGGTTAACGGAATGAGAACAGTTTATCTTGATGGATTGAATAGAGGGTTTGGTTCGATGTTCCATTAAGGTTCCCAGTTACGACATGAAGGCTCCTTAGTTTGACAAGAAGGTTAACAAGTTTAACGAGAAGGTTCCTCAGTTTGACAAGAAATAAGAAATAAGAAATAAGAAACTTATTAATCAATAGTAGTACAAATTATTTTTTAAAAATATAAGTAAAGAAAAACTTTATTGGTTTAAACTACTATTGAAGGGAGGCCATGCCTAATAGTGTGAAGCTAATCCCATGGACATGACCACTCTTGGACACTCACAGGAAACGATGCATGAAACACACAACGTAAACATATACATATATATCATGAGACAAATTAGCCGTGTGAGAATCTAAATGCAAATCTGTTGTTTATAAGAGGCAATAAAATGATTTTTCAAAAGTGTTTTAAGGACAAAATAATTTACTGAAACAAGCTTCATCTTTTCTTTATCAAAAAATAATGACTGAACAGTATTCCAAGAATTAATTGCATTAAAACGAATCGAATTATGCCCAAAACTAACAGTGTTGATGATAGGGAAATTAAGCAAACCAGATTGGTCAGCACGAGTGACATGAGCATGGGTGAAGTTAACTGCAAAAGCATTCTGAACAGAAACAGGCATTTTATTGTTACCAAGTTTAACTAGAAGGTTCCTCAGTTCGACAAGA
>CM042156.1:86295620-86303120 GCA_023376005.1 Doryteuthis pealeii | reverse complement strand
TTGTCACCCACGGCCAACAGGTGGCCCCATTGGGGGAGTCTTACCCCTCTGCAGAGGTGCAGTCGGTGCATTCTAACGCCCCAGATGACAGGGCGGTTTTAAAAGGGAGTAACGCTGGTTTGAATTAAGATTTTTCCTTCTCCTTGACAGGTTGCCTACCTAAGACTAAAGAACTCAGTCTGCCCTATGCTCAATTCCTATACCATGGACAAGATGTGACAAAGGGTCAATTTCTAACTGAAGTGAAATTGGTTTGAATTCAGAATTTTCCTTCTCTTCGACTGGTTGCCTACCTGAGGCTAAAGATACCAGTCTGTCTTATCCCCAACCCTTCTGCCACGGAAAGGATGAGACACAAAGTAAATTTTTAGTGAAACTGATTTTAATTCAAAGTTATCCTTCTCCTAGACTGGTTGTCTAACTGAAAACCAACTTTTTAAAAATGTAAAGTTGGCAGAGTGGCCTATTGTTGATATCATCCAGACAACGAGGGAGTCTATTCCCTTTTTGCTAGTGCTAGACCTAGAGATTATTTTGTGCTACTGTTAGGCCTTCCACTTTACTGTGCAGATCCTATTATCCAAACTGTGCTACTCATACACTGAGTTGGCAGGGACCAGTATCGAACCCGAAACCTTGTGGTTCCGAGGCGGATTACTCTGATTGACCCTGTGGCACATATTGCCTGTGGCATAGCGGTTGGGTAAATATACCCATGCCACAAGCCAGCCTGAACAGACAGCTCTGGGAACTAGGCGGTCATCAAATTTTCATGTCTGCAAGGGTCAAAGTTTCTAGGTAGTTAAGATTGTGAACTTAAAGTAAGATTTGATGCTGCTTTAAACTCATAGTAGATCTCTAGGTACCACCAAAATCACACATGATCAGTTTAGGCAATATTGAAGAAGAAACATAAATATCTCAGAACTTTTTTTTTTAAATCTCGCCAAAAAAATAATAACGAACATAAAGATTTGTTACAAAGAAAAACAGTTAATTCAAAGATTAAATTATCTGATTGGGAAAAAATTACTTGTGTAACGTAGCGGCGTCGTCACGGTACCAAATAGATATATTATGTTATATACTTTTCTTCTGGCCGTATCTCATATATCTTCTTCTACAGGTCTGGTCTTTCTTATCTGGGTTCCGTGTCTGGTTCTGCTGGGGACCATTTCTTATCAGAAGCCTTGTGTCATTGTTAGCTTTTAGTAATAACAACAAGACTTCGATTTACTTTTGATGTTACTTTATTCCGGATCCCCAGATCAGACAAATGTGCGCGGAGAGTCACATCTTGCTAGCTTCTAACTCTGCAACTGACTAACTGCAACTAACTGCAACTGACTGAGTTGCTTACACCTTAAACCGGAAAGGGCTTTCTATCGGGGTTCCGTTTCTCACGGTTCTCCCCAGAACGCAAGGTGAGAGTGAGGTCAAACGCTGTCACTCACTCTCAAGGCCATCGGATGTACTGATCGCCATAAGGATTTCTATACTACCTTAAAAAGATATTAGGGATCCATAATTATGTAACACTTGCCGTTATCTTGAAAAATAAGTAAAACATTTTTTTTTATTTTGTTTTTTTTACAACAGTGTTGAATTTTTTATTGGCTACTTTAAATTTTAATTGATTTAATGGTGCGAAAATGTAATCATTGTTTTCATTCATAATTTTCATTATTTCCTTAAGCTGAAAAAATGTTTTTTAGATCATCAGGAATTTTAATATGTTTTTCTCTTTTTGATGGTTTAAAAATTTTCAAGATACTATTAACCTTTATGCAAGTTTCATTGTGTTAAATATAGGGGGTAAATTTGACATGTCAAATTGGATGTTTCTGTAGATCTGAAACCAAGAAAGAGTGGAAGGTGGGGTGGGACGTTTGGGATATATCCCAGGATTCAAGAGGGCGGCACCCTGAAATAGTTTGGGAACCAATGTGCTAGACTAATTTAACATTAGTAAACACTGATAATGGCTTTACAGAGTAATGACTAGTAAAATAATTGTACATACTAATTTAATAAGTTCAGTAGTGACAGGAAGTTTTATCTGATGTTTTTGTTGAATTAAGTAAACTAGCAAATATATGCACCCTCCGGGTGCAAGTATTTAAGTTTTAATGTAATAAAATATTGTATTAAATTAGAAAGGCTAATGAAACTAAATAAGAATACAGATAAAAAGATTTGAAACAGAGGGAGTATAATAAAAGATTTGAAACAGAGGGAGTATAATAAAAATTGAACAACTGAAACTTACTCTTCCATCACTCTCTTTCATTGTTATTTTTTTAATTTAAGTATTTAGTTATAAGAGGAAGTAAAGAATAAAATGACAGTTATTTTATCTTGTTAATGGATTTCATTTAGATTCATTGAAGAGATTTTTGCTTATATTCATTAAAATAAAACCAAACAGTTAGAAATCAATAATACTAAGCACATATTTATTAAATTCGATTTTTTAATATTAATATGCAAATTAGCCTTCCCGTTCACACTGTAAACCGCTATTTTGTTGTATATATAAATATAATTGCATGTTGTCAGTATGTAGATATGGTTAACGGTATTAATAATGTAATACTATTTTATTAATAATTGAGGTTTAGATAAAAATAAAATCATGGAGAATGTGATGTCAATAACTAAGAGAATTGTGACTTGAGTAGGAATATAGTTTCGGTTACAGACAGAAAAACACACAATCTCCATTATAATAAGTTAACTATACATAAATACATCTGCATATATATAACCCATCAATGTAGGTGCGTGGTCTAATGGTTAGAGTAGTAGGAAATGGACTCGTCAACCCGAGTTCAATTCCTGGACGAAGCTGTTGGCATTTCACATGGCGCTAATACCCTTGGGAAAGGTATGAATCCAATTCTCCCCCAGCTATGGGTAAATAGCAGGGCAGACTACTATTTAACCATGGCTAGGTAACCAGTCTAGGAGAAGGAAAACTCTGAATTTAAACCAATTAAACTCCGCTTAAGAAATTGACCTTGTGTCGCATCCTGCTTGTGCGGAGGGGTTGGTAAATATATATATATAACACATCACTCAATAAGTCCCGGGCCTAACTAATAAAACAACAACTTTTAGGTAAAATTCGACTTTATTTATCAACATAGTCTCCTTCTAGGGTGATATACTGATTCCAACAATTCGATGCCCTTTTTGTAGAACGATTTGTCTTTGGCCTCAAAATACGCCTCAGTTTCTGATATCACTTCATTATTGGAGCCAAATCTCTTTCCCTGGAGCATTCTTTTGAGGTCTGCAAACAGTCAGTAGTTGCTGGAGGCCAGATCTGGAGAATAGGGTGTGTGTGGATGCAATTCGAAGTGCAATTCATGTAGTTTTGTCATTGTTGCAATCAACTTATGACACGGTGCACTGAGTGAAAAAGCGTTTTTTCTTCTTCATTTGTGGCCGTAGATGCGCCAAGCTATATAATATTGCTATTGATAAGGTAATTGATGAACAAAAGACCTTGCACATCCCACAATACGGAGGTCAAAACCTTGCCTTCTGATGTTTGCGTCTTACGCTTTGGACTGCTTTCACCTGCTGCTGTCTACTCAGCTGACTACCGATTTAACTTCGTAATGAAGTATTCATGTGTCACATTTTATGCAAAAACTCCTTTTTGTTGCATTGAAACAGTTGCAAATAACGCTCCGAATCATCGATTTATGAACAAATGCTTTGAATACAGCTTTCTCATTGACAAATGTTCATGCAACTGCCTTTGATATCTTCAGCTATCTCACGCAACTTCAATTTACAATCGACCACCAGGCAACTACCGATTTGGGCGACCTGAGCGTTCAGCATCATTTGTGTCTATACAACCGCATTTAAAATCAGCATACCACCTCTTAACCGTTGTTTTCGATGGAGCAGAGTCCGAATAACACTTATCAAGCCATTACTTTGCTTGAACAGTATTTTTTCCCATCAGAAAGCAATGCTTTATCAACACACGAAGTTCAGATTTTTCCATTGTCTTGAAAATTTGCAACAGTAGCTTCACTTAAATAAATAATAGATAATAATTCGCCAGATTAGCAACACCAGATAATTAGGAGCTGCATTTCATCTTCGACAATATGAATGGTTGAAAGTTTGACCAGAGAGTGTTGCAAATGACAACGGTCATATTTTTAAGGAACTCGAGTAAAAAGCACATTTTGAGGTGTGTGAACCGATGATCGTTATTGTCAAGGCACTGTTGATAAGATGAACGAAAAGAAGTGCAAGCATAACTCTAAGCCATAAAGGAGTGAGGGGGGAATGAAAGAGCTGACTCCGCTGCTAAATCGGCTCTAGATTTTATCCCTGACTATTTCAAGATACTATATACTGATTTGAAACCTAAAATTAATAGATTCCTTCATACAAAATTTGTAAACTAATAATCCAATTGGGCTCAAATTTTGACAATTGCCGTTTGAAGGTTAGTACTTTATAAAAATTATATGGATTTTTTATTAGTGGTGCCATCTATATGTCAGGCTTGGGACTTATTGAGTGATGTGTTATATATATACATATACACATATATTTAGTCATCCACATACTGTCCTGTTTCGACGTATCACGTCTCACCAGTGTGGCTAGACTTAGCAGGCTACCCCCAGCTGGGATCAAAACGACCGATTTTTCATCAGTCAGAGTCTCTAACCACCGGGTTATCAGCACACCCACTAGCAGGAGCAGAATGTTTTTTACTGATAAAAGCATACATATGTATATATGTAAAGGCTGTCGGAGAGTGCTTGATCCGTTTTTAAGAGAGCCTTGCTATTTATGCGTAATTGGCAGCCGTCAGCAAAATTCTCTTATATATGCATATATATGTGTTAACTTTGAGGCAATCTTCAACTTGTTCCTCGTAAATTCCTACTATAAAATAAACTGAACCCTCATTTTATGTCCGTATTTTTGCAATAAATGTTTTTAAATGAAGAAATATATTCAGTAGGAATGTAGACAGGCTGTTTTGTGTTTTTGTGGGGTTTTTTTTTCATCTTTATACTTGAGTTGTGCTCATCAGGGGCATTTTGTTTGACCATCGGTGACCTCCTTTCTTCTGGTAGTTGGATCGGCTTGTTTGAATGTGGAGTAAGGGCGGCTACTCGTCTGCGCTGTTTCTGATGTTTGTGCTGATATATTGAGAGAGAGAGAGAGAGAGAGAGAGAGAGAGAGAGAGAGAGAGTGAGAGAGAGAGAGAGAGAGAGAGAGAGAGAGAGAGAGAGAGAGAGTGAGTGAGAGAGAGAGAGAGAGAGAGAGAGAGAGTGAGAGAGAGAGAGAGAGAGAAGAGAGAGAGAGAGAGAGAGAGAGAGAAGAGAGAGAGAGAGAGAGAGAGAGAGTGAGAGAGAGAGAGAGAGAGAGATGAGTGAGAGAGAGAGAGAGAAAGAGAAGAGAGAGAGAGAGAGAGAGAGAGAGAGAGATAAATCAATGTAAATGTGGCAAAGAGATTTAGGATGTTTGGTATGGCACAAGGCTGCACTATGGCGAGCACTGATTGTTGAGAATTTTGTGATATAAGGCGTGTGCTAAAAGCCTATTCTACTTATAGACTCGGGATAATCATGTGACCATACTCTTGGCCAATCACTGGCAGTACTCTGCTTATTGTTATATACCGGCTGTTCTGATCATACCTACGCACATTGCTTTGAACCTTCGTGGAGACGGAACATAGGATTATATCACTGGACCTTTGACATTACGTAGGATTCCATAACTCAGGACTTATTCACTTACCAAAGGATTCATAGTTCAGGACTTACTTACTTTAAGTCCTTTTTCAACTGGCCAAGGATGGCGGTCAGAAACTTAATGCTGATAATCGGAGAACTTGTCTAAATAAATGCCTTAAACTAAAAATTCTATAAACAAATATTACAAAATAACCTACCATGTAAATCCTAAAACTTTTGTAAATTGCTTTTACAAGCATTTATTTCCTGCAATTACAAAAAAAAAGTGACAATTATTTTTAATTTGCAATATGATATGTGGTAAAAAAAAAACACTAACTAATTCAGTTTCTGTTGGCTGAATTACATAGAAAATTATAGAAACATTATTTCCTGTCGAGTGTTTGCAAATAGAGGGCAAACACCTACATCCAATTGATTCCTATGCAAATTCAACACAGCCACAACAGCCAAAGTGTTTCATAATGGTCAGACAGGAACTCTCCAGTCAAAGGAAATGCTAAAGTGGGCCAGCCATCTTCTTCCCGTTATTTGCGGCCATCTTTCTCACATAAATCAATGTTATCCTATAAAACATTCAAATATTTACTTTTGCCATTCGGAAAATTGCGGCATTGCAATTAAATAATGGGAGTTACATCACTGTGTTATAACAGAAATAGATCTCTCTCTTGATTCACAAATTTACTGACTCAATACACCCACACAGATGATTTGTGCGATATGGTACAAGTGTTACATAATTATTAGATTCTTAATATTTATGTACAGTAGTGTAGAAATCAAAATGGCTGTTATAAGTTGCAGCCCACGGCCTTGAAGGATGAGTGACAAGGCTTGACCTCATCCTGATCCTTTCCGTTGGATACTGTGAGAATCGGTGGAGGAGACCATCTTCCGGTTTAGATTAGAAATAGATTTTTTAGTTAGATCGGCCAAGACCACGACTGTGGTAAGTCGTGTTATGCACACGGCCGACTCGATCTGTGCAGGTAGTCTGGTGGGGATTTCGAAATAAATATGATCTAAGTTAAATTGAAGTCTTGTGTTATTATCTAAAAACTACCAATGACACAGGGCTTCTGATAAAAGAAATCCCAATGGAAGACTAGACACGAAGTCCCCAAGAGAAGTCCAGACGCTAGAAGAGATGTTAGAAGAAGACGTAAAATAGAAAAGACGTCAGAAGAAGAATAGAAGTAAGTAAAAGGGGTATACAACGCAAGTGGCCAGTACAGCTGCTTTTTTTTTTTTTTAGCGGTGCTGCCTTCAAGATTTGTTCAAGACTGCACACAGCATCCTTGTGTAACTCCCATCTAGCTTTTTCTGTAAGCACTTCTGGACCAAGTTACCTTTAGGCACCCCAAAGGCAACCTGGATTCAGAGGGACATGTTTTGCTTTGCACCGTCAACATCCGGTTGTTTGTTACCAGACGATTTTTCGACAATTTTTTTTGTTTTAATTATAAAACTAACTGCTAACCCTAACCCTAACCCTTAACCCTTAACCCTAACCCCTGACCGGATGTTGACGGTACAAAGCGAGACATGTCCTTCTGAATCCAGGTCGCCCCTGGGGTGCTTAAATGTAACTTGGTCTGCACTTCCAGGTGGTGCAGCCATACAGTAGCACTGATATGACTAACGCTTGGAAGAGTTTTGCTTGATCTTATCAGTAAGATCAGATTTCCATATGATTGAAAATCTGTCTATTTAATTGGGAGCTCAAAAATATTGGCCTTGTGTCACCCAA
>CM042156.1:86153120-86293120 GCA_023376005.1 Doryteuthis pealeii | reverse complement strand
ATGGGATGACGTAAAATCACAAAAGTGTGCATAACTGAGTAGAGGAAGGAAGGGTAGGGAAGGGAAGGGAGGGGAAGGATGGTTTGTTAAAGTGAAAGTCCAATGGGTAACATCTGCATTGAAGTGTTTCACACTCAACCACAAAACACAAGGGCTCATCTATCATATAAAAAGCAACCCCCCCTCTCTCTCTCTCTCTCTCTCTCTCTCTCTGTCTCTCTCTCTCTCTGTCTCTCTCCTTCCCTCCACCCTCTCTCTCTCTCTCTCTTCTCTCTCTTTCTCTCTCTGTTGTCTATCTGTCTGTCTCTTCCTCCCTTCCTCTCCCCCCCTCTCTCTCTCTCTCTCTCTCTCTCTCTCTGTTGTCTATCTGTCTGTCTCTTCTCCCTCCTCTTCCCCTCTCTCTCTCTCTCTCTCTCTTCTCTCTCTCTGTCTCTCTCTCTCTCTCTCTCTCTCTATGTTGTCTGTCTGTTTCTCTGTCTGACCCTCTCTCTCTGTCTGTCTCTGTCTCTCTGTCTCTGTCTCTGTCTCTCTCTCTTTCTCTCTTCCCTCTCTCTCTCTCTCTCTATATATATATATATATATATATATATATATTTTTGTTGTCTGTCTGTCTGTCTGTCTGAATGTCTGCCTCTCTCTTGTTATATGTCTGTCTCTCCTCCCTTCCTCCCACCCTCCCCTCCCTGCATGTGTGTCAGTCTCTCTCTCTCTCTCTCTCTCTCTCTCTCTCTCTCTCTCTCTCTCTGTCTCTCCCTCTCTCCTCCCTCCTTCCCTCCCTTCTCTTTCCCGCCTTTTTCCCTTTCATGTCCGGATGTCCAGTTAATTCACTTCCGTTCCTTTTTGACTCATAAACAACAACGTTCGTCGCTTGAAACGTTCTCAGTTTGATTTTTTACACAAACAAAAAAAATGGTCGATATGTACTTTATTTGCTTTTATCATTCTCTCCTCTCTCTGTCGTTAAAAGACTGGACATTGATGTTGTAATTTTTACGTTCTTTAGACAACTCATCGTATTAAAAGGCCGAACAAAAGATCAATGGGGCGGGGCGGGGTGGGATCGTCTACAGTCAAACTCGAAATCTTGTTTGTAATCGATACAATGATTGATTTGCCAAATAATGTGCAACTTAGAAGAAGAAGAAGAAAAAAATCATTTTTTCAATATTAGGAGGGGAAAAAACGTAAAAAATCTATACGACACTCTACTTTCGGCTAAACTTGCAAATTGGTCGGAAAATTGAAACGGAAAGTTTTTTGGTGGTGCTCCACGACAGTTTAACTACAGTGTATGAATGAACATTTTTGCGAATTGGGTTACGGCTCAGGGGTTTGGGGATTAAGGTTGTTTTTAATTACGTATTGCTTAAAAAGAAAAACAACAACAAAAAAAACCAAATTACTATACATTTAATGTTGAAAAATATTTTTTAAAACCAAGTTTAATTGAAATTATACATTGCAATACTAACACAAATAACTGAGACTAATGTGTCTACCGTTGGGTTCAATAATTAATTTCAATGGTTAATTAAATGTATAGTAATTTGGTTTTTTTTAAGCAATACGTAATTAAAAACAACCTTAATCCCCAAATGCCTAAACCGTAACCCAATTCGCAAAAAAGTTCATTCATACACTGTAGTTAAACTGTCATGGGGGACCTCCAAAAAACTTTCCGTTTCAATTTTCCGACCAATTTGCAAGTTTAGCCCTTCTTTCTTAGAGGAAAACAAAGAGAAGTAAAAAGTCTAATTTCTCCTCCGGTTTTTATTTAAGGGTCTATGACGGATAACGAGAAAGGAAAAAGAGCAAGACATTGTCTTGCCTGCCGGGATCGAACCCGGGTCCTCCCGCATGCAAAAACAAATGCGATTTAGGCACTGGACGGACGCGAGGTTCGACTGATGTGCCCGGATGTTTGGGTAATATGCCCATAAAATAACCAAAGCGAGCGTGGCGTGACAAGCAGAGAAGCATTCGGCTTACGTGAGATGGCAGTCAGAAAATATTATTTTGACGACGACAACGACGACGACGGATTTTCAGCTGCTGGTCGAAAACTGTTAACTCAAATATCTATTCCCCCCCTCTATTTTCCCCCTTCTATAGGGTCTATGTTTTTCATCTAACTGCGCCAACACTTTTTTTACATTGTCTTGCGGGAGATTGTGGAGTTACAAGAGTTTTTTTTTAGTTAAGGTTTAAAAGGTAGTTGTGGTTATTCTTGGTGCGTGTTTTTAGGGTTTTGCTTTTAATCCCCTCTTATTTGGTGGTCACGCTGGAAAAGAAGGAATTCAAGGAATAAAAAAGAAAGAGACAAAAGGTGGTTTTATGATTTAGGCTTTATTCACGGGTCATAGCCACCTCGTGACAAGGAAATTTCTCCCTGGCCAGTAGTAGTGTCTTGTCCCAGACAAATAAGTCTGAATGGCCGAGTGATTCTCTTCGTGGTCGGAAGTGGGTCCTTTTTTCCTGCACATGCACGGAGGGTTCTTCTGGTGAAGGCTCATGGGAGTTTGTTATTTCTTTATTTTTTAAATTTTTATTTTATTTTAATCCCCACTCTAATACTGATGAGTGGGGATAGGCCTTGTGCCAATGTAGTCATCTTAAGGTACCATAGCTCACTGTTACATAATTGATTGGTAGCATATTAATTATGTACTGTAAATGTGGTGTTAATTTAAAAGTAACGTTTAGTGGAAAAACACGGGAGGAATGATTGATACCCTTTGACCCTGTGTTGACCTACTCTTCCAGTTCACCAGTGCAAACGTGGGAAGTTAGTTTAGAAAGTCGGTTTTTGGCTGAGCGTTGAACGGGACGGACCGTAATGGCGGTGTTTCGATTTTTTTAAAACTCAGCAATTTATTAAGAAACTTTAGTTGGGACCCAACAAATTTCCCGGTGACTCGTCTAAATCAAATCCGTGCGTCCCAGGACGCACTGAATTAAATAGCTATTAGCATCACTATATATATATATATATATAATATATATATATATGTGTGTGTGTGTGTGTGTGTGTGTGAAATATATATATATATATATATATATACATATATATATATATATATATATATATATATATATATATATATATATATATTATTTACACACACACACACACATATATATATTATATATATATATTATATATATATATATATATATATATATATATATATATATATATATATATATATATATATATATGTGGTGTGTGTGTGTGTGTGAAATAAATATATATATATATATATATATATATATATATATATATATATATGTGTGTGAAATATATATATATATATATAATATATATATATATATATGGGAGAATATGTGCTTTTTAATTTTAGTCAGACCTAATTTTTTGAAAGTTAATTCATTTATTTTTAATTAGGCGGGATTTTAACTACTTAAATGTGAGGCTAAACAAATTACAGAGATTGATTTTTCTCGATTTGTTTAGCCTCACATTTAAGTAGTTAAAATCCCGCCTAATTAAAAATGAATGAATTAACTTTCAAAAAATTAGGTCTGACTAAAATTAAAAAGCACATATTCTCCCAAATATACTGTCGGCTGAAAATAGCTAAACGTTGTTTACATATATATATATATATATATCTTATTATAATGGAGATTGTGTGTTTTTCTGTCTGTAACCGAAACTATATTCCTACTCAAGTCACAATTCTCTTAGTTATTGACATCACATTCTCCATGATTTTATTTTAATCTAAACCTCAATTATTAATAAAATTGTCTTACATTATTAATACTGTCAACTATGTCTACATACTAACAACATGCAATTATATTTATATATACAACAAAATAGCACTTTACAATGTGAACGGGAAGGCTAATTTGCATATTAATATTAAAAAATCAAATTTAATAAATATGTGCTTAGTATTATTGATTTCTAACTGTTTGGTTTTATTTTAATGAATATAAGCAAAAATATCTTCAATAAATCTTAAATGATCCATTAACAAGATAAAATAACTGTCATTTTATTCTTTACTTCCTCTTATAACTAAATACTTAAATTAGAAAAAATAACAATGAAAGACGAGAGTGATGGAAGAGTAAGTTTCAGTTGTTCAATTTTTTATTATACTCCCTCTGTTTCAAATCTTTTATTATACTCCCTCTGTTTCAAATCTTTTATTATACTCCCTCTGTTTCAAATCTTTTATTATACTACCTCTGTTTCAAATCTTTTATTATAACCCCCTCTGTTTCAAATCTTTTTATCTGTATTCTTATTTAGTTTCATTAGCCTTTCTAATTCAATATCATATTTTATTACATTAAAACTTAAATACTTGCACCCGGACGGTGCATATATTTGCTAGTATATATAACAATAAATTGTCTGTAGGTTACATGACGTATAAGTTGATTGTTTTGTCCTGATTTCAGATTCCAAACAAGAAATGATGAAAAGACAGACTTAAAAAAAACTTTAAAAGGAACAAACTTTTTTTCCAGACGGCAGATTAGTTACCATGTTGCGTCAATACTGTTGTCAAGGCAACCAAGTTTTTCAATTAGTGTCTGAATACATCGACGACATGCGGCTGGTTTGGGGGAAAAAAAGTCTTAAACAAGTCTGACCGAACGAGAATACACATTTCTGAATAAATTTCATCTCGGCTTCTTCTTCTTCTCTCTTCTTCTTCTTCTCTTCTTCTTCTTCTTCTTCTTCTTCTTCTTCTTCTTCTTCAATCCTCATTCTTCTCTTCTTCTCTTCTTCTTTCTTCTTCTTCTTCTTCTTCTTCTTCTTCTTCTTCTTCTTCTTCTCTTCTTCTTCTTCAATCCTCTTCTTCTTCTTCTTCTTCTTCTTCTTCTTCTCTTCTTCTTCTTCTTCTTCTTCTTCTTCTTCTTCTTCTTCTTCTTCTTCTTCTTCTTCTTCTCTCTTCTTCTTCTTCTTCTTCTCTTCTTCTTCTTCTCTTCTTCTTCTTCTTCTTCTTCTTCTTCTTCTTCTTCTTCTATTCTTCTTCTTCTTCCTCTTCTTCTTCTTCTTCTTCTTTCTTCTTCTTCTTCCTTCATTCTTCTTCTTCTTCTTCTTCTTCTTCTTCTCATTCTTCTTCTTCTTCTTCTTCTTCTTCTTCTTTCTTCTTCTTCAATCCTCATTCTTCTTCTCTTCTTCTTCTTTTTCTTCTTCTTCCTCTTCTTCTTCTTTCTTCTTCTTCTTCTTCTTCTTCTTCTTCTTCTTCTTCAATCCTCATTCTTCTTCTTCTTCCTCTTCTTCTTCTTCTTCTTCTTCTTCTCTTCTTCTTGGTGAGGATGTAAAAAAAAATGAAAATAGATAAGATATCATCATCCTTTCAAGCTGCAAAACATCTCCACTTGCTTCTTTTCTAATTTGGTTAACAATCTGGTGATTTTATGAGAAGTGCGTCCCGGTCTCCTGCCTCAAAATTTTCTACCCGGTGACTATTAAAATAACGACCCCCAGCTCAGTCTATTACAAAACTATCCTTATCTATCTATCTATCTATATATCTATCTCAATTTGTCATATTTATCTATATTTACTTTAAATACTAAGATTTTTTTTATTCATGTTGTTTAATGTCTTGGTTTAGTTTAAATAAACAAGAATTACGAACAAAAAAGATGCGATCACCCCCCACACACACACACCAAATAAATTTACTTGTCGAAAATATCTATCTCCATTTGTTCATATCTAGCTATATTATTTTGTTTTTTATCTTCTATCTATCTATCTATCTATCTATCTCAGTCTATTCCAAACTATATATCCATCTTCATATCTAAACAAGATTACGACAAATTACGATAAATAAACAAGAATTACGACGAGCTGGGCGTTGTATTTATAGTCACGGATAGCAATTTGGGCAGGCAGAGACCGGGACGCACTTCCTTCATAATTACAACAATCTTACTCTGTGTGTGTGTGTGTGTGTGTGTGTGTTTGTGTGTGTGTTTGTGTGTGTGTGGTGGAGGTGAGCTGTGCGCGCGTGTGTGTGTGTGTGACGTGAGTGGGGGGAGTGGCGTGTGCGTGTGTGTTTACAATATTTCTTATCATCCGGGTCTTTAAAAGGATCATCATCTGGCGTGTACTGTGGGGATTAAAATAAAATAAAATAAAATAAGATTTAAAAAGAATACGCAAACTCCCAGGAGCCCTCAGACAGGAAGAACTCCAGAGCTGCGCAGAAAAGCCTCATTCTTTCAAAAAGGATCCCTCGGCCATTCTAATTTAGGCCTTAACTGGGAACTGACGCTAGACTGGCACAGAAGAATTTCCTCTCCACGGGGTAGTTATGAACTTAGATAAAGTTTGAACCTAAAAGTATCTTTTGTTCTTGTCTCTTCTTTTTTTTTTTTTTAATTTCTTTTCAGCCTGACAACCCACAAGAAGAAAGAAAAGTCACGAAATAGCTATGAACCTAGAATAAAACTTTGATTCTTAAAAATGTCTTTGTCTTTGTCCTTCCTTTGTCTAATTCTTTTCAACCTGACGACCCATAAGAAGGAAGAACTAAGTATATAATGGAGTTTAAAGAAATAACCAGCGAACACGCACACAAAGACGACAAAAATCCCAAACCCACATAAACAACCCACCTTATCCATAGTATTACAGTTGTAAGAAAGTGATATATAGTAAGCGACGGGCGGCCTAATGTCGTATCAGCCAGTCAGCGAGGGAGTCATCCCCTTTTCAATAGCGCTAGACCAAGGAGATTGTTTTAGCATTGAGGTGGAGCGCCACACCTACCACTAGCTCCTTACTTTACCGCACAGATCACTGTGCTACTCTACGCTGAGTGGCGAGGACCGGTATCGAACTAGGAACCTCGTGGTTTCTAGCCGAACGCTCTACCGACTGAGCTAGGTTTGTAGACAAAACATTTAATATGGTACAGCACATGGATAAACAGGGTACGTAATACATATAGGTGTACATAAACATACATACGAAAGTAGAGAAAAATGACACATTCATGAATGTACAAAGAATAACATAAAAGCCACAGACATGAGACTAGGAAAAGTCCATGCCGTGTGAATCACTCTACAGTAATGTAAGGGGACCAAACCCCAACAAGAGGGGGGTAGACCAGAGTCTAACCCATAGTGGTGCCTCGTGGTCGAGCAACCGGAAAAGAGAGGAAAGAACGTTCAAACCAGCCGCTTAAATATAACCGGCCCCTAGCGGAACCAGCCAAACTAAACGGCAGACAACTCTCCAGGCAAAATACGAAAGTAACGCTACACAGTATATAAAGAAACAAGTGACGAAACGACAGTACTCCAAGTTTGCTAATATGGAGTTAACCACGAGTGTGGCAGACAGAGTTAAGAGTTAAAGAAATAACCAAACAACTAGAAATAGGAATAAAAGACGTGTATTACTGAATATATATATATAACAATAAGGTTGCAAACTTTAGTTCGTCTGCACAAATGTTATAATTTGTAATAACTTATCTGAGTCCTGAGATGGTAGTTTATCGGAGCCCTTGCTACGGCTTCTGATAGTTCGATATGATAGATGTTCTATTTGATGTCCGACTCCGATGCTGGTTGTTGAGGAAGAGGGCGACCCTTATTTTAGGTCTTTCCCTTTGAAGCTGGATCAGAAGAGGCCAAGTCTGCTTATCGGCTTGCCGCCAAAGTATGCTAGCTCGATGATTGGTTGGTTCGAAACAGAGGCTCGTAGACAAGGACGATAACCCCATACCAAAAATTCTCAATAAGTATGCTTGGATTTTTCCACTGTTCTGTAACGAGATAAATGTTATTAGTTCTTATGATTAAATATTGTTAGGTTACACTGTAGAAGAATGCTACAGTCTATGAGGAACAAAATATAAGTTCGCAGAATGTAATGACGAAAGGGAAAGCACAGTACTTTTAACCTTATTTATTCACATATAAACTCAACAACAGTCAATATAACAAGTACTTATGGGCAGTACTTACAGTTCAATATTTCCTCGTTGAGGGGGTGCCAGGTTGAGTCTTCGGTTGTACTCCCTCACTGAGGGGAAAGTTTCTTCAGTCACAGGGACTGAGACAAGAGGTCTCTACAGGCTCTCCTATAAAGTAAGCGGTGTAATTACTGCCGGTCTTGGTGGAAAGAAAACGTTCGACGCTTCATGCGGATGCTATCAAGTCTATTTGATAAACAACGTGAAACAATGTACAAAGGATGAAATAAATAACATTTGATAAAAGATAACAACAAATATTTTCAATAGAAATGACCATAGAAGAAGGAAGGAACACTCAATGTGTATTATTGGAAATTCCATAGTTAATTATCTCCCCTGCCGCTAGGGAAGAATCGCCAACATCGTATGTTGGCGCCAAACCAAAACCATTACTTATCACGGGGCACTCACTGAGGGTAGTCGCGTAAATAGCGGTCCCTAAACTTCACTCATCACCTTAACCAAAAACAGGCTACTTATTACTGACCGTCGACTTGACGAGGCTTTTTTCACAGCACACTTTCGAAGGCATTGTGTCCGCACACTACAAGGCGGTCACAATAGCACACTACAGAAGGCTGAAAACCAAATAGTCTACTTGAAAAGTGCCCATTCACCGTCATTTAAAGGAACTGTTACCCGGGCGAGAAGCTTCTAAAATAGCATCCCCCATCACTTATCACTGAACCAGTGAAGGCTCATGGTAGTTATTTATTTATTTATTTTTGTTTTAATTTTATTTTAATCCCTACAGATTAACTTGCCGATTTCCTCTTTGAGTCCTCAGTATATTTTAAGGGTCAGTAGCAACTGATAAAGTGGGATTTATAAAATCCACTAAATTATTCTAACACTAGATATTATGGTGGTACTTAAATTGGTATACAAAAATACCTATACAAAAATGAAGTATAGCTAATAGGTCAATTTATTGGCCGTTACAGGTGGCACTACTTCCTGTAAGCATGACCCAGGAATAAATATGTTTAATACACAGCACCGATATCTTCTTCGTTTACACTAACGGCATACTAACATAACATGGTGTCAGACGATTGTCGAACTTCGCCTTTTACGTTTACAGATTCTATTCTAGCTTAATACTCAAATAAGACGCATTTTTTCGGTTGTTATTGATTATGTGAAGTAGTTCTTTACGTGTGGTAACTACTAGATTAGGCTCAGTTCTAATTAGTGATCTATTTCACTAACTTAAAAAATAAAAAATAAAAAAAACACATCTAGCAATTGATAATTATTCTGTTAATCTTATATCTTTGCCTAGTAAATCTTCCCCCTGTCCTTAATATCCATTGGTTTTTTCCTATTATTTCTCTGTTTACTCTTATACATGAATTACAACAAAAATTATATCAAACTCAGTGAAAATCTCATAATCTGTTGTCGATAAATAAATCATCATCTTTGACTGAAAGCAGAAAACTTTAGTTTTATAAGATAATTCCAAATTTTAGTTTTATAAGATAATTCCAAACTATCTCCTTTCAAAATGGCGACTTTTTTTTCCTTTAAATTGTGAAAAGTGCAAAAAATAATTTCTTGTTAGGATGTTAACAATTTTTATTTTTATTCAGTCTTTAAAAGTGTGCACCAGACTTTCAACTCTAATCAATTTCACCGTGTTGTCTTTCCCGATGACTAACGATAAAGCAACCACCCTAGAACATCTGTTGGTGTTTTAGGTTTACACGTCAGAGCCTCAGAAAAAGTTGAGACGTGGAAATTGTTTTGCAGACGATGGACGAACTATTCTGTTTGAATGAACTGAGTGTTATATACCACCACCGGACCCGACAAAGAACACGGAACACTTTTATATATAAAAATATAAAATTATATTTTTATTTTTCGATTGTGTGTAGACTGGGAGTTGTCAGCAGAGAATGCACACACACAGAAATCTTCGGGAGTTCTGACTGCAAGCGATCTCGATCTCGATGGCTCAACCCAGATTTCTTAGGGTTTTTTATAATTCTTTAACTCAACAAGGTCACGTTGTTATACACTGGACCCGTCAAAGAACACAAACACTTGTATTTAGGAAAATGTAAGATGAGATGTTTATTCCCTCGGTTGTGTACAGCTGAGAGTCGTTGGCAGGGTTACGCAAACGTGGAGCCTTCGGGAGTTCTTTTCAAGTCATCTCGAACCTGATCGTTGTCTTTCTAATCGATCTCTACGGGCTTCTTTTATTGTAGTATGACCCCCGGTGTCACGCCTCTTTGTTCGTGACACCTACGCAGTTTTTCTGTAGACACGCCTCTTCGCCCACGCAGGCTGTTTTCATTGGCTATGGGCTACGCCTACAGATTTCTGCACCTAAATCATGTCAAATGTTCACCTGCATTTCCAGGTGCAAATGGTCAGGTCAGGGCCACATCTTATTTTCGTTTCCAGGCTGCACCTGATCCCCATGCACTTCCTATTCAGCCTGGTCCTTGGGTGCACTGATCAGACAATATATTACAACGTATGACACCTACGCAGTTTTCCTGTAGACACACCTCGCCCACGCAGCTTTATTTGAAATAAAGTAACATCAACATAAATCGAAGTCTTGTGTTTATTACCAAAAACTAACAATAACACAGGGCTTCTGATAACGAGAAATCCCAACAGAAACCAGACCCGGAATCCTCAATAGAAGACCAGACGAGACCTTAGAAGATATACCAGACCAAGATAGATGATAGACGATCAGGACTAAAGCCGGCCAGAAGAATAGACGACCAGAGTAAGAAGTAAGAAAGGTATATAACGTTATATGTTGATTTGGTATCGTGAAAAGATCAGTATATAACAAAACTACCAAATCTATGCCCTTATTCCCAGAACGGTGGCTCCCAACATCGGTAGTGGTGTATACGCACCAGTTATTTAAAAACTTTTACATTTTTTCAGGTCAGTTAACTTTAAACCACGTATCTTAGAGACGTAACACATATTCTCAAAGGCACGTAGTTCAAAGTTAACTGACCTGAAAAATGTAAAAGTTTTTAAATAAAATAACTGGTGCATTATATCTTTTTATTCGTTAATATATCAACACTGAACATTTCATTCAATTCGGTTAATTCCCTGATTTTTTGTATTTTTTTCTTTCGGCGGGGTGACATACGATGGTGGAATTTAGGTCCGTTAAGTTCGATTTAACCAACAAGCGTGTAGGGAGAACCTCATACAGGAAAAAAAAAACAGCAATGAGTGAAACAGTACTTAAAGAAGGTCAGCAAGCAACCGAGAAAAATATATCTATATTTCGGTCATGTCTATCTTTAGCGGGCTGTTTTTGTTAACTCATCAATAGACGCCACCCTTGGAGATTAGTAGTAGTAGTTTCCTGGCTGAACTGTTTGATCCTGGCCGTTTGGCCTTTGGGGTTCATCCGCCCAGCATATTGGGAAGTACGCTGTTAAATAAATCTCAGTGGTTGGAGGTCGTGGTGTAATCGTTAGAGTCGTAGGAAATGGATTCGTCAACCCGAGTTCAAATCCTGGACGAAGCTACAGTTCATATAGTGCTAATACCGTTGGGAAAGGTATGAATCCAACTACTCTCCTTCTAGCTATGAGTAAATAGTAGGGCAGGCTGGGCTCTTTAACATTGGTTAGGCAACCAGTCTAGGAGAAGAAAACTCTGAATTCAAACCTGTTGAACTCCGCTTGGAGTGGTTACTACTAAAATAGGCTCAGTCCTAATTAGTGATCTATTTCACTAATCTAATTTGACTAATTTGGTATCAAATGTTGCATATATAAGCTAACTCTAATTTACTCCCTTATTGTTGTACCGGCCGTTCCTACAGTGGAGAACATGCACCGGTTCTCACTATAAATAGTGAGACACCGAGTGGAAAGGAGCACTGTTCCCGTTAACGACAAGCTAGTCGTACATGTACCATTAATTGTAAATACACTTGTCTTATTTTACCCCATCTCGACTTGACTTCTTTTTACTGTTGGGACTAACATCACAACACTTATTGTGTCCTCTGCTGTGTAGTTCACCAATTAAGAGGTGTTATAATATGCTAAAGGGCCGGGTTAGCTCAGTCGGTAGAGCGTTCGGCTAGAAACCACAAGGTTCCTAGTTCAATACCGGTCCTCGCCAACTCAGCGTATGAGTAGCACAGGGATCTGTGTGGTAAAGTAAGGAGCTGGTGGTAGGTGTGGCGCCACGCCTCAGATGCTAAAACAATCTCCTTGGTCTAGCGCTAGTGAAAAGGGGGTAGACTCCCTCGCTGTCTAGCTGATACAGACTTTAGGCCTCTCTGACGACTGACGATGACTATACAACGAATTATTTTTATAAACACGTCATCACTCCATCCCAAACCAGACCTAATGTTAATCAATAAGAAAAACAAAGAACATGTCATCTAGTGGATTTTACCGTTTCCGACAAACTACAAAGTGAGAATGAAAGAAAGCGAGAAGACCGACAAATCTTCGTATTATAATGGAGATTGTGTGTCTCTATGTCTGTAACCGAAACTATTTCACTATTCAAGTTACAAATCCCTTTAGTTATTTACGTCACGATTTTATTCTTATATAATCTTCAATTATTAATAAAATTGTTTTTCAATATAAATACTATTGGCCTTATCTACATACTAATAACATGCAATTGTATTTATATATACAACAAAATATCGGTTTATAGTGTGAACGGGAAGGCTAATTTGCATATTGATATTGAAATTTGATTTTAATAAATATGTGCTTGGTATTATTGATTTCTAATTGTTTGGTTTTATCTTAATGAATATGAGCAAAAAAATCTTAAAAGAAATACATTAACAAGAAAATAACTGTCATTTTTATTCTTTATTTCTATTTTAACTAAATAGTTAAATTAGGAAAATTCAGCAATGAAAGACGGGAGAGAAAGAAGAGTAAGTTTCAATTGTTATATTTTTCGATTATACTCTGTTTCACTTCTTTTTATCTGCATTCTTATTTAGTTTCATAAGCCTTTCTAATCTAATCTAATATTTTATTAGATTAAAACTTATATACTTGCACCTGGGGGGGGGGGCATATATTTGCTTGTACTAGTAACTTGCCATGAAATTAAAAACAAAAACTGTGGAACATGAGGGTGACGATGATACTAACTGTAGTTAGTGCGCTTGTAACGGTCCCCGAAAGTTTGATTGGCTTGGGTTGTTGGATTTTACGGCATGTCAACCCTTGTGGGGTTATTTTATGCCAAAGTCAGTTTAACATCTATGTTGGTTGCTTGGTTTGTCTTATGGCATGTCAACCCTTGTTGGGTTATTTTATGCCAAAGTCAGTTTAATAATCATGTTGGTTGGTTGGTTTGTTTGTTTTACGGCATGTCAACCCTTGTTGGGTCATTTTATGCCAAATATATTCTGTTTTATTAATTCTTGATTGTTATTAATTTTTTTCATTTAAACTCAATTTTTTAAACACAATTTTTTAAAACTCATTTTTTCTATTTAACCCATAGATGATACCCTAATAGGTACTACCACTCTGAGTCAACAGGACCTGGGAGTAATGGGGATGAAGGGGTACTCCACACTCCCCAGTGCTCCAGAATTGCGTTTATTTAAACTCAATTTTTTAAACACAATTTTTAAAACTCATTTTTTTCCGATTTAACCCATAGATGAGACCCTAATAGGTATTACCACAGGACCTAGGAGTAATGGAATGAAGGGGTACTCCACTTCCCCAGTGCTCCAGAATTAGAACTTCATCATTAGATGCAGTTTAACGTCATACCAAGAACACCCAAAGGTGTTTCTTGGGGGAAAAGACTAGTGGAATAGGAAATCAAAAGAAGAATCGAGACTATCCAAACAGCAGCACTGTTAAGATCAGCTAGAATACTCAGAGGGTCCTAGAGACGTGAGAAGACTTGTTGTCACTTAGTCTCCAGTGAACCACCGGCTAAGGCGGGTGCGGAAACTCTAATGGCACGAAATGATAATGTAGAATATTTAGATATTTACAGAAAATAAGTTTTGGGATATGAGTCATGAAAAAAAACTAAAATATTTTTGATACGTCCGAATATTTAAACTTTAGATTCATTTTATCATTGGTATTTTATTCTCTCTCTCTCTCTCTCTCTCTCTCTCTCTCTCTCTCTCTCTCTCTCTCTCTCTCTCTCTCTCTCTCTCTCTCTCTCTCTCTTATGTCTTATTTTCTTGATTTATTGACAACTGTTTTCTTGTGTCATTTTATTTTTCTCTCTCTCCGTCTCTGCCTGGATTGACGTATTAACTCCCCCCTCTCTCTCTCTCTCTCTCTCTCTCTCTCTTTCTCTCTCTCTCTCTCTCTCTCTCTCTCTCTCCCTCTCTCTCTCTCTCTCATTTATTTATTTATTGTCTTTTCCATATGAAAAGCATGACTAAGCTCAAACTAATTCGTTCGTTTGATCTGGGATCAGTGAGAATTGAGCCAAGTTCAACCAATCTGAAATTAGAACAAACTGAGCTGTTAAAGTCACAGAAACCTGATCTGAGAAGTTAATTGAGGTTTGTGACGGCTATCAAGCGTTATTAGGGTCCAAATATCAAATAGGGATTCGGCAACCATTACTGCCGTAATGGTATCAGTTTGTGAATCAATCGAGGAATTACGATGCATAGGGGGTAAGGAAGTATAATGGAGAGTTCGGGAGGGTTAAAGTAATTGTGTGTCTTGGAGAAAGAGAAAAAGAAAGAGAAAGAGAAAGGAAAGAAAAGAACAACAACAAAAAAAAAAAGAAAAGAAAAGGGAACAAAAGGAAAAAAAAAAGAAAAAGAGGGGGGGGGTAAGGTAGCCTATTGGATAGGATATATATATTTACCGACCCTCCGCACGATTTTAACAGGTTTGAATTCAGAGTTTTCCTTCTCCTAGACGGTTGCCTAACCAAGGTTAAAGAGCCCAGTCTGCCCTGCTATTTATCCATAGCTGGAGGGAGAGTAGGATTCATAGCTTTCCCAATGGTATTAGCGCTAAGTGAAATGCAATTACCACGTCCAGAATTTGAACTCGGGCGACGAGACCATTTCCATGACTTTAACCATTACCCCATTCGCTTTCTGCATTGGATAGGATATAAGTCGTCGGGACAGTCTAATGTCGGTATCAGCCATACAGCGAGGGAGTATATCCCCTTTTTACTAGCACTAGACCAAGGAGATTATTTAAGCGTCTGCGGTGAAGCGCCACACCTACCACCAGCTCTCACTTTACCGCACATATCCCTGTGCTACTCATACGCTGAGTTGGTGAGGGCCGGTATCGAACCAGGACCTTGTGGTTCTAAGCCGAACGCTCTACCGACTGAGCTAAAACCAGCCCATAAAGTTGCCAATACGGTTTCGAGTCTAACTGTTTGCCGCGAGTATTATTTGCCATCGGTTCCCGCCAACCCAGTTCACGAGTAGTACAAATTTGGTAATCTCATCTGTGCGGTAAGGTGGGAGCTGACGGTAGGTGTGGCACTCCACCTCAGAAAAAAAATCTTCCTGGTCAAAAAGGTAATAGACTCCTTGGTAATTTATGAGGAAGAGGGTCCCGGTCTCCAGCCTCAAAAATTGCTACCCGGTGACTATTAAATTAACGACCCCAGCTACGATGTTACTTGAAAGAAAACAATCAACTTTGGGCGTTAAATGTATTTGGGGGAGGGCTTCTCTTTTTTGGCGTAATTCTTATTTATTTATCGTAATTTGTCGTAATTCTTGTTTAGTTATGAAGATGGATATATAGTTTGGAATAGACTGAGTTAGATAGATAGATAGATAGATAGATAGACAAAGAAAATAATATAGATAGATATGAACAAATGGAGATAGATAGATAAATAGATAGATAGATATTTTCGACAAGTAAATGTATTTGGGGGGGGGGTCGCTTCTTTTTTGTCGTAATTCTTGTTTATTTAAACTAAAAACAAGACATCAAACAAACAATTTTTTTCCATTCGAAAGAAAAAAACATTAAATATGGTAATTTGTCGTAATTCTTGTTTATTTATAGAAATTTATAACGACAAATTACGATAAATAAACAAGAATTACGACAAATTTCTATAAATAAATAAGAATTAAGACAAAAAAGAGAAGCTCCCCCCCCCCAAAAAAAAACATTTAACACCCTAAGTTAGTTGTTTTCTTTCAAGTAACACTGTAGCTGGGGTCGTTATTTTGATACTCACCGTGTAGCAATTTATGACGCACTTCCTCATAAATTACCGACTCCTTCGCAGTCAATGCCTGAGTTGGAATGACCGAAAGATTTTCTTAGCGATAGGAAAGGGGGGTCCTTTTTTCTGCGTATGCACAGATGATTCTTCCTGTCTTTTTTATTTTTTTATTTTATTTTATCTTATTTTTATTTTATTTTAATCCCCACCAATATTTTGGATCAAGATTCGTTGTTTTTTATTTTAGTTTTTTTTTTTAATTTTCATGTGTGTGTTTTTTTTCTGTGACTTTTTTTTCATGTGACCTTTACAATGGATTCAACAAATTATCGAACCATATGACCTTTAGGCACCCCTTTTGCTTTGCTGATTCATAAGTACCCATTTTCATTTACACCACCGTCAACATCCGGTTGTTTGTTAACAGACGATTTTTAGAGGGTTTTTTTTTTTTTTAATTATAAAACTAACCCCTAACCCTAACCCCTAACGCTAACCCCTACAAATAACCGGATGTTGACGGTGTAAATGAAAAAAATGTACTTATGAATCAGCAAAGCAAAAGGGGTGCCTAAAGGTTATATGGTCCTTTTTTTTTTCTTTTTTTTTTTCCATCTGCCTTTTCCCATGGAATTAACAAATTATCTACTGACATAAAATAAACAAAACATCTTCAATCTGTGGAAATTTGTTAAGGTAATGGTGATCCTCTTTCACCGGTCTTAGGGTCACATGATGCCCACTATAAAAGAGGAGTCCCTGAAGAATTCGGCCTCTCTTTTTGCTTCTAGCGTTGGCTAGCTTCACCGCTCCGTATCGTCAGTAGCCCCAGACGGCGACGACCAGGAACCCCCAACACGTTGGAATCAAGAGCGGCAAACGCACACCTAATAACCAATTCTTCAGGGCCCAAACCAGTTACGTGGAACAGTAATATCAAGGATAACAGCTAAGTTTCCGCAGGCAATTTTATCTGCAAACCTTCACTTTTAACCCATTTGACATATTCAATTCTCCTTAAATATTCTTTACCAACCAAACGCATTGAACTCTTAACTTTGAACTGAACTCTATGAACATTCTTTAAAGTCGTTTGGTTGTTTCATTTTATGTATATTGATACCCCTGTTGATATTTGTTTTATGTTTTACATGTAAAGTAAACATTTTGTTTTATAAAAAGTCGTTTGTCTCCTTTCTTCAAAGCTGCACCCATCTCCTCACTGCGTCGAAGTACGGTCTATTCTCTTACAAAACGTAGGGTCTAGACAGTGCTTTTCCGGGGACAAAAAATCCCCACAAATCAAGTTGACGGTCAAGTAAAACAAAAACCAAACCAAACGAAGTAGCCTAACCCTAACCCTAACCCTAACCCTAACCCTAACCCTAGCCTACCATAGCGTCTGAAAGGTTTGGGGTATTTCCGTGAAATGTAATGATCTTTATACGTAAGTAAAAAGTCGTCGGGTTGGCCTAAAGTTGATATCAACCAATCAGCGAGGGAGTCTATCCCCTTTTCACTAGCGCTAGACAAAGGACATTGTTCTTGCGTCTGAGGAATCAACAAATTATCTACTGACATAGAATAAACAAAACATCTTCAATCAAGTTGACGGGCAACGTTTTATCGCGCCAATATCGTTTAATCATGGCGACCGGAAAGTCGAAATGATTTTCCTGTGTCCAACTATAAATAGACATCAGAAAACGTTTATTGCTTCACATCAGTTCACAATAGACACAAGTCTTGTCCGTGCATTATTACTCGCGGCTATTAAGTTGATAGCATCCCCATATTGAATTCAAACTTCAACTGCAGCTGGGTTAGCTCAGTCGGTAGAGCGTTCGGCTAGAAACCACAAGGTTCCTAGTTCGTAACCAGCCCTCGCGAACTCAGCGTATGAGTAGCACAGGGATCTGTGCGGTAAAGTAAGATATATATATATATATATATATATATATATATATATATTGAAAAAACAAATGATGTTTACAAATGCATGGGATCATCAGGAGAGAATGTGCACCGTTTTGGGGCCTTTCTCTCAACGGTTTTACAAAAGCACATCGCCCCCCCCTCATTGATGTGAGGTTCCTCGGAATATCTGTATCGACCGTATGTAATAGATCGGTCTTCAACAAAAATAAAACGGGATGAAATGACGGTTAGAAGAAGAATGCGCAAACAGGAAGGCCCCAAAACGGTGCACATTCTCTCCTGATGATCCCATGCATTTGTAAACATCATTGTTTTTCAATATATCAAATTCACACTGTCGGATTAATTTCCTTTTATTTTATATATATTATATATATATATATATATATATATATATTAAATTTTTACTTGAAGGCACTTACAACGCATGTATCGCATAAAATTCGATACTTTTTCTTATAGAAAATAAACTTAACAAGTGTAATCCCAGTAAAGGATGGCTCGATGTGTAGAATACCGTACAGACTGTTTCGACTTAATAAAGTCGAAACAGTCTGTACGGTATTCTACACATCGAGCCATCCTTTACTGGGATTACACTTGTCAAGTTTATTTTCTATAAGAAAAAGTATCGAATTTTATGCGATACATGCGTTGTAAGTGCCTTCAAGTAAAAATTTAATATATACTTTATCAGCAACGTTTCTAAATAAACAAACATCCAAAAATCTTATATATATATATATATATATATATATATACAAGTACATTTGTGCACTAGTTTAACTCAACTGTGCCTAAAGGTGAGATTACTGTTGGTTACAAATTCTGACCCGGAAAATAGATCTGCAACAATCTCCATAGGTGAAGTGAACTGAAGCACTTAATTTAATTTATCAATTCAAAGAATTTGGTTCAATGATTTTAATTTATTTTTAGACCCTTTGCCAACAGAATTTTAGGCGCTTATAATTATTGTTTTTTTTATCTTCAAAACGGGAAACAGACTGACTGGCCTCTGGGATTAACTGTTTTTTTTTAATTCTTATAATCTTATATTCTTATTTTATTTTTATTCTAGTGGTTCTTGTAAAGGTTTTACCAGAGGAACACCATCAAGTATTCCCGTGAGTTCCAGTGTTTTATCGCTGACCATTTCCCAAACGTAATCCCAAACATCTCATCCCAACTCTCTCTCTCTCTCTCTCTCTCTCTCTCTCTCTCTCTCTCATAAGATAAATAATATACTTTCTTTTCATCACAACTATCTTTATGTAGATACTATAGAATACAATTCTATATTTTTAAATAAATACACGTACACATTTCTTTTCCCAAACTTAAGGGAAAGAAATTAAAACAAACACACAACACAATCCTTTTCCCAAACTTAAGGAAAAGAGATTAAAGCAAACACACCAACACAATCCTTTTCCTAAATTTAAGGAAAAGTGATTAAAACAAATGTTTACACAAAAATCAGAATCGATTGGATAGGTTAGTATTGCTTTCGCCAAAAAGTTTACTTTTTGATCTCATCTGGTAATTATAAAAACACAGAAGAAATCAACAAACACACAGACTTCATCTCACGTTCAAGCCGGACGCATCCGACGACCACAAACAAACAGGTATCTGCGGCGACGATTCACTAACATCAAGACAAACACGGAACCCTTCTGAGTCACAGGCTGACTACTAGAATTAACCATTCAATCGTACCACTGCATTCAACATCAGGAATCCATTTCAGCAGGTCGTATATACAAACTTGATTCTCATCTCTGTCCACATCTAATCGAACTTTGAAGAATACACAAACATTTTACATTACACATTTCTTAACGAACTTTCCATACTTAACATACAAACTTTTACATTTTACATTATACATATCATCTACACTATTCCTTTTGAACATTTCACATATTATTGCAAATTTATTCTCTGAATAAATTTATTTGTTATTCTATAATTATATGCATTCGTTTTATCATTTCTCCGTATTTTCTACCTAAACTGTGTCATATTTTTTATTAGTCATTCCTAATATTATTGAACACATCACATAACCTCCTACAATACTAACTAAATAGCGAGACATACATACATACATATAAAAATGACCCTTATTTTAATTGATTTCTATATATAGGACAATTCTTATACCAGCTGGATCCCGAATTACGAAAAATAACATGACGACTAGAAAAACTTCAGATAAAGATCTATTAAGAATTCTGGGGTATGGGGTTATCGTCCCTTGTCTGCGAGCCTCTGTTTCAAAACAACCAATCATGAGCCAGCATACTTTGGCGCCAAACCCAAAAGTGTGAGACTCACCCACTTCTGTACCAGCAACGAAAGGGAACGGACCGAACAAAGGTCGCTCCCACTATTCTTCAACAGAACCGGAGTCGGACGCAAACAGAAGTCCATCTATATCCGAACTATATCAGAAGGCCGTAGCAAGGAGCTCCGTTAATACCCCTGTAGCGTTTGTTTGTATTCGCCTGGTGGAGTTGTCTGCCCCTTTTAGTTTGATGATGCCCGCTAGGGCACCAGTATTTAAGCGCCGGTTTCAAATCCTTTCGGCCTCTTTTATAGTTTCAGCAACTACGAGCCACATGGGGTAGATTCTATCTAAACCCTCTCGTGGGGCTCCGCCCCCTTACATTACTGTAAGTTCTTTACAGCATGGACTATCGCTAGTCTCATGTCTGTACTCTTTTATGTTATATCTGTATCATTCATGAATGTGTTTTATCTTTATTTGTGTACCTCTTTTTGTATGTACTCTTTATAATGAACGTTGTATCTACTGTTATCCATGTGCTGTGTTATTAAATGTTTGTCTATTAACCTTTGTCGGAGTTATTTGTATCCAAAGTATGTTGAACTTTAAACCATCCTTACACCCCATATCCCAGGATAAACAGCTAAGTGACAATTATATACATATATATATTTGCGCAAACGGGACTAAAGTTTGCAAGTTTTATATCTAATACAAGTCTTTTATTCACATCTTGTCGTTCGTTTTATTTCTTTGACTCTTAACCTGTCTGCCACATTTGCGGTTAACTCCATACATAAACCTCGGAGTAATGCCGCTGTTGTTATTTTCTTTATAGATCATGAAACAGAAATATTCCATCATTTTAACAACACTTTGCCTAGATTATAACTTGCTGCACAAATAAATATTCTATGGCTAAACTTGCAAATTGTAGTCAAAATTAAACGATTTTCAACACATTTTGAAATTAAAATTAATTTTTAAAATCCGATTCAAAAATGATAAAAAATCCAAAAGAAATCTCACGAACTTTTCTTTTTAAATTAAAAAAAAATCTTTCTCTTTTTTTATTCATTTACTTTTTATTTTTATTTTTATTTATTTTTTGTAGTCAAATTAAACGATTTTCAACACATTTTGAAATTAAAATTAATTTTTAAAATCCGATTCAAAAATGATAAAAAATCAACAAAAAAATCTCACGAACTTTTCTTTTTAAATTAAAAAAAAACCTTTCTCTTCTTTTTATTCATTTACTTTTTATTTTTATTTATTTATTTTTTTTTCCTACTTGACTTTTTTTGGGGTCCGTCAGGTTAATAATTGTTTTATTTCATTTATTTAACGAATCTTGAAATATTTTCTAAACTGCGCACAAATATTTAGTTTAGAAAATATTCCAAGATTCGTTAAATAAATGAGATAAAACAATTACTAACCTGACTTACAAAAAAAAAAAGTCAACTATTTTGAATTGGAATTTTAAAAATCAATTTTAATTTCAAAATTTAGTTTGATGAGTTGCAAATCGTCGTCAACACTTTCTGTTTTAATTTTCACGACGATTTGCAAGTTTAGCCCATTCTACATAGAATTTTACATTTCTTTTAATACATTTGAGAATAAAAAAAATACAATTAGAAATCAATAGCACAAATAAATTATTTATCAAACTCTATTCTGTTAAAACCAGTATGTAAATTATACACACCATATACTATGTAAATCCTTGATATCATCTTAATGATATATAACATGTATTGAAGGATGTTAAACGCATTAATAACATGGGCTGTTTTGAGGCAAAGCAAACTCAGGTAGACTTTGTGGAGTAGTATGACGGACATGTATTGGAAGGGGACGCCTTTAGACACTCACCGGCAATAATGGACTCAACCATGCCCGGGCGAAGCATGGAAGAGAACAAATATATTATAAGCAAGCTTCTTTGGGGCCTGGGAGTTATCTACTAACAACCAGACACTCTACAGACGTTGATAGAGATATACGATGCTAATTAAGATTAACTCTTAAAGTCCTATACCACCTCATACCACCCGGCCAGAAGTCACATTCATTTGCCTAATCTGCCACCAATAGCCTTTGTTTAAATGTAATATTAAGCATATCTACAAGTCTTTGATTTAAGGAAAATAAAAGTTAACTTTAAATGCAAAGGCAATTTTTAGCCATTTTTTGATAAATCCTTATAGGAATGGGGCTCTGGACTTGGAAAATTCTTAACAGGATGTTAAGAGTTAAATAATGATAATTCAATAACCATTGAGAATTCCACGTGAATAACTAAGGGAATTGTGACATCGGTTGATGACGTAGTTTTGATTACAGACAGACACATAATCTCAATTATAATAAGATATGTCTACAATTTTATCCTCTCTCTCTCTCTCTCTCTCTCTCTCTCTCTCTCTCTCTCTCTCTCTCTCTCTCTCTCTCTCTCTCTTAAGATAAACAATATATTTTCTGTTCATTAAAACTATTTTTATGTAAAGCTTTATTCGAAAATGATCACCTTTTTTTCTTTATCTTTTTTATCTTTTGCTTCTTTTTTTTTGTCTCTTTTTTTCTTTTTTTTTTTTTTCCAAGTCCCCTTTTCCTAAGACACGGATCCTTTCATTATTCTTGTATTCTTGCATTCTTTTATTCTTGAATTCTTTTATTCTTTTATTCTTGTATTCTTGTATTCTTTTATTCTTGTATCGTTTATTCGATGCAAAACAGTTCCTTTCAATTTCGCTTATTCAAAATCTCTTTCTCTCTCGTAAACAAAATGTCTCTAATCATTTCTACAAGAATAATTGTTAATGTTTTTTCTCGAAAGCTTTGTTGTGAACATGTGCGAATAATAAAGACAAAAGAACAAAGGCAGTTTGATCGAAAACATTGTCACTCTCTTCTCAATAAATCTTCAATGTGTCAATGTCCAATGAAAGTAAAAAGGTCCGATAATAATATTAATTTCGCAAAATACATCTATTAGATGAATGGGTGGGGTCGTCAGCGATGTTGTATTCCTGGGACCAATGGAAATTTCTGGTCTTTCAACATCGGACATCCTCCCCCAGGAGATCCAATCGGGGCTGATCAAATCCGACTCTACCCCTCAGCAACAGGCTTTCACTAACCTCGCCTCCACACTGTTGACCCTAGCTTTATACTACTAGTCATATGACCCCCAACCAGTCCTTGAATATCTAACTCGAGTTTGGTCTCACTACCAGGAAAAAAATGGCTGTGGTAAGATTGCTTTCCACCCCACCCACACACTTTTTTTTAAATTATTAGTTTTATCCAATTATTTATTTCCCGTTCAAGTGAGGGATTTTTAAAAAAATTTTTCATTTATCTCGCATACACAAAACGGCTGATTTCTGATTTAGATCGGAAAATTAAAACGGAAAGTTTTTGGGTGGTACCCAATGACAGTTTAACTACAGTCTATGAATTAACATTTTGCGAATTGGGTTACGGTTTTAGGGGATTAAGGTTGTTTTTAATTACGTATTGCTTTAAAAAAAATAAACAACAAAAAACTCAAATTACTATACATTTAATTAACCATTGAAATTAATTATTGAATCTATTATTGAGACAGTTGTTTGTGTTAGTATTGCAATGTATAATTTCAATTAACCTTAGTTTAAAAAATATTTTTCAACTTTAAATGTATAGTAATTTGGGTTAATTTGGGGGTTTTGTTGTTTATTTTTTAAGCAATACGTAATTAAAAACAACCTTAATCCCCTAAAACCGTAACCCAATTCTTAAAATGTTAATTCATAGACTGTAGTTAAACTGTCATTGGGGACCACCCAAAAAAACTTTCCGTTTTAATTTTCCGACCTAAATCCGCACGAGCAGGATGCGACACAAGGTCAATTTCTTAAGCGGAGTTTAACAGGTTTGAATTCAGAGTTTTCCTCCTCCTAGACTGGTTACCTAGCCATGGTTAAAGAGCCCAGTCTGCCCTGCTATTTACCCATAGCTGGTGGGAGAATTGGATTCATACCTTTCCCAAGGGTATTAGCGCCATGTGAAATGCAAACAGTTTCGTCCAGGAATTGAACTCGGGTCGACGAGTCCATTTCCTACGACTCTAGCCATTAGATCACGCGCCTCCATATATACCATTAAACAAACCAAACCGAACTAAACCTAAAACGGAATTGAATTAAAACCAATTTCCTTTTATTCATTCATTTATTTTCGTTAAGGAAATTTGGACCATATGACCTTTAGGCACCCCTTTTCCGATCTAGATTCATAAGGACATTTTTTCATTTACACCGTCAAAATCCGGTTGTTTGTTAGGGTTAGAGTAGGGGTTAGGGGGGTTAGGGGTCAGAGTTAGGGGTTAGTTTTATAATTTAAAAAAAAACTCTAAAAATCATCTGTTAACAAACAACCGGACTTTGACGGTGTAAATGAAAAAGATGTCCTTATGAATCGAGATCGCAAAAGGGGTGCCTAAAGGTCATATATGGTCCGACCACGCGCCTCCATATATACCATTAAACAAACCAAACCGAACTAAACCCAAAATTGAACGGAATTGAATTAAAACCAAATTCCTTTTATTTATTTATTTTCGTTAAGGAAATTTTAAGATGAATGGATTAAGACGAATGGATAGAGCAGCTTTGGATTAGGCCGGATTAGATTTGTTCTTCGAGTCAGAATAACGCGTTCATTTTTGCATAAACTCTTAAAATCAGGAGTCAATTGGAATTCAGTTGTTCGGTTCACAATTTAAACAGAAAATCAAGGTCAGTGCATTAAAAGCCGATTCCTTCAATGAAGACAATTTAAGAATTTAACATCGTCAGATCTATTTCAATCTAATCTTGAAATTCGGGAGCGTAAGCCAACCGGTGGCAGTTTTGGTGGCGATGGCTATTCGGCGTCTGGAGAGGTGAACAAAAACACAACTTGTTTTACCGTTAGGATTTTTCATATCTCTCTCTCTCTCTCTCTCTCTCTCTCTCTCTCTCTCTCTCTCTCTCTCTCTCTCTTCAGTTGGAATATTTTTTGTATATATATATACCAACCCCTCCGCACGAGCAGGATGTGACACAAGGTCAATTTCTTAAGAGGAGTTTAACAGGCTTCAATTCAGAGTTTTCCTTCTCCTAGACCGGTTGCCTAAACAAGGTTAAAGAGCCCAGTCTGCCCTACTATTTACCCATAGCTAGAGGGAGAGTAGGATTCATATCTTTCCCAAGGGTATTGGCGCTAAGTGAAATAATTGCCACGTCCAGGATTTGAACTCGGGTCGACGAGTCCATTTCCCATGACTTTAACCATTACACCACGCACTTCCTATTTTTGTATATAAGGTGTGCTGGAATCCACCACTTAAACTAATAGACTCTTCGTGGGCCAATAAACGCTTCGAATACGTGGTTAGTTAATTATTTAATAGCCGATCTTGAAAGCCATTCATTTGCACGTATTCGTCCCGGACGAACGAACCTGCAACCAAGGATTTTGTTCAACGCAAAGATTTTACCCAACACTAAGGGAAACTGAAGAACAACCAAAGGTTTCTTCACTAAGGGTCAGTCTCTGTTTAACACAAGGGATTTCCACTGTAAAGTGCTCTCACTTGAAGTCTAAAAATGGACACAAAATTCGTAACACCCAGTCGTTTATTTTCAGTTCATCAAGGTCTTGAAATCTTCTCAAGATATCTTCTTTCACTGCCTGAAGATTTTCTTTACACTGTCGGATTTCATATCCATTTTTTCTTCTCATATATATATATATATATATATATATATATATATATATATATATATATATACACTAGCAAAAGTACCTGGTCCATGACCAGACTATATGTAAAGATTGGACCATAAATAGACGACTGAATGACTTGGGCTGGGATTTTGTTCACTAAAATTAAACTAAACTACTGGTATAGCTATAATAGAAAGCAGGCAGCAAAAAATATTTTATTATCAGCAGCAGCAGCTGGTATACGGACATTTCCGCAAATCGGTTGATTTTGGTTTAATTGATTAATTATATCCCTTAATCAGTAAAAAAATCAATAACCAAATTTGACATGTTTCTTAGAAGAATATTAAGGTGTATGCAAGATTTCGAATCTGAGTGACCTCCAGTGTCGGAGTTATACGTCAACACGTACATAGCAAACTTCCTTTTATATATATAGATATATAAGAGGGGCGTGGTCTAATGGTTAGAGTCGTAGGAAATGGACTCGTCAACGCGAGTTCAATTCCTGGACGAAGCTGTTGGCATTTCACATGGCGCTAATACCCTTGGGAAAGATATGAAACCAATTCTCCCTCCAGCTATGAGTAAATAGCAAGACAGACTGGACTCTTTAACCATGGCTAGGTAACCAGTCTAGGAGAAGGAAAAACTGAATTCAAACCTGTTAAACTCCGCTTAAGAAATTGACCTTGTGTCGCACCCTGCTCGTGCGGAGGGGTTGGTAAATATATATATATAGAGAGAGAGAATATTCAATAACGACCATCACCTCTTTAAATTCTTAGAAAAAAAAATCAATAACCAAATTTGACATGTTTCTTAGTTAGAAGAATATTAAGGTGTATGCAAAATTTCGAATCTGAGTGACCTCCAGTGTTGTAGTTATACGTCAACACGTACATAGCAAACTTCCTTTTTATATATAGATATATATTCAATAACGACCATCACCTCTTTAAATTCTTAGGCGCCCACTGACTCATTTTGCTAGGCTAACGACCTATTAATTATGTACATTTACGAGAATTCATTGAACACCGAAGAAATATTTAGCCATAAAAGCCTTATTAGTGTGGGTGGGGATGGGGATGGAGAAGACGGGTGGGAAAATAGGGTTGATGTGGAAGTAAGGGGTGGGGGTTTCGCCTTCGTTTCATTTGGGGAATTAATCATCACTTTCCATCAGCTGAAATTGCCCATTGACACAAGAAATAAAAGCGGATTTTCATTATTTGCGAAAATAATGTTCAAATGAATAAGAGTTGGTGTCTATCATTTCCTCAAACATGATATTAACGTAAATATTGAACAAAACCGACAAAGAATTATAACAAATAGACTTTATTGTCTAAGCAAATTCTAACGGAAACAATACAAAACAGAATAGATGAATATCCTAAGGAAAGAGTCTTTGTATATAGTCTTGTGGCTGTTAAGTGAAGAATAAATGTTGTCATTTACTGCGTAGGAAAAGCATCACGTCACAAATACGCAGAAAGACGCTACTGATGCGTGGAGCCTCTGTAAAACCATAGGGTGTAGTTAGGGCTCGTGTAACTTGTACACGGAATGCCTGTGGCTAGGGGACTAAGCCAGCGCCTTCTAAGATATACACTTTGATTGACCCGTTTTCTTCAGTGAAAGCTTAAATAGTAAGAGTATTTACGGGGTTCGAAGGAGCTCTTATTTCTCCGTAGTTGTAGGCAAATTGTTGGACAAAGAAGGAACAAACACGAAAGTAAATGCAGACACCTGTATTGACAAAAATTACATAAGCGTTTTTGCAAATTTTAATGGTATTTGCTACAGGATTTATCCGTGAGTTAAGAAGAGTTCTTGGAGTAGTGGTGATAACAGGGGTATTCTGTTCGTTGGTAGGAAATGTTGATAAGACGCTTCGTCTCGGTAGTTTCTCGTCCTTCAGTCAGTATGCTATTGCACGCGCCTCTTAACGTTTGCTGATACAATGCCTTAGAAGTGAGCTGGTTGTAAAGTTCTGTGATAAGTGAGCCCTGTTTGGGGCTTGGTGATGAGAGCTTTTACTTTTACGACTCTCCTCCAGTAACTGCTATGCGATAAGTGAAGAAATTTGGTTTTGGCTGCAGGGGAAGATAATTCACTAGGGAATTTCCGATAATAGTCAAGTTGCAAAAAGTGAATCAATTATCTCCTGCGCAGCCAAGTCAAAACTCAGAGCACGGATTCTTCAAGCTAGGCCACAAAGACCAGCAGTGTTTATCGACCGAACTTCGTATCCTTAAGTATTGCTCGTCACCTGATGATGTTTTAATATCAGGGTTATTTTTTGGATAGTACAGCTCATATTTTGCTAAAAGCTAAATTGGGTAACATGCTTATACTTGATGGCATCGGCATTGTCTTCATATTCTACAATTGTATAAATTCTCCATTTTTGCTAATCTTAGAGGGCCTTGACTAAGCCTCCTTGTCCTAAAGGACAGAGACACAACTTGTGCGTTAGCTCTGATGACTGGGCAGTCCATGACTTGCAATATTCCACTTTAGGCTTTTCTTGGGCTAGACGGGCGGTCGGATAAGCCCCCTCCGATCAATCGGCTGGCCACGTCAAGCCCTAGCACCTATATGATTGCCCCAACCCTATTGCCCTTATGGCAACCCCCAATCCTTCTTATCATATGGGTGCTAGAAGGTGGTGGCTGAGGGTCTACATGTCCTGGGAATGACGTTAAACTCTATCTGATGGTGAGGTTCCAGTTCTGGAGGTTTGGGGAATGTGGAGCACCCCTTCATTACCATTCCTCCCTGGTCCACTCTGACCCGGAGTGGTAGTACCTGTTAGGGTCCCATCTATGGGTTAAATAGAAAAACATGAGTTTATAAACAAAATTGTATTATGCATTAAGAATGAATTTATTTCAAAACTTTGTCGGCATTAAATGACCCACTGAGGTTGATATGCCGTAAAACAAAAACAAACCAAACCAGTTTTGAATCTGATGACTGGGGAGTCAGCAGTACGTTCTTTGTAGAGTTATTATGGTTTCAGATATAGACGTTAGGAGAAGATCTTCATAATATTAAGAGTATTTACGGTTTTCGAACGAGCTCTTATTTCTCCGTAGTTGTATGCAAATTGTCGGACAAAGAAGGAACAAACACGAAAGTAAATGCAGACACTTGTATTGACAAAATTACATAAAATTGTTGCAAATTTTAATGGTATTTGCTACGAGACTTATCTGAGTTAGTAATTTACTTGGAGTAATGGTGATAACAGGGTATTCTTTTCGTCGGTAGGAAATGTTGATAAGACGCTTCGTCCCGGTAGTTTCTCGTCCTTCAGTAAGTGTGCTATCGTACCTGCCTTTTAACGTATGCAGATACAATGCCTTGGAAGGGAGCTGGTTGTAGAGTTCTGTGATAAGTGGGCCCTGGTTTGGGCTTGGTAATGAGAGCTTGGTGTTTTTACGTTTCTCCTCCAGTACTGCTTTTCGATAAGTGAAATTTTTGGTGCCAACATACGATGTTGGCGACCCGCCCCCTAGCGGCAGGGGGAGATAATTGGTTATGGAATTTCCAATAATATATAATTGTGTAACAAAAGAAAGGTGTACCATCTCTGTGGACAAGCGTCCGTTTTGGTGAAAACGCGTGCATCTGTCGGGGCCAAAACAGCCTTGACCCCTTTCTCTGAACGAACGCACGTAATCAGAGCACGCGTGTGCATTTTCGCACGTAAGCAAACCCCTTTCCATTTCTGACCAGATATATCCATTTGCCCAGCCTTAACCCTTTAAGCTCCACCCACTTTAACGTGTGTTGGGTCACGTAGTCAAAAATCATCATTTCTAACGAACTTTTCCCTGACGTCATTTGATATTTCCGGCAAATTTCGGGTATTTAAGAAAGTCGTTTGCGATGACGAGGACAGTTCAGCCAGCCACCGACAGTTAACGATCCTGATTCCTATTCTGAACAAATGGCCTTTCCTGATTCCTGACCGCCCTGCCTCTCTACGCTGCTGGAACGACCTGCCTTTCTTTGACGCTAGACGACCAGCCTCGTTCTTTTGCTGTGATGACACCAACATTTCCAGTCCAGCAATATCAGCCCTTTTCAAGGCTAAACAAACCCAGCTCTTTTCAGAGCTAACCAGTCGGCCTTTTCACCTCAGTCTTTCCTTAACCACGAATGCGATCCTAGGGCGAATCCCTAGAAGATCTGGATCTTACGACCAGATAGGCGTCCCTCGCCCGACAGTACGATAGGTCCTAGCTTGGTAGATCCGACTCGATCTTCCGCCGAGCAAACACCTAGCTACTCGAGGCATTTGCGCACACGTACCAGCCTGGTCTGAAATCCCGCATAACCGCGGCCAATCAGACCCAAGCAACGCACGTGCTAAGCGAACGGTCCGTCGCTGTTACGTTTCACGCTCGTACCCGAAACAGTCCTCGACGGGACTACGACCGGAGCTCGCAGCCGATACAACCGCAAACCGAGACCGTTACCGACCGACCACGACGTCAACCGAAACCCGTAGACGCACTGTATCCCGATTCCGGATTCCAGTTGCCTATCCGACAACGGACGACCTATCCACCCAGATTAACGAAAGACTGACCGAACGTTGAGCGACCAACCTCGAACGACGAAAACTCAACTTGCCGATTTACCTTTGTCAATTCTCGTGAATAAATTGACCACCTGGTTACTTCCTGCCATCTAAATCCTCTGCCTTTGTCTCTTTCATTGCCTCCAGTCGTTTCACTTATTCAAAAGTCTGTGGGGTCGACATCCTTATCGGCCCCGCAACACATCGTCTTTGATGGTGAGATAAACGTCTTTCGGCAATCACGACTCTGAAGTAAAATTAGTATTCGTCAACAGGTTTATTAATTGCCCGGGAAGTGTAGAACATTATGGTTCAAATTATTGGATTTACTAGGGAGGATGAACAAATAAACGATAAAGGATAAATAAATCCATTCTCGAGAGGTTAAGGTCTTATTTCTGATAGAAGGATGAAACCGGAAGTTGTGTGCTGAAGACAATTCTATAGGTTTAACCTAATGAACAAAAAGAAAGGAAGGAAGGAAGGAAGTAAGGAAGAAAGGAAGTAAGGAAGGGAAGGAAGAAAGGAAGGAAGGAAGGAAGGAAGGAAGAAGAAAGAAAGAAGAAAGGAAGAAAGAAAGAAAGAAAGAAAAAGAAGGAAGAAAGAAAGAAGGGAAGAAAGAAGGGACGAAAAAAGAAAGAAAAAAGAAAGAAAGAAGGAAGGAAGAAAGGAGGAAAGAAGAAAGAAAGAAGGGAAGAAAAAGAAAGAAGGGAAGAAAAAAGAAAGAAAGGGAGAAAGAAAGAAGGAAGGAAGAAAGAAGGAAAGAAAAAGAAAGAAAAAAGAAAAAAAAAAAAAAAACAGAAATATTAGGGAAAGAAAGAAAGAAAGAAAGTAAGAAGAAAGAAAGAAAAATCAGAAAGAAAGAAAGAAAAAAGAAAGAAAAGAAAGAAAAAAGAAAGAAAAAAGAAAGAAAGAAAAAAAGAAAAAATCAGAAAGAAGAAAAAAGAAAGAAAAAGAAAAAGAAAAAAGAAAAAAAAGAAAGAAAGAAGAAAAAATCAGAAAGAAAGAAAAAAGAAAGAAAAAGAAAGAAAGAAAGAAAGGAAAAGAGTAAGAAAGAAAAAAGAAGAAAAGAAAGAAGAAAAAAAAGAAAAAATCAGAAAAGAAAGAAATCAGAAAGAAAAAAAAGAAAGAAAGAAAAAAAGAAAGAAAAAAAAGAAAAAAGAAAGAACATAAAAGAAGAAAGAAAGAAAGAAAGAAAAGAAGAAAAAGAAAAATCAAAAGAAAAAGAAAGAAAGAAAAGAAAAAAAAGAAGAAAAAAGAAAAAAGAAAGAACATAAAAGAAAGAAAGAAAGAAAAAAGAAAAAAGAAAAAAGAAAGAAAAAAGAAGAAAAGAAAAAAAAGAAAGAAAGAAAAGAAAGAAGAAAAAAGAAAAAAGAAAGAAAAAAGAAGAAAGAAAGAAAGAAAGAAAGAAAAGAAAGAAAAAAGAAAAAATCAGAACGAAAAAAGAAAGAAAGAAAGAAAGAAAGAAAGAAAAAAAGAAAAAATCAGAAAGAAAGAAAGAAAGAAAGAAAAAAAATAAGAAAAGAAAGAAAAAAGAAAGAAAGAAAATAAGAAAGAAAAAGAAAAAAGAAAGAACATAAAGAAAGAAGAAGAAAGAAAGAAAGAAAGAAAAAAGAAAAAAAAAGAAAGAAAGAAAGAAAATAAGAAAGAAAAAAAGAAAGAAAGAAAGAAAGAAAAAGAAGAAAAAAAGAAAATAAGAAAGAAAAAAGAAAAAAAAAGAAAGAAAAGAAATAAATAAAGAAAGAAATATTTATGTAGGCATAAATCTATTTACTTCTGACCTTGGACTGATACAGATGACACTCAATGGATTTCATTGCCAGGAAAGTTGATAATTTTGGTTCAAGTCCAGACAATCAGGTTATACAATTTTAATGTCACCCAAGTCAGAACTGGAAATACCCCAAACCGAAATGATGTCAATTCCTATATATACATATATACACACACATATATATATATATATATATCCTTGCATTACGATTTTCCCATCCTAATCTACTGTAAAATTACCAAATTCCTGGGGGTTGACCTTTTAAGGGCCACCAATTAAAAAAACATAGAAAAAGAACATGAAAGTATCGAACCTCAAAGCGGATATTTTTTAACAAAAGAAAGAAAACAATTGCCATCTTTGTACAAGCGCAACCTTCCCACTTGACGCTGTCAGAAAATATTTTTACACAATTGATAGAAATAAACATTCAAAAGTGAAGAAGACAGAAAGAACCTAAGAAAGGTCATAGAGAGACAAAACTTTTATATATATATATATATATATATATATGGGAGAAATGTGAGGAGGTTAATCCGACAGTATGTGGAGAAAAGTAGACAAACACGGGATGTTATGGAAACTGGATGTTCATTGTCGACGATCTTCCAGGCCATTGTCGTGTCAGTACTGCTGTATGGCTGCACCACCTGGACCCTAACTAAACGACTAGAGAATAAACTAGATGGGAGCTGCACAAGAATGCTGTGGGTGATCATGAACAAGACGTGGAAACAGCACCCTACGAGAAAACAGCTGTATGGCCACCTGCCACATATCACCCAAACCATCCGAGTAAGACGGACAAGACACGCGGGACACTGCTGGAGAAGCAAGGACGAACTCATAAGCGACGTCCTCCTGTGGAAGCCAGCACATGGACAAGCCAGTGTGGGCCGACCAGCAAAAACGTACGTTGATCAGCTCTGTGCGGATGCGGGATGCTGCATAGAGGACCTCCCGAGAATGATGAGCAATAGGGACGGATGGAGAGAGATTGTCATGGATATCCGTGCTGAAAGCGCGACATGATGATGAGACCATCATCAGGACCAAAAGCACAGTTCTAGCTTCAATGAAGGACATTTTCAGAGTGGTGAAATACAGTAGGTTGTCACTCTGAAAATGTCCTTCATTGAAGCTAGAACTGGGCTTTTGGCCCTGATGATGGTCCAAATGGCCGAAACGTTGCATCGTCGACAATGAACATCCAGTTTTATTGTTAGGTTCAGACTAACAAAAATAGAGTTGCTTCCCTTGATCAGCTGATGGGAATCTGGAAGTGGGGGCTTTTACACTATGACACTTTTGGATTGGGGTTTGTACCGAGTGGACGCACGTGCACAACAGAATTGAGTTAAGTCACTTTTAACTGCGCAACATGATGATAGTGATATTATTCTGCTTTGCTCGATTGTGTAGCTTGACAGATAGCTTTAACCAAAACGGTCTAAGAAAACAGTAAACGATTAAATAAGGCAACTAAAAAAGAAAAAACTGAAGACGATGGAATAAACAAGAACGATATATATATATATATATATATAATATATATATATATATATATATAAGATTTATCCAAAACTTGGTAGTATAAGGGATGATTCTATATGTGATTTCAAGATCCACTGTACTAATATTGATGATCCAGTATGTATAAATACAGTGAATCATTAAATCACTAAAGAGAGCTCAATGTAAAATACCTTTTAGATTATATACAGAGCAATATTTATCAATAAAGGAAGAACTCAATACAGTAATCCCATAATAAATTTATTTCGACAAAAATTGGGGCCCATATAAATCTAAGTTGATTTAAACCGGCTCCCCAATTTTCGCCTCATCAGATGGGTCTCAATTCACTTATGAACAAGCATATCACAAATATATTATATATATATATATATATAAATATATATATATATATATCAATAAAGGAAGAACTCAATACAGTAATCCCATAATAAATTTATTTCGACAAAAATTGGGGCCCATATAAATCTAAGTTGATTTAAACCGGCTCCCCAAATTTTCGCCTCATCAGATGGGTCTCAATTCACTTATGGACAAGCATATATGGGATATGCTTGTCCATTAGTGAATTGAGACCCATCTGATGAAGCGAAAATTTGGGGAGCCGGTTTAAATCAACTTAGATTTATATGGGCCCCAATTTTTGTTGAAATAAATTTATTATGGGATTACTGTATTGAGTTCTTCCTTTATTGATATATATATATATATATTTATATATATATATATATATATATATATATATATATATATATTGATGAACACAAATGAACAAGTTTACAAAATGATACAAAGGGAAAAAGTTCAAAGTTCTCTACAGACCGTACAAAGAGGAGGTAAAAAAGTGTTGTGTTCTGCAGAGATCGGGGATGCGTCCTTTCTGTTTGACAATTGTTAAAGATACTGCCTATTGTTCCAAAAGTGCGGGAAAGGGTGGAGTTGTTCATGTGATCTAGTCACGTAGGAAAAAATGAGTTGTGCGTGTGTATAGTCACGTGTCTGACCCAATTACACGGGGTCGTGGAAATAAGTCAGTCACAGAAAATGAGTTAAAAGAATGGTGTTGGTGTAAAGGGGTCAGAGCATGTAAGAGAATAACTAAGTATGTGTGTATGTGTATGTATGCATGTTGTATGAACATGTGTTAATGTAGGTGTGGATGGGGGGGGGTTGTAATAGAAAATATGGATGTGAATGGTAGTGGCAGAACACTTATAGAAATTATCAATCAATCAATCAGAAAAAAATATGGATGTGAATGGTAGTGGCAGAACACTTATAAAAATTATCAATCAATCAGAAAAAAAATATGGATGTGAATGGTAGTGGCACAACACTTATAAAAATTATCAATCAATCAGAAAAAAAATATGGATGTGAATGGTAGTGGCACAACACTTATAAAAATTATCAATCAATCAGAAAAAAAATATGGATGTGAATGGTAGTGGCACAACACTTATTAAAATTATCAATCAATCAGAAAAAAAATATGGATGTGAATGGTAGTGGCAAAACACTTATAGAAATTATCAATCAATCAGAAAAAAAATATGGATGTGAATGGTAGTGGCAGAACACTTATTAAAATTATCAATCAATCAGAAAAAAGATGAATAAATAACTAACCAATGAAAATAAAAAGAGAGAGAAAACAAAAAACTGTTGCAAAATAAACTACAAATGGACATTTGCAGCAGAATATTTCAATGGAATTGAAAATTGTCAAATATTCAATCAAAGATATTTTTTTAACCTGAAATTGCTGAAGTATGTTTAGTGAAATAGATCCCTAAACAGGACTGAGCCTATTCTAGTAGTGACCACTCCAAGCGGAGTTTTAACAGGTTTGAATTCAGAGTTATCCTTCTCCTAGACAGGTTGCTTAACCAATGCTAAAGAGTTCAGTCTGCTCTACTATTTACCCATAGCTGGAGGGAGAGTAGTTGGATTCATACCTTTCCCAAGAGTATTAGTGCTATGTGAACAGTAGCTTCATCCAGGATTTGAACTCGGGTTGACGAATTCATTTCCTACGACTCTAACCATTACACCACGTGCCTCCAACTGTTAAAAGAAATAAATTCTTCAACAATAAAAATAAAGAAAAAGTGAAAATTAATTGAAAAAATCAAAAGAAAATCAACCAATCAGAGTAAAGACAAAGGAAAGATATTCTTGGATTACACACATATGGAATCAACCAATGAAAATGAATGAAAAATTCACATTCATATAAAACATTTTCAATCAATCAGAAAAAAGATGAATAAATAAGCAACCAATGAAAAGAGAGAGAAAACAAAATAAACTACAAAAGGATATTTACTGCAGAATAGTTCCATCGAATTGAAAATTGTCTAATATTTCAAAGTTTCCTTTGTTGTTTGAGATTATTCTCAACTGATACTGTTCTTGGTTTGTAAATTTAATTTAGGATTTCTCAAGCATTTATCTATTGAACTGAAAATGGACCAAAGACATTTTTTTTTCTTTTCTTCTCTTCACAGTGCAAAATTACATAACATGAATCAGAATGAACAAAGAAAAATGAAATAAAAGTCCAGGTTTTTGGGCATTAGGGCAGACCAAATCCAGAATATCAAGTCATATAGAAAATGTATCATTCTTTTTTTAAATTTGAAAAAAAAAAAATTTATTTTGTATAAAGTCTACAAGAACACTTCTTCAACTTTAGAAATTAAATTGACTTACATTTTTTACAGTAGTTTGTTTTTAAGCCGTTTTACAATATAGCTTATCTAAAAAAAAGAAAAAGAATTTTACACAGTTAAAAGCTGATTACCATAGACCAGGGGTCACCAAACTACTGTCCACAGGCCGGATTTGGCCCACAAATTTTACACAGTTAAAAGCTGATTACCATAGACCAGGGGTCACCAAACTACTGTCCACAGGCCAGATTTGGCCCGCAAATTTTATACAGTTAAAAGCTGATTACCATAGACCAGGGGTCATTAAACTACTGTCCACAGGCCAGATTTGGCCTGCGAATTTTACACAGTTAAAAGCTGATTACCATAGACCAGGGGTCACCAAACTATTGTCCGCAGGCCTTATTTGGCCTGCGAATTTTACACAATAAATGCTGATTAACATAGACCAGGGGTCATCAAACTACTGTCTACAGGCCTGATTTGGCCCGCGAATTTTACACCATTAAAAGCTGATTACCATAGACCAGGGGTCACCAAACTACTGTCCGCAGGCCGGATTTGGCCCGCGAAGGCATTTTATCAGGCTTGCTGATGGTACTTGAATTTGTTTGTTAAAACGTACGGAAGAACTTTTGTTCTGGCAAGCAAGTATTGAACACAATAATAATAACACTCGTTATTTTTTCAATTATCCGGACCACCGTGAAAAAAGTTTGATGACCCTGCTATACACTAATAGTAGAAGACATTTTTTTCTTCTTCTTTTCACAGTTCAAAATTACACAACTAACACGAATCAGATTGAATAAAAAAAAATAAAAGTCCAGGTTTTTGGGCATTAGGGCAGACCGATTCCAGAATATCAGGTTAGAAAATGTGTCATATTTTAAAAGATTTTATCCAATGTCTACAAGAAAACTTCTTCAGTTTTAAAAATTAAATTAACTTACAATTTTTACAATAGTTTGTTTTGAAGCAGTTTTACAATATAGCTTTTTTAAAAAAATAAAAAATAATTTTATATAGTTAAAAACTAATTACTATACACTGATAATAGAAGACATTTTTTTTTCTTCTTCTTCTTCTTCTTCTTCTTCTTCTTCTTCTTCTTCTTCTTCTTCTTCTTTTCAGTGCAAAATTACTAACATGAATCAGATTGGATAAAGAAAAATAAAAGTCCAGGTTTTGGGGCATTAGGGCAGACCAATTCCAGAATATCAAGTCATATAGAAAATGTGTCAGAATGTCATGATGACCTTTCTTCTAAAATTAGTCGGTCTTGAAACAATATTTGAATGCTATCATATTTCAAGAAAAGAAAAGAAACAGTGTACAAAACAGAAAATTTTAATCACACACATACGCATACACACACACACACACACATACACACATATATATATACACACACACACACACACATATACACAAATATATAGACACACACATGCATACATATATATATATATATACACACACACACACACATACACACATATATATACACACACACGCACACACATACACACACACATATACATGTGTTGGCTTGTAGGTTCGTTGGTTGGTTCATTGGCTGGTTGGTTGGTTGGATTTTATGGCATGTCAACCCTTGTTGGGTTTTGTTTTATACGCTTTTGTTGGCTATTCAACTTTTTTTTTTCAAATTTCTTTAAAGCAAATTTTAATAACTCATTTTAATCTATTTAACCTATAGATGGTACCCTAACAGGTACTACCACTCAGGGTCAGACTTGAAACAATATTTGAATGCTATCATATTTTTAAAAAAGAATTGAAACAGTGTACAAAACAGAAAATATTAGTCACTCTCATACGCACACACGTACGCACACACGCACGCACACACACGCACACACGCACACATACACACACAACGCACACAATTTTATCCTATGTTAAATGTTATGTGAAGGTGTGTGGTTTAATGGCTATAGTTGAAGAAAATGGACGCAGCGACATGAGTTCAAATCCAGAATGAAGCTGTTTACATTTCACATTGCACTAATACCTTTGAGAAAGGTATGAATCCAACTATTCTCCCTCCAGCTATGGGTAAAAATAAGTGCAGACTGGGCTCTTTAACCTTGGTTAGACAACCAGTCTAGGAGAAGGAAAACTCTGAATCCAAACCTGTTAAACTCTGCTTAAAAAATAGACCTTTTGTCACATACTGCTCGTGCAGATGGTTGGTAATATATATATATATATATATATATATATATATATATTATATATATATATATATATCACAGTTACCACTTCTTCTTCACTTCTTTTGTTCCTTGTTTGACGAGGAGGCGCCAGGTTGCACGAGTCTTCTGCACAAAGCCTGCCCATGCGTGTCATAATGTCGATGCGGCATGTCTTTCAGGTCTCTCTTGCAGACATCTTTGAAGCATAGGCGTGCGTTCCCCCTGCCGGTCGGGTGCCCCTCCGATAGTTCACCATTACGTAGGTCTTTGGGGATGCCCTTATGTCCCATCCTCCTGACTATGGCCAAGTTTACTTATTCAATTGCCTGAGTAAAGAGGATACCATGATAGTTATTCAATCACTCCTGTCTCCCTTTTCTTATACCAGTGTTTTAGATTGGTGACATTTCCTCATGATCTTGTGCATAACCCTTCACTCAGCATAGGGCCAGAGGAGATTGTGGAGTTTTTCTAGGAAACAGAGCCTTCCCACACATCATAAATTTCAGCCTGTGATTCCGTCGCTGCCAGGTGATTGCCACGTAGTCTATTCAATGCTATTGCCAACAGTTCTTCGCTTGTAGGTCCGTAATCTTAGACTCTTCTGCTAGCTCTATTGTCGCTCATATGACGTAGTCTGCTCAGAACGGTGTTGTCGCTTTTAATTATTATTCATTATATATTATTACTACTACTACTATATTATACTATTATTATTATTATTATACTTTATTACTTATGATTATCCATATTATCTATTATATATTACTACTATTATTTATTATTACTACTATCAATTACTATGAATTTCGATTTATTGATTACTACTACTACTATTATTCATGATTATTATTATATTATTATCTATTATTACTACATTCATATTATATTATTATTACTATACTATTATTATTATTCATTATACTACTACTATTCATTACTATGATTATCATTATTATTCATTATTACTACTATATTATTACTATGATTATCATCTATTATATTATTATTATTCCTACTATTATTATTGTATTACTACTATCATTACTATGATTATCATTATTATTATTACTAACTACCTTACTATTATTACTATGATTATTATATTATATATTCATTATTACTACTATATATTATTATATTCATTTACTACTACTATTATTATATCAATTATTTATTACTATTACTACTACTATTACTTACTATGATTATCATTATTATTATTCATTACTACTATATTCATTACTATGGATTTTATTAATTATTACTATTGATTATTATTACTACTACTATTTTTACTATGATTATCATATTTATTATATATTACTAACATATTAATTACTACTACCATCTCTCGTGCTTNCTCTTTAGCCTTGTCGGCAACCCATCAACTCAAGGAGAAGTCCGACACAGAACCTCTGTTGCCTTCAAGGAAAGGCTAGGGGAGTACCCCGAAAATAAATCAGGAGCTGGAGTCCCTAAGGTGGTGTGATGCTGAAATCCAGTGCTACCCATTAACTCCTGCGACACTACCGTTGCCAAACTGCATTGGTCCCTTACCTTTCCTTTGGATCACAGCGGCAGTGTGGAGAGGGGGGATTTGCTCACGGGCAACAGCTCATCCTCCATACGAACCTGCCCAGGCTATGTAGTTCAAGTTAACAAAAACTACTCCATCGTCTCTCATAGGATGCCAACATAACAATATATATTTACTTTGTCATTAATTGTTTTTTATTTTCCTAGTTTTCTCCGGACATACATACACACAAGCTGCCCTTTATATATGTATAGATTTCCCCCGTACATACATACACACAAACTGTTCCTTTATATATGTATAGATTACATTCGGACATACATACACACAAACTGCCCTTTATATATGTATAGATTACATTTGGACATACATACACACAAACTGCCCTTTATATATGTATAGATTACATTCAGACATACATACACAAAAACTGCCCTTTATATATGTATAGATTTCCCCCGGACATACATACACACAAACTGCCCTTTATATATGTATAGATTTCCCCCGGACATACATACACACAAATTGCCCTTTATATATGTATAGATTACATTCGGACATACATACACACAAACTGCCCTTTATATATGTATAGATTACATTCGGACATATATACACACAAACTGCCCTTTATATATGTATAGATTTCCCCCGGACATACATACACACAAACTGCCCTATATATATGTATAGATTACAATCGGACATACATACACACAAATTGCCATTTATATATGTATAGATTTCCCCCGGACATACATACACACAAACTACCCTTTATATATATATATACATTTCCCCCGGACATACATACACACAAACTGCCCTATATATATGTATAGATTACATTCGGACATACATACACACAAATTGCCCTTATATATGTATAGATTACAATCGGACATACATACACACAAACTGCCCTTTATATATATATAGATTTCCCCCGGACATACATACACACAAACTACCCTTTATATATGTATAGATTTCCCCTAGACATACATACACACAAACTGCCCTATATATATGTATAGATTACATTCGGACATACATACACACAAATTGCCCTTTATATATGTATAGATTACAATCAGACATACATACACACAAACTGCCCTATATATATGTATAGATTACATTCGGACATACATACACACAAATTGCCCTTTATATATGTATAGATTACAATCGGACATACATACACACAAACTGCCCTTTATATATGTATAGATTAAATTCGGACATACATACACACACACAAACTACGCTTTATATATGTATAGATTACATTCGGACATACATACACACAAACTGCCCTTTATATATGTATAGATTTCCCCCGGACATACATACACACAAACTGCCCTTTATATATGTATAGATTTCCCCCGGACATACATATACACAAACTGCCCTTTATATATGTATAGATGGCTCCTCCCAGATTAGACACATGCTGCATCTGCCTTCGATTTGGCATTTTTACACTGAAGAAAAAAGCAACAAATCCTAGCGATATGATGAGATATTGCTAAGACGTCCAAGGTTAATGGTAATGATGTTTCTATCCCTAAACCATTACCTGATGAAGGCTGAGCAAGATTCCCTGTTACTCATTTTCTAGCAGTTGTTGCATGAAATTATAATACAGAGTGACAGATGAAAATAGAAATATGATTAAATGACGAGAGAAAAAGACCAGAAAATGTAAAAAAATGAATTGATGTGAAAATTCTTCCAATATTTCAACTAAAAAAAAAAAACATTGAACGTCAAGATGTGGGGTATCAACCGCCTCATCACGGATTCCTTCCATTTTTTTGTTTGTTTGTTTGTTTTTGTTTTGGGTTGTTTTTTGTTTTTTTAATTTCGGTTATTGATTTGTGAAAAGGCAGAGTTTTAATTTGAATGTATCATTGATTTGTGCTAATTTGAATTAGCCGGAATGGATTTCATAGACAACTGATTTTATTCAATATGATGGATCGCGCTGATCCAATTTTATTGCAGTGCACATGCATCTTATTGCAATGTTGCAACAGAGCATCCAATAAAGGGTGCAGTAAGTATGTAAATAGTTTTGCATCATTAGATATTTGTTAGACTAGGCATGTAATTATTTACGATTAGTACTAAGGTAGTAATATTTGTAAGAATTAAAATAAAATTAAAATAATTTTTTTTTTTTAAATAAAAAAACTCCCATGAGCCTTCACAGGAAGAATCCTCCACGCATGTGTTTGAAAAAGGAACCACTTCTGACCCTGAAGAGAACCTATGCATATAATTATTTACGATTAGTACTAAGGTAGTAATATTTGTAAGGATTAAAATAAAATTAAAATAAAAAGAATTTTTTTAAATAAAAAACTCCCATGAGCCCTCACAGGAAGAATCTTCCAAGCATGTGTGGGTAAAAGGACCCACTTCCGACCCCGAAGAGAACCTATGCATGTAATTATTTACGATTAGTACTAAGGTAGTAATATTTGTAAGGATTAAAATAAAGTTAAAATAAAAAGAATTCTTTAAAATAACAAACTCCCATGAGCCTTCACAGGAAGAATCCTCCACGCATGTGTTTGAAAAAGGACCCACTTCTGACCCTGAAGAGAACCTATGCATATAATTATTTACGATTAGTACCAAGGTAGTAATATTTGTGGGGATTAAAATGAAATTTAAATTTAAAATTTTTAAAAATAACAAACTCCCATGAGCCTTCACCGGAAGAACCCTCTGTGCATGTGCAGGAAAAAGGACCCACTTCCAATCCCGAAGAGAATCTCTCAGCCATTCAGACTTAGGCCTTGTCTGGGACAAGACACCACTACTGGCCAGGGAGATATTTCCTTGCCACAAGGTGGCTATGACCCATGAATAAAGCCTAAATCATAAAACCACCTTCTGTCTTTGTCTTTTTCTTTTCTTTCCTTGAATTTCTTACTTTTCAGCATGACCACCAAATGAGATTGGGTTAAAAGCAAAACCCTAAGAACACGAACCAGGAATAACCAGCTACGTTTAAACCTTAAAACCTTAAACCTCTTACTACCCCCATAAGTTTCAAGATAGGTTTTGATTGTGCTAAGCTATCCTTAAATAATTCTTCTGTCTTTGTCTCTTTCCTTTCGTTCCTTGAATTTGTTTCTTTGCAGCGCGACCACCAAATAAGATGGGGCTAAAATCAACCCTAAGAACGCACACCAAGAATAATAAACATCCTAATAAACAAAGCAAAAAATTCTGAAAAGGAAATTTCATCTTAAGAAAGAATTATTAAAAAGCAAGGAAATTAGGAATTGAACAAGAAGCTGATGTAAGTATTTTTTTCTTTTCTTATCATCCCATTCCATCAACCTTGCAATTCATAGGTAGAAGTCCTACTGACTGAAAGATAGGAATACTGGAAATCAAAAAGAAAAATTAAAAAGAAAATTAAAAAGAAAAATTATCGAAAGAAGCCTCGCTGATCCTACCTGATTACTATAAAAGTCTAGGACTTTTCATTTTCAAGCAGAAAGATCTCATTTGCCTAAGGGAATTCACGTCACCCTTTTTAAGAACATTTCGCTTACACGCTGAAGGTATCTATCTATCTATCTCTCTCTTTGAATAACCTATGCTTTCGGAGATAAACCTTATATTCATTCAACTTATGCCTGACTGCTTTTAAGTTGACTTTCACCTTTTCTTTCTCACTTTTAAACTGTGAAATACCAGCTTATATTTTACATTTGAACTTTAAAAAAATAACTTTTGGCAGAACCTCGCCCAGTATTCAATGCTACCTTTTGTAAACTTCTGTTAATACAATTTTGTTTGTTTAATCAAGAGTTTTGTCTTCTATGCCATTTTGCTTGATTTATTTATGGTCTTTAAATGTTTGAACACTTTTATTGAATATTGACATCAAACATCCCATATCTACCACCATAATATCAAAACAGATGTCTTCGTGTTCCTTACACAGACAGCGAGAGGCATTGGTCTCTATGTGAACTCAGATAAAACAGTTTTCATGTCTTTTTAACAAGATGGAGACATCTCCACACTGGATGGCAAGCCACTCAAATTAGTAAACCAGTTCACATACCTAGGTAGTAATATCTCATCTACAGAAAGTGATGTCAATATACACATAGGGAAGACTATAGAAGACAGCAAGAGGCATTGGTCTCTATGTGAACTCAGATAAAACAGTTTTCATGTCTTTTTAACAAGATGGAGACATCTCCACACTGGATGGCAAGCCACTCAAATTAGTAAACCAGTTCACATACCTAGGTAGTAATATCTCATCTACAGAAAGTGATGTCAATATACACATAGGAAAGGCTAGAGAAGACAGCAAGAGGCATTGGTCTCTATGTGAACTCAGATAAAACAGTGTTCATGTCTTTTTAACAAGATGGAGACATCTCCACACTGGATGGCAAGCCACTCAAATTAGTAAACCAGTTCACATACCTAGGTAGTAATATCTCATCTACAGAAAGTGATGTCAATATACACATGAGGAAGGCTAGAGAAGACAGCAAGAGGCATTGGTCTCTATGTGAACTCAGATAAAACAGTTTTCATGTCTTTTTAACAAGATGGAGACATCTCCACACTGGATGGCAAGCCACTCAAATTAGTAAACCAGTTCACATACCTTGGTAGTAATATCTCATCTACAGAAAGTGATGTCAATATATGCATAGGAAAAGCATGGATAGTAAGCCACTCAAATTAGTAGACCAGTTCACCTACCTTGGTAGTAATATATCATCTACAGAAAATGATGTCAATATGCACATAGGAAAGGCATGGATAGTAAGCCATTCAAATTAGTAGACCAGTTCACATACCTAGGTAGCAATATCTCATCTACAGAAAGTGATGCCAATATATGCATAGAAAAGGCATGGATAGAAAGCCACTCAAATTAGTAAACCAGTTCACATACCTAGGTAGCAATATCTCATCTACAGAAAGTGATGCCAATATATGCATAGAAAAGGCATGGATAGAACAAAACAACTAACCATTTCCCTCAGGAAGAATAACCAGTTGGTAGATCATCCACCTGGGAACCACAAGGTTTCAGGTTCAATACCAACCCCCACCAACTCAGTGTATGAGCAGCACAGCTTAGGTAATCAGATCTGTTTGGTAAAGTGAGGAACTGATGGTAAGTGTGACACTCCACCTCAGCACAAACAATCTCCTTGGTCTAATACTAGCGAAAAGTGGATAGGCTGCCTCGTTGGCTGACACCACCAATAGGCCACTCTGCCAACTTTACTACATTAACAATGAACTCTACATTAAACTGTTTGACCATCCTATAGAGGACAGACAAACAAACTCTCCCCAATTATTAACTCTTAACATCCTATACCGCCTCATCCCACCCGGCCATAAGTCACATTCCTTTTCCTAATCTACCCCAAATGATAGTTTTTTGTTTTAATGTAATATTAAAAATATTTAAAAGTCTTTAATTTAAGGAAAATAACAAGTAAGTATTATCCTCGAACCCAACTTGTACTAGGTTAGGCACAAGGCCCTATTAACATAGGACCACCTACAAGCCGAGACTCATTGGTGGCGGGTTTAAAAATTGCGTCTATCCCCTCGGCATTCCCCCTGAAAGGGGCGCCTCAGGCACTGGTCAATAAACCCAGCCCTGCCCCTTTAAATCAAGGGGACAGGTGTTGCCTGGGGGATGGGCCCCTGGGATCGACACTCGGGAAGGTACACCCGACCCCATAAATAACAAGTAACTTTAAATCAAAAGGCCATTTTAGCCATTTTTGATAAACCCTTATAGGAATTGGGCTCTGGACTTGGATAATTCTTAACAGGATGTTAAGAGTTAATATAGATATAAATATACACATAAGCAATCAAGTGCACAGATGTATATGTGGGTAGACACATATGCATGTGAGGGGTGTAGTTGGTTTTCTTTTTCTACTTCCAAGGGGATAGGCTCCTTCATTGTCTGGCTGATACCAACAATAGGCCACTCTGGCAACTTTACTACATTGACAACTAGTATCGGCTTCCCGATGTTGTTTGGGTAGAGGAGTATAATAAAAAGTTAGTCTCGCGGATCCAATCATTGTTTTAGTCTCACATAATTGATTTATGTTTTAATCACAAACGCAACCAATGACTTTCTCTTCTCTTACTATTCAAATCCTAATTTTTAAATATCTTCCCAGATATAAACAAAATATTCATAATTTTTTTAACAAAAACCAAGCTCTGGTGATATTTAATGTGTATATATATTTACATTGTGATTAATTGTTTTATTTTCATAGTTTCCTCAGGACATACATACACACAAACTGCCCTTTATATATGTATAGATAGATAGATGAATAGTTATGTATATAAAGAAAGATTAAGAAAAACATTGAAACTGTGTCGGCTTGTTCAAAAAGCAAGATCTGTTGATAGTGAATGTATATATATATTCACTCTGCCATTAATTGCTTTAATTTTTGTAGTTTACTCCGGACATACATACACACAACTGCTTTTTATATATATTTTTAGATAGATAAATGAATAGTTATGTATATAAAGGAAGATCAAGAAAAGCATTGAAACTGTATCTGCTTGTTCAAAAAGCAAGATCTGGCAATAGTGAATGTGTATATATATTTACATTATCGTTAATTGTTTTATTTTTTTTTATTTTCCTCCGGACATACATACACACATACATACACATAACTGCTTTTTATATAAGTATAGATAAGATAGATGAATAGTTACGTATATAAAAGAAGATCAAGAAAAGCATTTAAACTGTGTCTGCTTTTTTTCAAAAAGCAAGATCTGTTGATAGTGAATGTGTATATATATTTACTTTGTTGTTGATTATTTTATTTTCATAGTTTCCTCCGGACATACATACACACAAACTGTCCTTTATATATATATATATATATATATATATATATATATATATATATATATATGAATAGTTATGTATATAAAGAAAGATTAAGAAATGCATTGAAACTGTATCTGCTTGTTCAAAAAGCAAGATCTGGCAATATTGAATGTGTATATATATTTACATTATCGTTAATTGTTTTATTTTTTTTTTATTTTCCTCCGGACATAAATACACACATACATACACACAACTGCTTTTTATATAAGTATAGATAAGATAGATGAATAGTTATGTATATAAAAGAAGATCAAGAAAAGCATTTAAACTGTGTCTGCTTTTTTTCAAAAAGCAAGATCTGTTGATAGTGAATGTGTATATATATTTACTTTGTTGTTGATTATTTTATTTTCATAGTTTCCTCCGGACATACATACACACAAACTGTCCTTTATATATATATATATATATATATATATATATATATGTATATATGAATAGTTATGTATATAAAGAAAGATTAAGAAATGCATTTAAACTGTGTCTGCTTGTTCAAAAAGCAAGATCTGGCAATAGTGAATGTGTATATATATTTACATTATCGTTAATTGTTTTATTTGTTTTTAGTTTCTTCCGGACATACATACACACAATTGTCCTTTATATATGTATCGATAGATAAGCTCTACATCAAACTGTTTGATCATCCTATAGAGGACTGACAAACAAACTCTCCCCAATTATTGATATAGATATGAATATATGCATAAGTTTATCAAGTGGGCAGATGTACGTGTGGGTGGACGCATATGCATGTGAGGGGGTGTAGTTGGTGTTCTTTTTCTACTTCCACTTGTTTCGGCGTACCCACTGAACTCATTTTTGTGCTCTGTACCCACACGCTTTTGTATGCGAGCTTCTTGTCTCTTTCCGAGATTGAATGAGTGTGTGTATAAAAATGATTGACAGATTTACCGACTCTCTGTGAACATTGGATAGTGGTATTGGTAATGGTGATGGTGATGGTGATGGTGGTGATGGTGGTGGCAGCGGTAAGAGCAGCGGAAGCAAGAAGTTGCAGTGGTGGTGGTGGCAGTAGGATTGGAAAAAGGAAAGAAGAAGCAAATATCGAAGGAAAGTGTCACTTGAATGTTACAAATGGAATTGGTTCTTCTTGTCGCTCATGTTATTCAAATGCATTAAAAGCAGCAGACACAGTTTCAATGCTTTTCTTAATCTTTCTTTATATACATAACTATTCATTATTTATATATATATATATATATATATATATATATATATATATATATAAAAAGTGTTGTTCTGGTTCCAACGGGAGAAAATTCAATATTTTATAAAAAAGGAAGGTCCGCAAAATGTATTTTGTTCTCAGAAAAATTTTTTTATTCTTTTTGTTTTACATGTGCAACACGTGTTTCAGATCTTCTGGTATATTCTTCAGGCTTTGGTTGATAATATGAAAATGAATTCTTACATGCATGTGTATATATATACATACACATGAGTATTTCACCCTCTCTTTCTCTTTTTATGGGGGTGGAATGGAATTTCATTTTTAACATTAGTCTTTTAAACAGGTGTTTTTGTTTTTGGGTGGTTTACCAATAAAGTCATTAGCTGAATTTTTATAGCTTTTTTTTATAACTTTTCTATTTGGGTTGTCTTGATAAAGTTCATCAGATGTTCATTTGATATATCAGGTGTGTGTGTGCTTGTAATTTGTTTTTTGTTCTTTGTTCCGAAGACATTCTATGTTTTTCTACTTAAATTTATACTTTTTGGGTGTGTGTATGTGTGTGCCTACGTATATGTGTCTATGTTTACTTTTTGTGTGTGTGTGTGTGTGTGTGTGTGTGTGTGTGCGTGCGTATGTATATGGTTGTACTCGGTGTGTGTATGTGTACATATATATACATACTTAAGAGTTGAATTTTGAATTAAGAATTAAATTTAAGTCTATTCATAACTATCTTTCTATCTATTTATCTATCTATCTATCTTACTTTGTTTATAACTATCTATCTATCCATCTATCTCAGTCTGTTTATATCCATCTATCTATCTATTTCAGTCTGTTTATATCTATCTATCTATCTATCTATAAATTACCTATATATATATATATATAGGTAATTTATGAGGAAGTGCGTCCCGGTCTCCTGCCTCATAAATTGCTACCTGGTGACTATTAAAATAACGACCCCAGCTACGGTGTTACTCGAAAGAAAACAACCAACTTAGAAAACAAATTACGATGAATAAATAAGAATTACGACAAAAAAAAATGAGAAGCCCACCCTCTAAAATACATTTAACGCCCTAAGTTGGTTGTTTTCTTTCAAGTAACACCATAGCTGGAGTCTATTTTAATAGTCACCAGGTAGCAATTTATGAGGCAGGAGACCGGGACGCACTTTCTCATAAATTACCTATATATATATATATATATATATATAAAGGACAGCTTGTGTGTATGTATGTCCGGAGTAAACTACGAAAATAAAGAAATTAACAACAAAGTAAATATATATACACATTCACTATCAACAGATCTTTATTTTTGAACAAGCAGACACAGTTTCAATGCTTTTCTTAATATTTCTTTATATACATAACTATTCATCTATGTATGTATGTATGTATCTCTCTATCTATCTATCTATCTATCTGTCTATCTATCTATCTATCTCTATATATATATATATATATATATATGTATAAAAGACAGTTTGTGTGTATGTATGTCCGGAGTAAACTATGAAAATAAATCAATTAATGACAAAGTATATATATATATATACACAATCACTATCACCAGATTTTGTTTTTTGAACAAGCAGACATAGTTTCAATGCTTTTCTTAATCTTTTTGTATATACATAACTATTTATATATATATATATATAAGTGCTTAATTGGAGTCGTACCTAATTTTGAAAATTAATTAATTAATAATGAATTAGGCGGGAATACCTATTAAATGTATGGCTAAACAAATCGAGAAAAATCAATCTCTGTATGTACATTTCGGCCTATTAGGCCTCATCAGCAGAGCTATAGATCGGAAGACCGCCCTGTGCGTGATTTGAAACCGGACTGCCAAGCTGACAGGCCGATCCCATAACCGTAGAGGTTATGGGATCGGCCTGTCAGCTTGGCAGTCCAGTTCTTCTTTTTCTTTGTCTTGTCACCAAAAGGCTCATTGATCAAGAGTAGGTACCACTTGACCTGAGGTCAGCAAAGGTCACTCGACTCAAGATGTTGACTTATGTCAACTTATTGTTGGGTCAAATTTGACATGCTTTGACTTCAAAGAAAGACAAATAAATATTCTGTGGTCTTTAACAAAACCTGCTGAAAAAATAACTTGCTGTCAAAATACACAACATATATATATATATATATATATATATATATATATGGTGTGGCCAATACTAGAATAGGCTTAGTCCTAGTTAATGATCTATAAAAAAGATTTTTTTTAAATAAAACCTTGTGGTTCCTATTAAGGCACTCAACCAACTTAGGCCACTGATAAGACTACTCTCCCTTCAGCTATGGGTAAATATTAGGGCAGACTTGGCTCTTTGGCCTTGGTTAGGAAACCAGTCTAGGAGAAAGAAAACTCTGAATTCAAACCTGTTAAAACTCTGCTTGGGGTGGTCACTACTAGAATAGGCAAAGTCATAATCGGTGATCTATTTCACTGGGTTCTTTACCCTACGTTAGGCAACCAGTCTAGGAGAAAGAATTCCTAAATACTTCAGTATGAGTGACATTATGATATTTTAAATGCATCTAGAGCCCTGGTTTGGTTTGTTTTGTTTTATGGCATATCAACCTCGGTGGGTCATTTAATGCCGACAAAGTTGTGAAATAAATTCATTCTTAATGCATAATACAATTTTGTTTATCAACTCATGTTTTTCTATTCAACCCATAGATGGGACCCTAACAGGTACTACCACTCCGGGTCAGAGTGGACCAGAGAGCAATGGTGATGAAGGGGTGCTCCATATTCCCCAAACCTCCAAAACTGGAACCTCACCATCAGATAGAGTTTAACGTCATTCCCAGGACATGTAGACCCTCAGTCACCGCCTTCTAGCACCCATATGATAAAAAGGGGTTGGGGCTTGCCATAAGGGCAATAGGGTTGGAAAAATCATATAGGTGCTAGGGCTTGACGTGACCAGATTGATCGGAGGGGGCCTCTCCGACCGACCGTCTAACCCAAGATAGGGCCAAAGTGGAGTATTGCAAGTCATGGACTGCTCATCCACCTGGGTTCTATCCTTAAGCATCACAGGTCACTACCCACGGCCAACAGGTGGCCCCATTGGGGGAGTTTTACCCCTCTGCAGAGCTGCTTAATACAAGGGATTTCCATTGTAAAGTGCTCTCACTTGAAGACTAAAAATGGACATAAAAATTGTAACAGCAACACAAGATCAAATCCTGAGTGTAGGGCTGCATATAACGCCATGAGTTCTTGTAAAAAGGCGGGGGACACAAAATGATTTACACTTGGTCCCAGGGATTAGAAAACGGACATACACATTGTTTGTTTGGTTCCCACATTGGTTCCCACATTTATAATGGTAATAATGAAGACCAGCCATCTCTGGAAATTTCCAAACTGTCTTACTGGGAATCAGTGGACTGGAGCATGATGGAAATATCAACCACTCTCATCAGATGATTCTGTGGGGTAGCAAGAGATTTTATGTTTTAAGATTTTAAAAGTAGCTTGTTATTCCTTGTGTGAGTTCCGAGAGCTTGCTTTTAGACCCATCTTATTTGGTGGTCGAGCTGAAAAAGAAGGAATTCAAGGAAAGAAAAAGGAAGAGACAAAGACAAAAGGTGTTTTTATGATTTATGTTTTATTCGCTGGTTATAGCCACCTTGTGGCAAGGACATTTCTTCCTGGCCAGTAGTAGTGTCTAGACACTGTTAATGTCTAAACTCGAAAAGCCAAGAGATTATCTTGGGAGTCGGAAGTGGGTCCTTTTTCCCACACATGTGCGGAGGGTTCTTCTGGTGATGGCTCATGGGAGTTTGTTACTTTCTTTTGCTCCAATACATTATTTATTTCATTTAATTCGATTTATTATTATCATTATTATTGAGGTTTTCACACCTGTCGTAGTTGGTTATTCACTGGAGGCTGGGTGACAGCAAGTCTCATCAGGTCTCCAGGACTCTTCTGAGTATTCTAGCCAATCTTATTATTTATTATTACTAGCAAATATATGCACCCTCCGGGTGCAAGTATTTAAGTTTAAATGTAGTAAAATATTAGATTAAATCAGAAAGACTAATGAAACTAATTAAGAATTCAAATAAAAAGATTTGAAACAGAGGGGGTATAATCGGAAAATAGAACAACTGAAACTTACTCTTTCATCACTTCTGTTTTTCAATGCTAAATTTTCCTAATTTAACTATTTAGTTAAAATAGGAAGTAAAGAATAAAATTACAGTTATTTCTTCTTGTTAATGAATTTCTTTTAGGATTTATTGAAGAGATTTTTACTCATATTCATTAAGATAAAACCAAATAATTAGAAATCAATAATACCAAGCACATTTTTATTAAAATCAATTTTTTTAATATCAATATGCAAATTAGCTTTACATTTACACTGAAAACTGGTATTTTGTTGTATATATAAATACAATTACATGTTATTAGTATTTAGGTAAGGCCAACAGTATTAATAATGTCAAACAGTTTTATTATTAATTGAGGTTTAAATAGAAATAGAATCATGGAGAATGTGACGTAAATAACTAAGGGAATTGTGACTTGAGTAGTAATATAGTTTCGGTTACAGACAGAAAAACACACAATCTCCATTATAATAAGATTTGTGGAGAACATTTGAACAAATGAATAAGAAATTAGGAAAAAATGATAAAAATACAAATTATTGTTGGACTGTGAGGATTTTCTAAATTGATTAACTTTTTTTATGTAATTAGTAGAGATTATGTCTACTACAAATTTTATTTAGGTTGAACAAATGAATAAGAGAAGATTAACTGGAGAAAAATATTTTCATGAATTTCATGACAGCGAGAGAATAATTTGTCAAATTTAAAAATCAATTTAATTTTGTGTATTTAGTAGAGGGTCCTGTTTACTACATAAATACAATGGTAAAATGGTCTCTGACTTTTCGTCATACATGTAGCACACAAAATCAACTCCAGATAAAATTAAAATAAAGGACAGATAACTTATTGTATTTATTCCATTTAATTCGATTAAAGTAAATAAATTTCAGATTTGACAAATTTCCGGGATTTGACAGTCATTTTTAAGATTATCATTACATTATAACTACCAAGTTTTGTCCTGATTTAGTAGTCGTATTCTGTCCATTATTTTTCTTTCCCCCTGTTTTATTACCAGCACGGCACATTTTTCTATTCTGAATTCCATTCCAATATCTTGGCTGTATATTCTAATGGTTTGTACCAGGGTTTCCAGAAATTATTAATGAAAACAAAAGTCTGTGAGCCTCTGAATTTGGTATGTGGCTGCTTTTGTTGATATTCAAATATGTGAAAAATAACATACTTTAAAACGCTAATAATAATGTAATAATGTAATTTATTGTGTACAGTGCTCAGGTGCACCACAACTCATCAAAGTCTCATGTCAGGTACACAGAATAATGTTGTGCCAGGAACATGAACAGTTCACAGTAGTAATATGGATGTATGTGTGTGCATGTGTATGTGGAGAGTGGCATCAGGTATAGTGTTGGCGGACTACAGGAAGCATGGAGGCTTTGAATGATTTCTTTTTTTCTTTAAACCAACGAAGGCCCTGAGGAAGGTTTGTTAAACAAACTGAAACACTGCAGCCTTGGCTTATTAAACATCAATTGTTAATGAAACTTGTGTTTTTCCAATCTTTTTATAAAATTACATATATATATATATATATATATATATATTCATGGGAGTTACCTTATATGCATGCTTGGGTGGAGCTGAAATACTAGATGGATTTTAAATTTGACATTAATGTATTAGTTAAACCATAATTAACTAATTAGAACGAAACAGCACTTTAAAAATTGAATATATATATATGTGTGTATTCATGTGTAACGGCATGCATATGGGATCATTAATATATATATATATATATATATATATATATATATATATATTATATATATATAAGTGAAACTCTCATCAGTATACGTATATACATCTTGATGTGTTTACCATGTTTCATATGTATATGCATAGATTTGTCCTTAAATAAAAATAATAATGTATATATATATATATATATATATATATATATATATATATATAGAGAGAGAGAGAGAGAGATGCTTATTTAAGGAAAAATCTATGCTCTATTTAGCATATTGAGCACTTCTTACATATATAACTTAGAAAACTCCTCCAGGGTTTTTTTCTTTTGGTTACTACATACGATACTGATGATTATTTTCAGAAAGTACAGATGTGCTGGTCTTTTCTTTTTTAAATTTTTCCCCCCGATGCCAGTTTAAAGTTTTTTTTATTTATTTTGAAAAACTGAGTTATCTAGAGTTTTTGCACTCTGGTAGAGTTTAGAAGTAAAAGAGAAAAAAAAATATATATATATATATGCATACTGTGTTGAACAAAATATAGCAGCCACAACCTTAAAATATATATAACTCATTTCCCACCAATTCTCATACCCTCATTCCCCACACCCATTCATATAATTTCTGTGAGTTCCTCCTCCTACTTACTCCTACTGCTACTTGGTTTTTTAACCACCTTGTGTGTTGAAAAATAATCAGGAACACACTCAATTATATCTACCCCTGATGATGGCACTTTGGAGTGCAGAAAGTAATAGGGACAAAAAACTTTGGTAGACTAATCAACAAACTCCACCCCAATATTAAAAAAAACTGGCCAGAAAACTAGAAAATATCGAAAAGAACCTTGTCTTATTCAACAGTACGCATATATATATATGTGGAGAAAGTTAGACAAACACAGGATGTTATGGAAACTGGATGTTTATTGTCAACGATGCAACGTTTCGGTCTCTTATTAGACCATCTTCAGGACTTGGATTTTGAGAATGTCCATCATTGAAGCAACTACTATATCCAAGTCCTGAAGATGGTCTAATAAGAGACCGAAACGTTGCATCGTTGACAATAAACATCCAGTTTCCATAACATCCCATGTTTGTCTACCTTTCTCCACATACTGTCGGATTAACCTCCTCACATTTCTCCCATATATATATATATAAAACATATGCCTATGTATGTATTTAACAGTTAAAAAAACTGAGACATGATACATCAAAACATGGTGTCTGTGGATGACAAAATATATATGTATACTGTTGTAGGTGACTCACCTATGACCAGAACAATGGACTTACCCAAAGGGTATATTTAGCAGAGCAAAGCTGTTCAAGTGGGAAGTAGCAAGTGCATGTCTTCGTGTACGTTGTACCATTGAAACCCTCCTTCTTTTGTACTTGATATGTGTTGAATACATCTGTTCTTTACTTCTATCTCCGTGTTGAGTATTTATTTATTGACCCCTAAACAGGTCATAACATATATATATATATATATATATATATATATATATATATCCTAGATGAAGCTGTTGGCATTTCACATAGCGCTAATACCCTTGGGAAAGGTATGAATCCATATATTCTCCTTCCAGCTATGGGTTAAATAGTAGGGCAGACTGGGTTCTTTAACCTTGGCTAGAGATGATAAAGATAGGCTATATGTATCAAGAAAGGAAGGTGGAAGGTCTTGCCAACATAGAGGACTGTGTAGAGGCCACAATCCAAGGACTCTAAGAATACACAAAAAAGAGCAAAGAAAGATTACTTATGGCAGTCAATAACAGCAGATGCAACTAATGGACAAACAGAAGAACAATGAAAACAAGAAAACAAAGATGGGAGGAAAAACAATTATGTGGATACTTCAAACAACAAATTAAAGAGGTTGCACATGAAAAGACATGGACATGGTTAAGAAGAGGAAACCTCAAGAGAGAAACTGAATTACTAATAATTGCTGCACAAAATAATGGCATAAGAACAAATTATATCAAAGCTGAAATTGATAAGACACAACAAAACAGTAAATGTAGACTATGTGGTGACAGAGATGAGATCATAAACCATGTATTAAGCGAATGTAGCAAACTAGCAGAATGGGAATACAAAGCTAGGCATGACTGGGTTGGGAAGGTGATCCACTGGGAATTATGCAAAAAACTAAATTTTGACCATACAACAAAATAGTATATGCATAAACCATTATCTGTTCTTGAGAATGAAATGCATAAAATTGTCTGGGACTTTGAGATAAAGACGGATCACCTTATCCCAGCCAGGAGATCAAAACTAGTATTGATTAACAAAAAAAAAAGAGGATTTGTCAACTGGTAGACTTTGCAGTTCCAGCAGATCACAGGGTGAAGATGAAGGAAAATGAAAAGATAGAAAAATACCTGGACTTTGCTAGAGAATTGAAAAAGCTGTGGAGTACGAGGGTGAAAGTGATACCAATTGTAGTTGGTGCACTTGGAATGGTCCCAAAAAGCTTGGAAAAAAGACTGGAGGAACTGGGAATCAGAGGAAGAATTGAGACCATCCAGACTACTGCATTACTGTAATCAGAGACCTGAGGAGACTTGTTGTCACTCAGATTCCAGTGAAAGTCCATCAGCTAACACTGGTGTGAAAAATTCCATAAAAAGAAAAGAAATGAAAAATAAAAAAATTTGAAAAAACATAAATAAATAAAATAAAAAGGAAAAATAATAATAATATGATAATAATAATAATAGATAAATAGAAGAAGAAGAAGAAGAAGATGGGCGAGAAGAAGAAGAAGAAGAAGAAGAAGAAGAAGAAGAAGAAGAAGAAGAAGAAGAAGAAGAAGAAGAAGAAGAAGAGCAACAACAACAACAAGAGGATTGGAGGAATTGGAGCATTGCTGAAATCGGCTAGAATACTCAGAAGAGTCCTGGAGACCTGAGGAGACTTGTTGTCTACAGTGAAAGTCCATCTGCTAGTGCTGGTGTGAAATAATAATAATAATAATAATAATAATAATAATAATAATAATAATGAAATGATAATAATAATAATAATAATAATAATAATAATAATGAAATAATAATAATAAAATAATAATAATAATAATAAAATAATAATAATAATAATAATGATAATAATAATAATAGTAATAATAATAATAAAAAGAAGGCTTGATAATTAGTATTATCTGTGTTATTCGGACTATTGTCTTCATCTTCATTGTTATCTGTTCAACGTTTCAGCCGATGTGCCCTCTGGCCTTCTTCAGGTATTTCTTGTCGGATTCGGGAACCTTCTCAGAATTAGGAACCTTCTTTTTCAACTCGGGGACCTTCTTGTCATAATCAGGAGCCATCACAGAACTTTGAACCTAACCCTTTATTCGTCTCATTCCGCTAACCATAGCTGGGGGTAGAGGTGTTAAGCTGTGCTAATTATTATTCTATATTACTGCTGCCCTTGGCCGTTGTACAGATAACAATGAAGATGAGGAGATAATCTGAATAATGCAGATAATACTAAAAAAAGAAGATAAAAAATGAGATGATAAAAATGTAATAATAATAATAATAATAATAATAATGATAATCTGGAGACCTGATGAGACTTGCTGTCACTCAGCCTTCAGTGAACCACCGGCTACAGCAGGTGTGAAAAACTCCATAATAATAATAATAATAATAATTATAATACTGATGTATACTTCTGCACTTTATTTCCCTATGCCTAAAAGGCTTAAACCAGTTCTCGACAATAAAGTCAGATATTTTTTTCCCTTCCTCTCATTTCCTGGAATTTGCAATCAACATGCAGTTTCCGCACAAAATTACCTGAAACCCAATCTTTGTACCTGCTATTAAAACATCGGAAACAAAAGATACGGATGAATAGTCAGATTGATATTGATATCTTCATCATCTTCATCCTTATATCCTCATCCCCCAGCAATGGGCTAAATAGTACCACTACTATTCACCAGGAGGCTAGCTCTATATGAACACACCCTGTGTGTCCATGTCTCCAATTTACCGTCATAATGGTAGTGTTACATAATCTATGCAGTGGCATAAGATTATTGTCAATCCCCTGTAATTCTGAGGGGATGACCCTTTTCATACTTATGTAAGGTAGTATAGAGAAATGGTGGCGATCAGTGCAGTTGATGGCCCTGAAAGTGAGTGACGGCGTTTGACCTCACTCTCACCTTGCCTTCCGGGGATAAATCGTGGGAACTGGAAGGCATAGAAGAACCTGTTCTAGTTTAAGAATAATAAGAAGCTTTAGTTTAGTTTTGCAGTGGACGTCAGACAGAGCAGTCGGCCATGATGCTCTGTCTAAACTGTAACTCTGCATACGCGCGCTATGTTATGTCTGGGTTGGGGATTTACCGAATAAAGTAACATTAAAAGAAAATCGAAGTCTTGTGTTTACTAAAAACTAACAATGACACAGGGCTTCTGATAAGGAGAAATCCCTAACAGAAAACCAGACCCGAAGTCCCCAAGAAAGTCCAGACCTTAGAACATATCCAAGATGATAGAAGATAGAACCAAGCTGGCCAGAAAAAAATACGACCAGAAGTAAAGAAGTAAGAAAGGGTATACAGCAGGTAGTGGCCACACCCTATCGTTGTCATAGTACCGTCATCGTACCACCGATTAGGGTTGGTTTAGCTCAGAGAGCGGCTGCCAGTGACCTGAGTTCAAATCTGGGACAAGGCTGTTTGCATTTCACATATCACTAATACCCTTGGCAAAGGTGTGAATCCAATTATTCTCTTTTCAGCTATGGGTAAATAGTAGGGCTGACTGGGCTCTTTAACCTTTGTTAGGCAACTAGTCTAGGAGAAGGAAAACTCTAAAATGAAACTTGTTAAACTCCACTTAAAAACTGACCTTGTGTCACATCCTGCTCGTGCGGGAGGGGTTGGGTAAATACATACCCTGGGGATTTGTTTAAAAGTTTGTGTAGGACTCGCCTCCCTACACACAAACTTTTTTTAGATGAGCTAAGAAAAAAATGGTGTACCACTGTATTGCATTGTCTGAACGATACTCTCCGGATTTTGAATTCAGAGTTTTCCTTCTCTTAGACTAGTTGTCTTTCAAAGGCTAAAAAACAACAGTTAAATTCCACCATTGTATGTCACCCCGCCAAAAGGAAAAAAATACTAAAAATCAGGGAATTAACCGAATTTAATGACATTTTCAGTGTTGATAAATTAATAAATAAAAGATAAAATGCACCAGTTATTTTATTTAAAAACTTTTATATTTTTTCAGGTCAATTAACTTTAAACCATGTATCTTTGAGGTGTAACACAGATTCTCAAAGATATGTGATTCAAAGTTAACAGACCTGAAAAAATGTAAAAGTTTTTAAATAAAATAACTGGTGTATTATATCTTTTATTCATTAATGTATCAACACTGAACATTTCATTAAATTCTGTTGATTCTCTAATTTTTTTTTTTTTTTCGGTGGGATGACATATGATGGTGGAATTTAGGTCCGTTAAGTTCGATTTAACCAAAACAACTTTGCCTTAATACAGATTGTCCATAAAGTCCATGTGCAATTTAAAAAAAATTTAAATTCTAAAGTGCACATGGACTTTGTGGACACACTGATAGCTAGAAGAAGAAAAGATGGATTTGTGCCTTTTTGCAAGGGCGTTAACACAAAGTGAAAGGCAAACAGTCTCATCCAATTTAATTTTAATTCAGCTCATCAGGTCCATTCCCTATACTGATTAATAAATCTTACACCGTGTGCTCCTCCATTGCTGGGTTACATGGTACCAGTAAAAAAAATTAATTCCTACATGACTTATATATCGTGTTTGAAATTAGTTTTCCTTCTCCTAGATTGGTTGCTTTAACTCAGCCTGCCCTACTATTTACCCAGAGTTGGGATTGCTATGATACATAATAACAAGTCAAGGTACGACCGTAGTTAAAATAAGATGTTTAAAAAAATTGATGAAAATAAAGAAAGAAAAATAAAAATAAAAAGCAAAAACTAATTTTTCATTTTTATTAAAGCATCTTCGAGATAATAGAATACTCCAAAAAATCATCCCACAATTAAGATATGTTGTTTTTTTTTGTTCTTGTTCTTCTTCTTTTTACTATTATTATTATTATTATTATTATTATTATTATTATTATTATTATTATTATTATTATTATTATTCAGTCTTTAGTGTATTTTTTTTAACTACTCTTTATTTTGTTCTATTTTTTCCGCCTTTAAAAGCATTTGTTGTTGTTGTTGTGTTATACTTCTTCTTCTTCTTCTTCTTCTTCTTGCATCTCCCCCTTCTTCTTCTTCTTCTTCTTCTTCTTCTTCTTCATCTTCTTCTTTCTTTCTTTTTTCTTTCTTTAGTGTATTTTGTTTTAACTACTCTTTATTTTGTTCTATTTTTTCCGCCTTTAAAAGCATTTGTTGTTGTTGTTGTTGTTATACTTCTTCTTCTTCTTCTTCTTCTTCTTGCATCTCCCCCCTTCTTCTTCTTCTTTCTTCTTCTTCATTCTTCTTTCTTCTTTTTCTTTCTTTAGTGTATTTTGTTTTTTAACTACTCTTTATTTTGTTCTATTTTTTCCGCCTTTAAAAGCATTTGTTGTTGTTTGTGTGTTGTACCTCTTCTTCTTCTTCTTCTTCTCTTCTTCTTCTTCTTCTTCTTCTTCTTCTTTCTTTCTTTCTTTCTTTCTTTCTTTCTTTCTTTTTTAAGTGTATTTTGTTTTTCTTAACTACTCTTTATTTCCTTCCATTTTTTTTTCCCGCCTTTAGAAGCATTTGTTGTTGTTGTTGTTGTTGAATAAAATCCTTCCATCAATTTTTTTGTTCTTTTTTTCCAATGGGGAAGAAACAACAAGCAGAAACGAGAGGTTTCGTTGTTGAGTCAAAAGAAAAATGAACTATTATCATTCAGCAGCAAAAGATACAACAACAACAACAACAACAACATTCTACAGCACCAACAATACCAGCAGGAGTGAAAATAGAATAAATAAATACAAGTTGATAGCTCAATGGTTAGGATGTTTGCATCGAGGCTACAAAACAGTGCAAAAACAATGCATTTTTACCAGGAAAATCCTCCTGTGTCCTATTAGGGTTGTAAGGTTCAAAGTTATAATATCAATTATAAGCCGTTGAAACAAACAATTCCGACACAAGTATTAAACATAACATAATGGACTTTAATGATGGCAGCAAACTCGTATTCAAGTATTGCCATTGCTTGATATAGTAACAATAATGATAATAACAAAAAAAAAAAAAGAAAAATAGCTCAACAGTTCAAACAATATAATGGTGAGCTTCAAAATAGTTCAACAATGAGCTGCACGAAAGTGGCTCTTTAGTCCTGCCAAAGTCTTGCACATCTTCCCACATTTACAGGTATTTCCAGGGAGCACAGGGTATTTTATTAGTACATCTCGCCGATGCACAGATTGGTGACTGATCAGGCCAGCTTTGCTCATACATAGCCTTCCACACTGGTCACATAGTAGACCGATTTGAATGGACTTTAATATAAGCACGTGGAGTAACATATAAGACAAGAAATACACATACAAGGAAAGAAATGATATATAATAAAAAACATATACATTAGTTCACTACAAGAACATACAAAATAGAGCATAGGACTAGAGAGTCCATAATTTCAAGTAAACTTACTAGCATTGCATTGGGGGCAGTAGACCCCACATAAGAAGGGTGTAGACATAAAAGTCTAACCCATGGGCTGAGGTGCCAAAGAAGAGGAAGAGGCCGAGAGTTCAAAACAGGCGCTTAAATACCAAAAAAACCCTGGTGGTCAAAAATGGGAACCCAGAGGGAAGATAACTCTTCCAGGCAAAAGGGAAGACAACCCAACAGGGTCGTTTTGAAAGCAATTACTTAGGCATTTCTTTTATGGTTAAGCCTTTATATAAATCAGCTTTATAAAAGGGTAACTGTGTGGGGGGTTAAAATAAAACTAAAATAAAATTAAAATTTAAAAAAAAACAACAAAACTCCCATGAGCCTTCACCAGAAGAAACCGCCATGCATGTGCGAGAAAAAGGACCGACTTCCGACTCCCAAGATAATATCTTGGCGATTTCAGTCTATGCCTTAACTGGGTCTAGTTGCTCCTACTGGTCAGGGAGATATTCCCATTTGGCGACTATGACCTGTGAATAAAGCCTAAATCATAAAACCACCTTCTGCCTTTGTCTTTCTTTCTTGTTCCTTGAATTCCTTCCTTTTCAGCGCGACCACCAAAATGAGATGGGGTTAAAAGTAAAACCCTAAGAACACGCAAAAAGAATATCCAGCTACCTTTAAACCTTTAAAACACCAAAACCTTTTACCACCCCATAACTGTGAGTTCTTTAAGTGAGAATAAAACAAGTCAACTCTCTCTGACAACAGGATAACAACTGAATTTTATTTCAAAAATTTGAAGCCTGTTAATGTATGTGAAGAAGAACAGTAGTGGTATTATTTAATCCATAGCCTAGGATATAAGAGGGTTCATACCTTTCCCAGGAGTATTAGTCCAAAAATGAACATAATAGTGCAACTAGTGTTCGACCTAGCTTAACAGCATTTTAGCCACTTTGCCACAAGGACAACCCCAGCAGCAAGAGCCTGTGTGCTATGAGGGTCACTCTAAAAGTAATGCCATCTTTATTAATTTATTATCCTGTAATGTCAGAGGTGTATGTTGATAGTATGGCAGTAGAGGTTTAACTTTCCTGCCAGTAAATTATAATTTTGTTTTATTTGGTATGGGTAACGGGTGAGTGGCAATCTGGTTAAATGGCATCTTACATGAAAGCTGTGCAGAGCCTACAAGTGCAAAGACATGTTTTATTTATTATGTTTGTAGCTACTGTTGGGTCAACATCCGGTTGGTGATACAATGCTTCAACTAAATATATGTTGTTGTATTCTCTTTGGCGTCTGAGGCAGAGCTGCACACCTACCATCAGCTCCTCACTTTACCACACAGACTGTTGGATCTGCTGTTGACAATTCTTTGTTGTTTTGGAGTCTGGAACTAACTTGGGTTTGCTGGAGGATATCTTGCCTTGTGCTATTTATAGTTTTTAGTAATAACACAAGGCGACTTATTTTTTTTTAAGCTGTATTAATTATTATCTAATGTTACTGTTTCCCCTGAACAGGATTGAACCTGCAGCCTAGAGATAACTGTCACTTAGAAATGTCTTAACCTAACGCCTTTATCAACTATGCTACGTGTCCATTTTTTTTTGTTCCCTTTCTTTTTTAATTCTTTGTGTAATGTTATGACTCTCATTTTGGAATGGATTGATAATGTACTAATAACAATAATACTTATCTCTGGACCAGTACTACTTTGAGAGGCTCGAATCTGGTTGCTGGGCTGATGTTTTGGCTGGCAATTCTTTGATGTTTTGCGTTTGGAACCAACTTGGGTTTGCTGGTAGATATCTTGCTTTGTGCCATTTATAGTTTTTAGTAATAACACAAGGAAACTTATTGTTTTTTTTCTCATGAGATTTTTATTTTCCCCCATCTCAAACTGCCCTGAGTGAGGAACACGTCTCACTCGGTCAACACATCATTCCAAACTCACTCCACACTCTCATTCTTTGTGTAATGTTATGACTCTCATTTTGGAATGGATTGAAATGTACTAATAACAATAATACTTATCTCTGGACCAGTACTATTTTGAGAGGCTCGAATCTGGTTGCTGGGCTGATGTTTTGGCTGGCAATTCTTTGATGTTTTGAGTCTGGAAATAACTTGGGTTTGCTGGAGTACATATTGCCTTGTGCCATTTATAGTTTTTAGTAATAACACAAGGCAACTTATTTTTCACTCATGAGATATTTTTATGTTCCCTCAAGTCAAAATGCCCTGGTGCACCGTTTTGGGGCCTTCGTCTCAACGGTTGAGAGGAAAGTGCACTGTTTCGGGGCTTTCCTCTCAACCGTTGAGACGTAGGCCCCGAAACAATGCACATTCTCTCTCGATGACCCCACAAACAAAAACAAACATAACAAAATAATCATGGAGTTGAACTTCTTGCTGGTTTTGCAAATGGATCGAGGAGCATTCTACAGTCCGCTCACTTTCTAGTGAGTTTCATAACTTATCAAGAAACTTCCTTCCTTTTTATGTTCCCCCAGGTCAAACTACCCTGGTGGCAGACTTACGTCTCACTCAATCACTGCCTTGTTCCAAACTGACCCCACACTCTCAACTCTCACTCCTACTCTTATACACCTTGCCTCGTGACACCTCTCAACAATTAAGAAAATGCCATGTCACGTTGTGCTGACTCATCCTAAAAATTTTCCATGCTAAACTACACGTAACTCTTACAATCCTGGCTCTTTCTATTCTCTCCCCCCCCCTCAATTGTTGCATTATTGGATTTGTGAATTAAGCAAGATATTCATGTTGTTGTGATAAAAATAAAATTTAAGTTAACACAAAAAAGTCCAATGCTTCTTCTTCTTCTTCTTCTTCTTCTTCTTCTTCTTGCCCTTCTTCTTCTTCTTCTTCTCTGGCCTTCTTCTTCTTCTTCTTCTTCTTCTTCTTCTTCTTCTTCTTCTTCTTCTTCTTCTTTCTTCTTCTTCTTCTTCTTCTTCTTCTCTCTTCTTCTTCTTCTTCTTCTTCTCCAAAGCCTCTATGCGGTTGCTGTCTCTAACATGTAACACATGCTGTTTCCCTCTGTCTCGGTTTCTGCTGGTTTATTTATACCTGTGCTTATAGCTTTCATACGGGCATCTGGGTTTAACATACGGGAACTTGGGACAACTCAGTCTTCAGCGCTACATTCAAGTATTGACTTTTCATATTCAGAAAGACGTAGGTTCGATCTTAGATCAAAGTCCTACACGCTAAACAAAGCCTAACCCGCTTCCTCCGAGAATACGGTATGTCCCCACTTCCACCACTCGACTCGTGTTCTCTGTCACAATTTATTTCTGCTGCATAACAGTGACATAATATTCATGGACACGTAAATTCTACCTCCTAATTCTTAGTGTTGTACCTCTTATGAAACTTGTTGTATTTTCCAGAGATTTCCATGATCTTAACCACTTTTCAGATATTCACTTTATTCCGTTATAAAAAGAAAATTTCTGAGTTTGATTCAAAGAATTCCTTGAGAAAATGTTTTTAATATCTTCAACTTGTTGGCAGAACTGCTGACCAGACATGGAGTGTTGTGTAGAAGAAAGACAATTGTCTGAAAGTGACAGGGTCCGCAGAATACGCTTGCATCTAGAAGATTCTCTTTCCGATTCCATAATGATTAACTGCATTGCATTTGTAATTGAAGGATAAGCACTGACATGTTGCAATTACCATCTTCTCGACCCAGAGAAAATTAATCAAACTTTTTGTCCACATCTTATTATAATGAAGATTAAGTAACTGTCTGTCTGTAACCAAAACTACGTCACTACTGATGTCATGATTTCCTTAGTTATTTAAGTTATATTCCCAACAATTCTGAAATAGTCATTATTTAATCGTAATTAGCATTTTATTTATTAACAATGTCTCGATTAAAGTTTAGCCAGACAGCTAGGGAGTCTATCCCCTTTTCACTAGCGCTAGACTAAGGAGACTGTTTGGGTATCTGAGGTGGAGCGCCACTCCTACCATCAGCTCCTCACTTTACCGCACATATCCATGTGCTACTCAAATGCTGAGTTGGCGAGGGCCGGATTCGAACCAGGAAACTCAAGGTTCCCAGGGAAAAAAGAAAAAAAGGGCAAAAGTAAAAAAAATAGTCTTTTAAAAAAATTGATAATACCGGATGTGTATTTATTAAAACTTGTTTTAAAAAATAATGAAGACCATTTAATGTTACATACTCAAATTCCACGTATATTAAGGATTTTGAATATAAATTGAATACTCATTGATAAACTTACACAATTTCTTGGGGTTTGTGACATCCGGGTTAGCTCAGTCGGTAGGGCGTTCGACTAGAAACCATAAGGTTCCTAGTTCGATGCCAGCCCTCACCAACTCAGCATATGAGTAGGACAGGGATCTGTGTGGTAAAGTAAGGAGCTGATGGTAGTTGTGGCACCCCACCTCAGATGCAAAAACCATCTCCTTGGTCTAGCGCTATATCCATGTGCTACTTGGCGAGGTCCAGATTCAAACCAGGAAACTCAAGGTTCCCAGCCGGACACTCTACTGACTGATTTTACACATAGATTTTACACAAAATCGTTGATATTTTATTATTTATTAACTTTTTAGTTAAAGTATGGAGCTGATGGTAGTTGTGGCACCCCATCTCAGATGCAAAAACAATCTCCTTGGTCTAGCGCTATGAGAAGGGGATATACTCTCTCGCTGATTGGCTGATACCGACTTTAGCCCACCCCAATGACTTTACTTTACTGTTATGTGATACTATGATTAAGGGAAAACATGCTCAGAATGAATAAATAAATAAAAATAGAATATGTTAAAGCCCAGGCATAGGTAAATGGGTGGGTGGGTGGTTGTCCTTTTACGGACACAAAAGATTGGGCCATAAAGTTTAAGAGAATTGTACGGCCACCGTGAAGTTAAGCCAATTAGTGATAATATCGTTATGCATCTAGGTATTAAAAGCAAAAAGGCTATTTTTATGAGGATATCTCTTTTGAAGAAATTAATGGTCGAAATATTGAAGACGTGAAGTCTGAAGAAGGAAGCAATTGCTTTAATTTTAAGGGATAATGCAGTCAGAAAGTCTGCGTTGAATTTAAGTGCCGAGCATCTGGGTGGTTGGGCTGTAGAGAGGTGTGGCGTAGAATTTTACATAAATTCAGCTAAGCTCCAGCTCTTGGACAGTTCAAAGCCCGGTCGTTGAGGTGATAGTGTCCTCAGTAGCAGTAGAGATAGAAATAGCCAGGAATCCACAACAGTGAAGCCAGTAGTCAACAACTTTCTTGCCAGCTGAGATAGACCACCACAAACTGCCAAAGTATCATGACTTCCTCTTCCATCGCCGTCCTGTTATTAAACTTTGTGTTTTGTTTTGTTTTTGTTTTTTTTTAATCCTTGTGAACCTGTCTCTGACTCGTGCCCTTCGAATCGGCCAGCACAGAATATCACAACGTTGGGGTCTAGACATTGTGCAACGAAGGTGCAGGAGTGCAGAACGGGTATTCTCACAGTTACAGAGAGAGACACTGAATCTCCATTATAATAAGATATGAAAAAATAAATTTCTAACAAAAGGAAACAAGAACATGTAAAGATTCCGGATGTCAAGTCAATTTGTGTTCGGCTGAGCAATTTGACAAAATTAGATCAGATTTTTTTTTTTATTAAATCATAACTGACAGTATAAATATCATTTTCTGTTTCTTCTAAAGGTCACTAAGGCAAGCCATTAACCTTGACCAATTGACCTGTAACAGACTCGCTTCTTCAGATTTTAAATTGTGTTGTTTACTTTTAAGAAAATCAATATCAAAAATTTTTGTTGAACACTCCAATTGGTTTGTTTGTTTTACGACATATCAACCCTTTTTGGGTCATTTAATGCTGAAATAAGTCATTTTGATAAAAGTTTCTGTTTCAAGTTTTTAATATGTTTAAATTGTTATAAATAATTTTCATTAACTTTATTTGGTTTGGTTTGTTTGTTTTACGGCATATCAACCCTTTTTGGGTCATTTAATGCCGAAACAAGTCATTTTGATACAGGACTTGCAGTTACTTTGATCAAAGGTTTATTTTAGCCCATTCTAACTCATCGCACGGAGTCACAACGAAGTAGGACACGTCTGTCCTATTTGATGTCTGGTTGTAAACTGATTAACTAACTAAATCTCACATGAATTGCAAGATTCTAATTGTCCGGTAATTTTCCATTCCTTGATATGAAAACACTGGCACCTTAGAATTCTCCTACAGGGTGTTGCCAATAATCTATGCTGCCACATAGATTATGCAACAGTAATATAGTTTCTATTACAGACAGAAAAACACACAATCTCCATTCTAATAAGATTATCTTTTCAAATTCTCTAATGATATCGTTTCGTTCTGATAACATGTTGCCATAGTTAACATGGACATTTGATCAAAGGTCATTTTCTTTTAAGTCCACTCTTTTAAGACTTTATGATAATTTCTGACAGAAATAATTATACACTATAAAAAAAAAAGAAATCAAGATATTTTATTGTTTTTTTAAATGATAATCAAGTGGACGTTGTCTGCAAAACTTTCAATGGTTGATGACTTCTGGGTTTTTTTTTTTTTGGTTTTTTTAAATTATTTATAGTCATTTACTAAGCTTAGCTTGGCATAAGGCTACAAATAATGGGCACTAAGTGAGAATCAAACTCACTACCAATGGTCTTATTAACTAGCTAGCTAATCATTATGCTAAATAAAATGCTTCTGTTTTTATGCGATTACGTAATTACCCAGCCCCTCTACCATCGGCAGGATATGACACATGGTCAATTCTTAAGTGGAGTAGTGTTGGTTTGAATTCAAAGTTTTCCTTCTCCTTGATTGGTTTCCTGAACAAAAGACAATGAACTGGATGCAACACAAGGTCAATTTTGAAGTGGGGTACCCATGGTTTGTATTCAGAGTTTTCCTTCTCCTAGACTGGTTGCCTAACCATGGCTAAAGACCAGGTCAATTTCTAAGCAAAGTGCAGCTGGTTTGTATTCAGAGTTTTTCTTCTCCTAGACTGGTTGCCTAACCGTGGCTAAAGACCAGGTCAATTTCTAAGCAAAGTGCAGCTGGTTTGAATTCAGAGTTTTCCTTCTCCTAGACTGGTTGCCTAACCGTGGCTAAAGACCAGGTCAATTTCTAAGCAAAGTGCAGCTGGTTTGTATTCAGAGTTTTCCTTCTCCTAGACTGGTTGCCTAACCATGGCTAAAGACCAGGTCAATTTCTAAGCAAAGTGCAGCTGGTTTGTATTCAGAGTTTTCCTTCTCCTAGAATTTGCCTAACCGTGGCTAAAGACCAGGTCAATTTCTAAGCAAAGTGCAGCTGGTTTGAATTCAGAGTTTTCCTTCTCCTAGACTGGTTGCCTAACCGTGGCTAAAGACCAGGTCAATTTCTAAGCAAAGTGCAGCTGGTTTGTATTCAGAGTTTTCCTTCTCCTAGACTGGTTGCCTAACCGTGGCTAAAGACCAGGTCAATTTCTAAGCAAAGTGCAGCTGGTTTGTATTCAGAGTTTTCCTTCTCCTAGACTGGTTGCCTAACCGTGGCTAAAGACCAGGTCAATTTCTAAGCAAAGTGCAGCTGGTTTGTATTCAGAGTTTTCCTTCTCCTAGAATGGTTGCCTAACCGTGGCTAAAGACCAGGTCAATTTCTAAGCAAAGTGCAGCTGGTTTGAATTCAGAGTTTTCCTTCTCCTAGACTGGTTGCCTAACCGTGGCTAAAGACCAGGTCAATTTCTAAGCAAAGTGCAGCTGGTTTGTATTCAGAGTTTTCCTTCTCCTAGACTGGTTGCCTAACCGTGGCTAAAGACCAGGTCAATTTCTAAGCAAAGTGCAGCTGGTTTGTATTCAGAGTTTTCCTTCTCCTAGAATGGTTGCCTAACCGTGGCTAAAGACCAGGTCAATTTCTAAGCAAAGTGCAGCTGGTTTGTATTCAGAGTTTTCCTTCTCCTAGAATGGTTGCCTAACCGTGGCTAAAGACCAGGTCAATTTTAAGCAAAGTGCAGCTGGTTTGTATTCAGAGTTTTCTTCTCCTAGACTGGTTGCCTAACCGTGGCTAAAGACCAGGTCAATCTCTAAGCAAAGTGCAGCTGGTTTGTATTCAGAGTTTTCCTTCTCCTAGACTGGTTGCCTAACCGTGGCTAAAGACCAGGTCAATTTCTAAGCAAAGTGCAGCTGGTTTGTATTCAGAGTTTTCCTTCTCCTAGACTGGTTGCCTAACCGTGGCTAAAGACCAGGTCAATTTCTAAGCAAAGTGCAGCTGGTTTGTATTCAGAGTTTTCCTTCTCCTAGACTGGTTGCTTAACTAAGCTTAAAGAACCCAGCCTGTTCTCTTATTTTCCTATAGCTAGGGGGAGAACAGATGGATTCATGCCTTTCATAAGGACATTAATCATTATGATAAATGAAAGATCATTTGTAGGGGGAGGAGGTCCCCATGGCATAATCACTAAAATGCTGGATTTCGATATCATAGTAAGCGAGATCAGTCTCCAGTCTCGCTATTATGTTCATTTTCAGACTCTTGGGAAAGGTATGAACCCCCTCAGCCTCCAAGCAATGGGTTGAATAGAACCACTATTGCTCTTCTACAAGGATGGCTTTGGCATTAAATAACCCACAAGGGTTGATATGCCATTAAACTAAGAAACCAAACCAGATCATTAGTATTGAGTTTGATTCTCACAGGGTGCCCCATGCTTCTGGACTTGTGCCTCAACATCAATCTCCAGTCTCACTATTACGTTCACTTTCAGACTAATACCCTTGGGAAAGGTATGATCCCCCTCATCCTCCCAGCTATAGGTTAAATAGTACCACTATTACTTTTCTACAAGCATGGATTTGACATTAAATAACCCACAAGGGTTGATATGCCATTAAATAAAGATGTCCTTTGGGATTCGTCCATCATCTAGATAAATCCTGAAGGACACCCTCTATGCAGAGCTTTCGTCTGGTAAGAGACAGATTGGTTGCCCCCAGCTGTGTTTCAAGGATGTCTGCAAGAATGAAGTTTAAGTCCAACAAGGGTTAGGGTTAGAGTTTAGGGATAGGGTTGGGGTTGGGATTTAGGGTTAGTTTAATGGGAAATTAAATAAATAATTTGGGTTCTGTTTTTTTCTGGGTCACTCATGTTACTCTAGGAAATAACCAAATTCAAACCTGTTCAACTCTGCTTAAGAAATTGGCCTTGTGTCACATGCTACTCATGCAGAGATGTTGATGAATATATATATGTAACGTCACGTGAACAAAATATGTTAGCAGCTGCTGAAGAAAAGAAGAAATGAATTTCTTGCAAGATAACTCATCGAGTATTCCTAAGTGGTCGTCTCATAGGAAATCTTTTTTTAAAACGGCTGACACAATTTTTTTTTTGTTAGCACTTGATTTTTATGGCTTTGTTCCAGCAAATCTTAAAGAAACATTTGTCATGGCACAGTTATAAAAATTCTTGTCTTTCATGAAGACTATTAATGAAGAAATAGTTGAATCAAACATTTATTAAGCCATTATTCCTGTTCAGTGTCTTGTTCATCTTACTCAGATGGTTTGTGTGATAGGAGACAAGTGGCCATACAGCTGCTTCCTTGTCGAGTGCTGTTTCCATGACTTGTTCAAAACTGCACGCAGCATTTTTGTGCACCCCCCATCTCTCTTATTCTCCAAGTGGTACAGCCATACAGTAGCACTGATACAACCACTGTTTGGAAGAATTGTCGTTTTAACTTGTCAGTGAGATCGAATTTCTATATGACTGGACACTGCTGGAGAAGTAAGGACGAACTCATAAGCGATGTTCTCCTGTGGAAACCAACACATGGACATGCTAATGTGGGCTGCCAGCAAGTACCTACATTGACCAGTTTTGTGTGGATATTGGATGCTATGCAGAGGACCTCCCGGGACAATGAATGATAGAGAAAGTTGGCGAGAGCTTGTCATGGATATCTGTGCTAATTTTGTGACATGATGATGATGATGATGAGGAGATGATGATGATGATGATGATGAATTCCTGTTCATGGTTCTTGTTGGCTCCACAGCAGAAACAAAAGAACAAATTTCAATTTAAGTAGCAGGTCAGATTCTTACTCATAGCACTAATACCTTGGTGTTGTATACTCTCTTTCCTTACTTTCTTACTTCTATTATTCTTCTTCCAGCGTCTGGACTTCGTCTTGGGACTTCATGTCTGGTCTTCCATTGGGGATTTCTCTTTATCAGAAGCCCTGTGTCATTGGTAGTTTTTAGATAATAACACAAGACTTTGATTTACTTAGATCATATTTTATTCTGAAATCCCACCAGACTACCTGCGCAGATTGAGTCGGCACCGTGCATAACACGACTTACCACCATTTGTTGTCTTGGCTGATCTGACTAAAACTCTCTCTAATCTAAACCAGAAGAGGGTCTTCTCCACCAATTCTCACCGGAAGGATCAGGATGAGGTCAAGCCTTGTCATTCAATCCTTCAAGGCCGTGGGCTGCAACTTATAACAGCCATTTTGGTTTCTACACTACTGTCATAAGTATTAGAAATCTAAAATTATGTAACATTGGAAAGGTACACATTCGAATACTCTCCCTCCAGCTATGGGTAAATAGTAGGCGAACTAGGCTCTTTAACCTTAGCTAAGTAACCAGTCGAGGAGAAGGAAATCTTTTTTAAAACAGCTGACACAATTTTTTTTTTTTGTTAGCACTTGATTTTTATGGGTTTGTTCCAGCAACTCTTAAAGAAACATTTGCTATGGCACGGTTATAAAAATTCTTGTCTTTCATGAAGACTATTAATGAGAAATAGTTGAAATCAAACATTTATTAAGCCACAATTCCTGTTCATTGTGTTGGCTCCACAGCAGAACAAAAGGACAAAATTTCAGTTTCAGTCGCAGGTCAGATTCTTACTGAGTGAACCCAGCTATGGGTTAAATAGAACTCCAACCATTTCTCTGAATTTTGAGATGAGGCTTGATAATTTGTATTATTTGGATTATTAACTATTGTCCTCATCTTTATTGATATATACACAACATTCGGTTGATTTTCCCTCCAGCCTCCTTCTTTCTTGTCGAAAATCTATTGTCTTTGTTTTTTTTTCTTTTTTTCATTATTTTCATTCAATTGTTTAATATCCTCACAGTCTGTTTGGTTTGGTTTGTTTGGTTTGTTTTGTTTCACGGCATATTAACCTCAGTGGGTCATTAATGCTGATAAAGTTTTGAAATAAATCAATTCTTAATGGATACACAATTTTTTTTATAAATACATTTTTCTATTTAACCCATAGATGGGACCTTAACAGGTACTACCACTCTCGGTCAGAGTGGACCAGGGAGCAATGGTGATGAAGGGGTGCTTCCACATTCCCCAAACCTCCAAAACTTGAACCTCACCATCAAATAGAGTTTAACGTCATTCCCAGGACATGTAGACCCTCAGTCACCGCCTTCTAGCAACCATATGATAAAAGGGGTTGGGGCTTGCCATAAGGGCAATAGGGTTGGGAAAATCATATAGGTGTAGGGCTCGATGTCAAGGCATTAGAATCCATGAGAAAAACAATAAATTTGGTAATAAATAACCTAGTTATATCCGTTTTGACCCCCCCCCTTACAATATGTTAATAATGTGACAGTTGTCATATGAATCGCTCCTTCAGTGAATTGGAACACTTATAAACTCTCAGGTCATATCAGAACAAGTGTTGGCTCAAGATACCAATCTCTCAGCAGTCACTCAGTTTTAATATTAATATCTATCTATCTATCTATCAATCTATCTCAGTCTCTTTCTATCTATCTATCTCAGTCTCTATCTATCTATCTTCGATCTCATCTATCTCAGTCTCTATCTATCTATCTATCTATCTATCTATCTCAGTCTCTTTCATCTATCTATCTCATCTCTTTTATCTATCATCTCAGTCTCTTCTATCTATCTCAGTCTCTTTATATCTATCTATCTATCTATCTCAGTCTATATCTATCTATCTATTATCTATCTCATCTTCTTCTATCTATCTATCTCAGTCTCTTTCTATCTATCTATCTATCTATCTATCTCAATCTCTATCTATCTATCTATCTATCTATCTTATCTTCTTTATATCTATCTATCATCTCAGTCTCTTATATCTATCTATCTATCTCAGTTTTGTCTATCTATCTATCTCAGTCTCTTTCTATCTATCTATCGTATATACGATCTATCTATCTATGTTCTTTCATCTATCTATCTATTTCTATGTCTCTTATCTATCTATCTAATCTATCTATCTATATCAGTTTCTACTATCTATCTATCATCTCAGTTTCTTTATATCTATCTATCTCAGTCTCTTTATATCTATCTATCTATCTATCTATCTAATCTCAATCTCTATATATCTATCTATCTATCTATTTATCTTACTTTCTTTATATCTATCTATCTATCTATCTCAGTCTCTTTCTATCTATCTCTTCTTTATCTTATCTATCTATCTATCTCAGTCTTATCTATATCTCAGTCTCTTTATATTCATCTATCTATCTATCTATCTATCTATCTCATCTCTTTCTATCGTATCTCAGTCTCTTTATATCTATCATCTATCTATCTATTCTCAGTCTCTTTCTATCTATCTCAGTCTCTTAATCTATCTATCTATCTATCTTATCTCAGTCTCTTTCTATCTATCTCAGTCTCTTTATATCTTCTATCTATTCTATATCTCATCTCTTTCTATCTTTATCTCAGTCTCTTTAATATCTATCTACATCTATCATCTCAGTCTCTTTATATGATGCACTTGTGTATGAGATAATATAACCTTCCAAATATGAGAAATGACAGAGCACTTACTGCAATGATTATCATCATAGGAAATATAAATTAACCCTGTGTGATCTCTCTCTCTCCNACAAGCCTTGATTTTTAAATTCATGTTTTGGTATTTCTTTTAATAAGGAGTTTGTGTCTATGTTGTCATCAAACATTTATGTAACAAAATCTTATTTAAGCATTTCCCAATTCTGTTGCATTGAAAACATAATATTTCAACAAGCCTGATTTTTAAAATCATGTTTTGGTATTTCTTTTAATAAGGAGTTTGTGTCTATGTTGTCATCAAACATTTATGTACAAATCTATTTAAGCATCTCCCAATTCTGTGCATTGAAAACATAATATTTCAACAAGCCTGATTTTTAAATCATGTTTGTTATTTCTTTTAATAAGGAGTTTGTGTCTATGTTGTCATCAAACATTTATGTACAAATCTTATTTAAGCATCTCCCAATTCTGTGCATGAAAACATAATATTCAACAAGTCTGATTTTTAAATCATGTTTTGGTATTCTTTTAAATAAGGGAGTTTGTGCTATGTTGTCATCAAACATTTATGTACAAATCTTATTTAAGCATCTCCCAATTCTGTGCATTGAAAACATAATATTCAACAAAGCCTGATTTTTAAATCATGTTTTGATATTTCTTTTATAAGGAGTTTGTGTCTATGTTGTCATCAAACATTTATGTACAAATCTTATTCGAGCATTTCCCAATTCTGTGCATTGAAAATATAATATTCAACAAGCCTGATTTTAAATCATGTTTTGGTATTTCTTTATAAGGAGTTTGTGTCTATGTTGTCATCAAACATTTATGTACAAATCTTATTTAAGCATCTCCCATTCTGTGCATTAAAAACATAAATATTCAACAAAGCCTGATTTTTAAAACATGTTTTGTTATTTCTTTAATAAGGAGTTTGTGTCTATGTTGCATCAAACATTTATGTACAAATCTTATTTAAGCATTTCCCAATTCTGTGCATTGAAAACATAATATTCAACTAGCCTGATTTTTAAATCATGTTTTGGTATTTCTTTTAATAAGGAGTTTGTGTCTATGTTGTCATCAAACATTTATGTACAAATCTTATTTAAACATTTCCCAATTCTGTGCATTAAAAACATAATATTCAACTAGCCTGATTTTTAAATCATGTTTTGGTATTTCTTTTAATAAGGAGTTTGTGTCTATGTTGTCATCAAACATTTATGTACAAATCTTATTAAGAATTTCCCAATTCTGTGCATTGAAAACATAATATTCAAGTAGCCTGATTTTTAAATCATGTTTTGGTATTTCTTTTAATAAGGAGTTTGTGTCTATGTTGTCATCAAACATTTATGTACAAATCTTATTTAAGCATCTCCCAATTCTGTGCATTGAAAACATAATATTCAACAAGATCTGATTTTTAAATCATGTTTTGGTATTTCTTTTAATAAGGAGTTTGTGTCTATGTTGTCATCAAACATTTATGTACAAATCTTATTCGAGCATTTCCCAATTCTGTGCATTGAAAATATAATATTCAACAAGCCTGATTTTTAAATCATGTTTGGTTATTTCTTTTTAATAAGGAGTTTGTGTCTATGTTGTCATCAAACATTTATGTACAAATCTTATTTAAGAATTTCCCAATTCTGTGTGTTGTATATGCCAAAAGTCGAAATCTCCCGATTCACTAATACAAGCTACATACACTCGCCAAACGGGACGGATAAAGTCGGAAGTGCCCTCTATCGTGGCCTGGGACGGAATGACCATTTTGACATATATCTGCGCATGGGCTCCAAATCGGAGTTCCGCTATGATAGTCAATTCCCAAAATTAAATAAAAATAGAAAATTGGTAAATAAAATTCGAATAACATCCAATGAAAGCGATTCCCGGGTAAAGTGAAAACAACTCCAAGTGATCCAACTTGGGACCGCCGATCTCTATAAAACGAACAGCTTTGAAGGGCACCGCAGTCAGAGCTGAAGGCACCATCACGAACGCAGGCTATCACGAGCGCTACCTCACAGAAGGACACATCAAAGAGCGCGGGTCACCCCCCAACTCACCCAAACCTGACCTCACCAGGCAGTCAAATCAACAAGTCAACTACCGAACATTTCTACATCATTCGTGTGATAAAAAAAAAAAGCGCTACTACCAGTACACAATATTCTGCCTAGAACAAGACAAGAAAGAGCGACATTTCTACAAGGATTCTGTCTACAACAGCTAACGACTCTAAAATACAAGACTCGACTCACCTACCAAACACCCATCACTACTCACTGACTTTTATTCAAGACACAGTGCCTACCACTACACACACAATATTCTGCCTACGACAACAACAACAACAACAGACATACCGACTGATACAAACCCATTCGGGCTACCACAAGTGAACAAACCTTATTCTACCTCCCAACCCCAATTCTCTACGATCATCACTTTAAGGGCGAACTTTCAGGTCCGCTGCCTACCTCCACATACACAATATTCTGCCTACGTCACCACCCCAATACCACAGTCAAGCCGACATTTTACGACTCGATATCACATAACTATAACCAAATTTATCTGTAATCTCTTTCTATCCAAATACCAAAACGTTCACTGTTCATTGTTTTCTTAATACAATTTTAAACTCAAAATCTGTGTTTTGTTCATTCCTCATCACCATACGCTCGCATGCAAAATACGGATTTATTAACATGTGCATTGAAAACATAATATCAACAAGCCTGATTTTTAAATCATGTTTTGGTATTTCTTTTAATAAGGAGGTTGTGTCTATGTTGTCATCAAAACATTTATGTACAAATCTTATTTAAGCATTTCCCAATTCTGTGCATTGAAAATCATAATATTTAACAGCCTGATTTTTAAATCATGTTTTGGTATTTCTTTTAATAAGGAGTTTGTGTCTATGTTGTCATCAAACATTTATGTACAAATCTTATTTAAGCATCTCCCAATTCTGTGCATTGAAACATAATATTCAACAAGCCTGATTTTAAATCATGTTTTGGTTATTTCTTTTAATAAGGAGTTTGTGTCTATGTTGTCATCAAACATTTATGTACAAATCTTTATTTAAGCATCTCCCAATTCTGTGCATTGAAACATAATATTCAAGTAGCCTGATTTTTAAATCATGTTTGGTATTTCTTTTAATAAGGAGTTTGTGTCTATGTTGTCATCAAACATCTATGTACAAATCTTATTTAAGCATTTCCCAATTCTGTGCATTGAAAACATAATATTCAAGTAGCCTGATTTTTAATCATGTTTTGGTATTTCTTTTAATAAGGAGTTTGTGTCTATGTTGTCATCAAACATTTATGTACAAATCTTATTTAAGCATTTCCCAATTCTGTGCATTGAAAACATAATATTCAACAAGTCTGATTTTTAAATCATGTTTTTGTATTTCTTTTAATAAGGAGTTTGTGTCTATGTTGTCATCAAACATTTATGTACAAATCTTATTCGAGCATTTCCCAATTCTGTGCATTGAAAATATAATATTCAACAAGCCTGATTTTTAAATCATGTTTTGGTATTTCTTTTAATAAGGAGTTTGTGTCTATGTTGTCATCAAACATTTATGTACAAATCTTATTAAGCATTTCCCAATTCTGTGCATTGAAATCATAATATTTACTAGCCTGATTTTTAAATCATGTTTTGGTATTTCTTTTAATAAGGAGTTTGTGTCTATGTTGTCATCAAACATTTATGTACAAATCTTATTTAGCATCTTCCCAATTCTGTGCATGAAAACATAATATTCAAGTAGCCTGATTTTTAAACATGTTTTGGTATTTCTTTTAATAAGGAGTTTGTGTCTATGTTGTCATCAAACATTTATGTACAAATCTTATTAAGCATTTCCCAATTCTGTGCATTGAAAACATTAATATTCAACAAGTCTGATTTTTAAATCATGTTTTGGTATTTCTTTTAATAAGGAGTTGTGTCTATTGTTGTCATCAAACATTTATGTACAAATTTATCGAGCATTTCCCAATTCTGCTGCATTGAAAATATAATATTCAACAAGCCTGATTTTTAAATCATGTTTTGCGTATTTCTTTAATAAGGAGTTTTGTCTATGTTGTCATCAAACATTTATGTACAAATCTTATTTAAGCATTCTCCCAATTCTGTGCATTGAAAACATAATATTCAACAAGTCTGATTTTTAAATCATTGTTTTGGTATTTCTTTTAATAAGGAGTTTGTGTCTATGTTGTCATCAAACATTTATGTACAAATTATTTAAGCATCTCCCAATTCTGTGCATTGAAAAACATAATATTCAACTAGCCTGATTTTTAAAACATGTTTTGGTATTTCTTTAATAAGGAGTTTGTGTCTATGTTGTCATCAAACATTTATGTACAAATCTTATTTAAGCATTTCCCAATTCTGTGCATTGAAAAACATAATATTCAAGTAGCCTGATTTTTTAAATCATGTTTTGGTATTTCTTTTAATAAGGAGTTTGTGTCTATGTTGTCATCAAACATTTATGTACAAATCTTATTTAAGCATTTCCCAATTCTGTGCATTGAAAACATTAATATTCAACAAGCCTGATTTTTAAATCATGTTTTGTATTTCTTTTAATAAGGAGTTTGTGTCTATGTTGTCATCAAACATTTATGTACAAATCTTATTTAAGCATTCCCAATTCTGTGCATTGAAAACATAATATTCAACAAGCCTGATTTTTTAAATCATGTTGTTGTATTTCTTTTAATAAGGAGTTTGTGTCTATGTTGTCATCAAACATTTATGTACAAATCTTATTTAAGCATCTCCCAATTCTGTGCATTGAAAACATAATATTCAACAAGCCTGATTTTTAAATCATGTTTTGATATTCTTTTAATAAGGAGTTTGTGTCTATGTTGTCATCAAACATTTATGTACAAATCTTATTTAAGCATTCCCAATTCTGTGCATTGAAAATAATATTCAACAAGTCCTGATTTTTAAATCATGTTTTGGTATTTCTTTTAATAAGGAGTTTGTGTCTATGTTGTCATCAAACATTTAGTACAAATCTTATTTAAGCATTTCCCAATTCTGTGCATTGAAAACATAATATTCAACAAGCCTGATTTTTAAATCATGTTTTGGTATTTCTTTTAATAAGGAGTTTGTGTCTATGTTGTCATCAAACATTTATGTACAAATCTTATTAAGCATCTCCCAATTCTGTGCATTGAAAAACATAATATTCAACAAGCCTGATTTTTAAATCATGTTTTGTTATTTCTTTTAATAAGGAGTTTGTGTCTATGTTGTCATCAAACATTTATGTACAAATCTTATTTAAGCATTCTCCCAATTCTGCATTGAAAACATAATATTCAACTAAGTCTGATTTTAATCATGTTTTGGTATTTCTTTAATAAGGAGTTTGTGTCTATGTTGTCATCAAAATTTATGTACAAATCTTATTTAAGCATTCTCCAATTCTGCTGCATTGAAAACATAATATTCAACTAAAGCCTGATTTTTAAATCATGTTTGTGTATTTCTTTTAATAAGGAGTTTGTGTCTATGTTGTCATCAAACATTTATGTACAAATCTTATTTCAGCATTCCCAATTCTGTGCATTGAAAATATAATATTCAACAAGCCTGATTTTTTAAATCATGTTTTGGTATTTCTTTTAATAAGAGTTTGTGTCTATGTTGTCATCAAACATTTATGTACAAATCTTTTTAAGCATTCCCAATTCTGTGCATTAAAAACATAATATTCAACAAGCCTGATTTTTAAATCATGTTTTGTTATTTCTTTTAATAAGGAGTTTGTGTCTATGTTGTCATCAAACATTTTATGTACAAATCTTTATTTAAGCATTTCCCATTTCTGTGCATTGAAAACATAATATTCAACTCGCCTGATTTTTAAATCATGTTTTGTATTTCTTTTAATAAGGAGTTTGTGTCTATGTTGTCATCAAACATTTATGTACAAATCTTATTTAAGAATTTTCCCAATTCTGTGCATTGAAAACATAATATTCAACTAGCCTGATTTTTAAATCATGTTTTGCGTATTTCTTTTAATAAGAGTTTGTGTCTAATGTTGTCATCAAACATTTATGTACAAATCTTATTTAAAGAATTTCCATTCTTGTGCATTGAAAACATAATATTCAAGTAGCCTGATTTTTAAATCATGTTTTGGTATTTCTTTTAATAAGGAGTTTGTGTCTATGTTGTCATCAAACATTTATGTACAAATCTTATTTAAGCATCTCCCAATTCTGTGCATTGAAAACATAATATTCAACAAGTCTGATTTTTAAATCATGTTTTGGTATTTCTTTTAATAAGGAGTTTGTGTCTATGTTGTCATCAAACATTTATGTACAAATCTTATTCGAGCATTTCCCAATTCTGTGCATTGAAAATATAATATTCAACAAGCCTGATTTTTAAATCATGTTTTGGTATTTCTTTTAATAAGGAGTTTGTGTCTATGTTGTCATCAAACATTTATGTACAAATCTTATTTAAGAATTTCCCAATTCTGTGTGTTGTATATGCAAAAGTCGAAATCTCCCGATTCACTAATACAAGCTACATACACTCGCCAAACGGGACGGATAAAGTCGGAAGTGCCCTCTATCGTGGCCTGGGACGGAATGACCATTTTGACATATATCTGCGCATGGGCTCCAAATCGGAGTTCCGCTATGATAGTCAATTCCCAAAATTAAATAAAAATAGAAAATTGGTAAATAAAATTCGAATAACATCCAATGAAAGCGATTCCCGGGTAAAGTGAAAACAACTCCAAGTGATCCAACTTGGGACCGCCGATCTCTATAAAACGAACAGCTTTGAAGGGCACCGGCAGTCAGAGCTGAAGGCACCATCACGAACGCAGGCTATCACGAGCGCTACCTCACAGAAGGACACATCAAAGAGCGGCGGGTCACACCCCCAACTCACCCAAACCTGACCTCACCAGGCAGTCAAATCAACAAGTCAACTACCGAACATTTCTACATCATTCGTTGATAAAAAAAAAAGCGCTACTACCAGTACACAATATTCTGCCTAGAACAAGACAAGAAAGAAGCGAACATTTCTACAAGATTCTGTCTACAACAGCTAACGACTCTAAAATACAAGACTCGACTCACCTACCAACACCCATCACTACTCACTGACTTTTATTCAAGACACAGTGCCTACCACTACACACACAATATTCTGCCTACGACAACAACAACAACAACAGACATACCGACTGATACAAACCCCATTCGGGCTACCACAAGTGAACAAACTTATCTACCTCCCAACCCCCAATTCTCTACGATCATCAACTTAAGGGGCGAACTTCAGTCCGCGCCTACCTCCACATACACAATATTCTGCCTACGTCACCACCCCAATACCACAGTCAAGCCGGACATTTTACGGACTCGATATCCACCCATAACTATAACCAAATTTATCCTGTAATTCTCTTTCTATCCTTTCACTGTTCATGTTGTTTTTCTTAATACAATTTTAAAACTCAAAATCTGTGTTTTGTTCATTTCCTCATCACCATACGCTCGCATGCAAATACGGTTTATAACATGTGCATTGAAAACATAATATTCAACAAGCCTGATTTTTAAATCATGTTTTGGTTTCTTTTAATAAGGAGGTTGTGTCTATGTTGTCATCAAACATTTATGTACAAATCTTATTTAAGCATTTCCCAATTCTGTGCATTGAAATCATAATATTTAACTAGCCTGATTTTTAAATCATGTTTTGGTATTTCTTTTAATAAGGAGTTTGTGTCTATGTTGTCATCAAACATTTATGTACAAATCTTATTTAAGCATCTCCCAATTCTGTGCATTGAAAACATAATATTCAACAAGCCTGATTTTTAAATCATGTTTTGGTATTTCTTTTAATAAGGAGTTTGTGTCTATGTTGTCATCAAACATTTATGTACAAATCTTATTTAAGCATCTCCCAATTCTGTGCATTGAAAACATAATATTCAAGTAGCCTGATTTTTAAATCATGTTTTGGTATTTCTTTTAATAAGGAGTTTGTGTCTATGTTGTCATCAAACATCTATGTACAAATCTTATTTAAGCATTTCCCAATTCTGTGCATTGAAAACATAATATTCAAGTAGCCTGATTTTTAAATCATGTTTTGGTATTTCTTTTAATAAGGAGTTTGTGTCTATGTTGTCATCAAACATTTATGTACAAATCTTATTTAAGCATTTCCCAATTCTGTGCATTGAAAACATAATATTCAACAAGTCTGATTTTTAAATCATGTTTTGGTATTTCTTTTAATAAGGAGTTTGTGTCTATGTTGTCATCAAACATTTATGTACAAATCTTATTCGAGCATTTCCCAATTCTGTGCATTGAAAATATAATATTCAACAAGCCTGATTTTTAAATCATGTTTTGGTATTTCTTTTAATAAGGAGTTTGTGTCTATGTTGTCATCAAACATTTATGTACAAATCTTATTTAAGCATTTCCCAATTCTGTGCATTGAAATCATAATATTTAACTAGCCTGATTTTTAAATCATGTTTTGGTATTTCTTTTAATAAGGAGTTTGTGTCTATGTTGTCATCAAACATTTATGTACAAATCTTATTTAAGCATCTCCCAATTCTGTGCATTGAAAACATAATATTCAAGTAGCCTGATTTTTAAATCATGTTTTGGTATTTCTTTTAATAAGGAGTTTGTGTCTATGTTGTCATCAAACATTTATGTACAAATCTTATTTAAGCATTTCCCAATTCTGTGCATTGAAAACATAATATTCAACAAGTCTGATTTTTAAATCATGTTTTGGTATTTCTTTTAATAAGGAGTTTGTGTCTATGTTGTCATCAAACATTTATGTACAAATCTTATTCGAGCATTTCCCAATTCTGTGCATTGAAAATATAATATTCAACAAGCCTGATTTTTAAATCATGTTTTGGTATTTCTTTTAATAAGGAGTTTGTGTCTATGTTGTCATCAAACATTTATGTACAAATCTTATTTAAGCATCTCCCAATTCTGTGCATTGAAAACATAATATTCAACAAGTCTGATTTTTAAATCATGTTTTGGTATTTCTTTTAATAAGGAGTTTGTGTCTATGTTGTCATCAAACATTTATGTACAAATCTTATTTAAGCATCTCCCAATTCTGTGCATTGAAAACATAATATTCAACTAGCCTGATTTTTAAAACATGTTTTGGTATTTCTTTTAATAAGGAGTTTGTGTCTATGTTGTCATCAAACATTTATGTACAAATCTTATTTAAGCATTTCCCAATTCTGTGCATTGAAAACATAATATTCAAGTAGCCTGATTTTTAAATCATGTTTTGGTATTTCTTTTAATAAGGAGTTTGTGTCTATGTTGTCATCAAACATTTATGTACAAATCTTATTTAAGCATTTCCCAATTCTGTGCATTGAAAACATAATATTCAACAAGCCTGATTTTTAAATCATGTTTTGGTATTTCTTTTAATAAGGAGTTTGTGTCTATGTTGTCATCAAACATTTATGTACAAATCTTATTTAAGCATTTCCCAATTCTGTGCATTGAAAACATAATATTCAAAGCCTGATTTTTAAATCATGTTTTGGTATTTCTTTTAATAAGGAGTTTGTGTCTATGTTGTCATCAAACATTTATGTACAAATCTTATTTAAGCATTTCCCAATTCTGTGCATTGAAAACATAATATTCAACAAGCCTGATTTTTAAATCATGTTTTGGTATTTCTTTTAATAAGGAGTTTGTGTCTATGTTGTCATCAAACATTTATGTACAAATCTTATTTAAGCATTTCCCAATTCTGTGCATTGAAAACATAATATTCAAGTAGCCTGATTTTTAAATCATGTTTTGGTATTTCTTTTAATAAGGAGTTTGTGTCTATGTTGTCATCAAACATTTATGTACAAATCTTATTTAAGCATTTCCCAATTCTGTGCATTGAAAACATAAATTTCAAGTAGCCTGATTTTTAAATCATGTTTTGGTATTTCTTTTAATAAGGAGTTTGTGTCTATGTTGTCATCAAACATTTATGTACAAATCTTATTTAAGCATTTCCCAATTCTGTGCATTGAAAACATAATATTCAACAAGCCTGATTTTTAAATCATGTTTTGGTATTTCTTTTAATAAGGAGTTTGTGTCTATGTTGTCATCAAACATTTATGTACAAATCTTATTTAAGCATTTCCCAATTCTGTGCATTGAAAACATAATATTCAAGTAGCCTGATTTTTAAATCATGTTTTGGTATTTCTTTTAATAAGGAGTTTGTGTCTATGTTGTCATCAAACATTTATGTACAAATCTTATTTAAGCATCTCCCAATTCTGTGCATTGAAAACATAATATTCAACAAGTCTGATTTTTAAATCATGTTTTGGTATTTCTTTTAATAAGGAGTTTGTGTCTATGTTTTCATCAAACATTTATGTACAAATCTTATTTAAGCATTTCCCAATTCTGTGCATTGAAAACATAATATTCAACTAGCCTGATTTTTAAATCATGTTTTGGTATTTCTTTTAATAAGGAGTTTGTGTCTATGTTGTCATCAAACATTTATGTACAAATCTTATTTAAGCATCTCCCAATTCTGTGCATTGAAAACATAATATTCAACAAGCCTGATTTTTAAATCATGTTTTGGTATTTCTTTTAATAAGGAGTTTGTGTCTATGTTGTCATCAAACATTTATGTACAAATCCTATTTAAGCATCTCCCAATTCTGTGCATTGAAAACATAATATTCAACTAGCCTGATTTTTCAATCATGTTTTGGTATTTCTTTTAATAAGGAGTTTGTGTCTATGTTGTCATCGAACATTTATGTACAAATCTTATTTAAGCATTTCCCAATTCTGTGCATTGAAAACATAATATTTAACTAGCCTGATTTTTAGATCATGTTTTGGTATTTCTTTTAATAAGGAGTTTGTGTCTATGTTGTCATCAAACATTTATGTACAAATCTTATTTAAGCATTTCCCAATTCTGTGCATTGAAAACATAATATTCAACTAGCCTGATTTTTCAATCATGTTTTGGTATTTCTTTTAATAAGGAGTTTGTGTCTATGTTGTCATCAAACATTTATGTACAAATCTTATTTAAGCATTTCCCAATTCTGTGCATTGAAAACATAATATTCAACAAGCCTGATTTTTAAATCATGTTTTGGTATTTCTTTTAATAAGGAGTTTGTGTCTATGTTGTCATCAAACATTTATGTACAAATCTTATTTAAGCATTTCCCAATTCTGTGCATTGAAAACATAATATTCAACAAGCCTGATTTTTAAATCATGTTTTGGTATTTCTTTTAATAAGGAGTTTGTGTCTATGTTGTCATCAAACATTTATGTACAAATCTTATTTAAGCATCTCCCAATTCTGTGCATTGAAAACATAATATTCAACAAGCCTTATTTTTAAATCATGTTTTGTTATTTCTTTTAATAAGGAGTTTGTGTTTATGTTGTCATCAAACATTTATGTACAAATCTTATTTAAGCATTTCCCAATTCTGTGCATTAAAAACACAATATTCAACAAGCCTGTTATTACTTGAAGATATTTCATAAAATTTTAAAACAGACACAATATGCATATACATTTGGAATAATGTAGTTTTTAAAAAAATATATTTAAAGTAAATTGTGTTTTATTCATGCTTATTATTATTAACTCAAAACTCAAAACTCAACTCGACTGCAAACTAAAAATCGCTCTCCCCTGCCAACTAAAAACTCAACTCTCCCTATATATATATATATATATATATATATATATATATATATATATATATATATATAATTGAACTCCCAGCATCTCCTTCCTGACTAACCTTGCTTGACACTCAATATCATCTCCCGATGTTTTTTTGGTTTGAAATACTAAGACTAGAACAATAATAATACTGGCACAACAGATAAACAAATGTCCAAGTAATCAATTAACACAATCAGGCCCAAAATAAACATTTGTCTCTTGGTTTTGAGACATTTGTCTCGGATGGATATCAAATATCTTCCTATCATTGCTTTTTTATTTGATTATCCGTTCCTTAGTCATATTCACTCATGTATACACACATGATTCACTATATCCCCTCCAAACACACAGACACTCATGTGTCCATAATCTTACATACTATATTTTCACATAACTAATTATTACACCTATATATATATATATATATATATATATATATATATATATATATATATATATATATGTTTTAATGTATGAGTAGTAGCTTACCGGTGGGTACGAATATGATCGTTGGAAGCGCACAGTATCCAGGGGTTAAGACTGAGAAAAAACAAATACAAAGTGCTCAATACAATGTAGAGCAACATTTATTTATATAATGGATAAAAGTAACCTACTCGAGTTTCATCGTCTGATTCGTCAGGGTTACATCCGTCGAATTAATCAAGTTTTCGATTAATCTCAGTTGGTACAATACATACCCGTTGGAATGGGACTTATCTTTTATACCAGTATAAAAGATAAGTCCCATTCCAACGGGCATGTATTGTACCAACTGAGATTAATCGAAAACTTGATTAATTCAACGGATGTAACCCTGACGAATCAGACGATGAAACTCGAGTAGGTTACTTTTATCCATTATATAAATATATATATATATATACACACACACTCACACTTGCATGCTCCAAATGCATTCTGCACTTGATGCACATGCCTAGGCGCAGGGTGTGGAGTAAGCTAGGACTCCTTACACCTGAGAGCGGCCGATTATTTGAAGTGAGCACACTAGTGAACTCACTCCAAAATTTTTATTCATTTTGAAGAAAGATACATCGGGTGTGTACACAACTCGGCATACAGCCGGTGGTTTTATTTGGGGGAGGGGGAAGTAAAGCTGGTCATGCTTCCTTTATTTTTGTATTAATCGGTCAATGAGTGAACCTAGCTAGCTAGAAACTAACACTTTCTTTCTTCTTGCAGCCTACTGTCACCAAAATACCTCATTCTTTCTATGATTCCTACTTAAATCCCCGTTTCGATGATGTTGGATGATAAGCACACGATGTATGCTCCTGTCGCGTCCACTACTACGCTCCAAATTACTCGCTTCCTTACTCGCCTCCTTCCTCTCTCAGACTTCCAACGTAACTGGGTCAAAGCAGGCGGTCAGCAGCCGGCCAAAATTCCAAGCAAGGTCAAGTTCGCCCCACAGACTTTGTTCTCCCACTTCCGTCACTAAACTGACCAGAATACCCACATTCCTGCACGAATGTGCGCTTTCTGTGCATTACGACCTGCACCAGGCCGTAACGACTTCAACGAGAGGTTATAAACGGTCATAGCTTTCTGCCTTGCGAAAGTCCGGTTCTGACCGCTTGCGTATAATTAGTATAATTCGTTCGGTTCCGTCTCGGTCCGCTTTCCCCGCCGACCTCACACGATATCACCTACCCGCTGGTGAACCGCGCACACGTTCCTACGGTATCCCAACGTACCGGCAAACCGTACACGTTCAGACCGACCATCGACCAGTCCGATGCCCTCGCTAGACTACGCCTTGGTACCCCGTTCCTCGACCGTCGCTGCCGACGCATCCTGCAGTATCCCACGTATTGGCAAACTGCACACGTCCCAGCTAACCGACGACCAGAACTGCCTCGACTCGGCCCCGCCAGGTTTCTACTTCTCGCTACCGACGACCCTGACTACCGCCGATCCAGCCTCGAACCAGCCTTCTCATTCGACTCTTCCTTCAGCGACCAGCTACTACCTTCGTCTACCAGCATTACTTCATATTGGTTCATCGACGCATCTCCAGCTTCCGGAAGACCCATCACGTTCAGCCATGATCCACCTCGACCTTCGACCCGCAGTGCCCATCGCGCACATTCCCGATCGTCTACGCAACCGATCATCTGACGCAACCGACCTCTTCCCGGACTAAGATACCAACGACCCGACCAATATCTTTCAACTTTCAACCTTCATCTTTGTGTACTTCGGTAATAAAGATTTCTGTTAACCAAATCTCCTCGTTTGTCCTCCTTCACCAGGTTTGTGTCAGTCAATCGCTTTTAAACAAAAGTCCGCGGAGTCGATGCCCGTATCGACCTCCGCGACACTCCGAATGAGTTCGCGATGGAAGGGTAGGGCAGGAAACAAAGACAAAATCCCGAGAAACTGAAAAGGTGAAAATAAGGTTAAAATTGTGGGTCATTGATTGCCTCAATTAATGTGTAGGATTGCCAACTGTCTTCCGAACTTTTAGGTTAGAAAGCAAGTCGGTCAGTTCCTTTATGACGTGGGGTGGGGGTCCTTATGGGGGAGGGGGCACAAAATACACCTGCGAGCGGCTGCGCCACCCAGCGAGTTAAAATTTGGCCTGAAACCCATCTCTTAAGACTAAGAATCCGACGCCACTTCGTCAGAGTTCGTGGTGGAAATGTGTTTGCAGGCAGAACTAATTCTACGTAGGCGGTTGGACCCGGACTGTTCACAAGACTGAACCCCTGAACCATTTACAACTTCTTGTTGAAGTCGTTACTGCTCAGTGCATGTCGTAATGCCCAGAAAAACGCATATTTATGCAAGAATGTGCGTATTTCGGGCTGTTGGGTCAGTAAAATGGTTATTCCTGTATATAGAGTGAATGAGGGAGAGGCTCTGTGATTGGATTTACCAATCACGTGATAGCCCAGAGTTTTGGCGCAATATCCAAAAAGTAGTCAGACAGAATACACCCGCGGTGCCACGAAGCAACGAATTCAGGGGCTCCAGGAAACCACCCTAATAACTCTTCTCCAACGCGCCGGTAAGTCCCTTAAACTCAACTTTATATACAGGAAGGACTTTATATTGTTGTTTGTGTTTTATGCCTAGCAAATAAATTGTTTGAATTAAAGGATATATTAATTCCTTTCTTGTTGTTGTTAGTCTTAGAATTGAATGTTATACTAACACAATAGGGCCATTAGCGAACGGAAGTGAAAGGGGCGAAAGTCTTTTAGTAAGGCCTGAGTGCTGATAGACCAGGTCACTTGGTTGACCTGGGTTTTTTTTTAAGTCAGGGAGAAGTAGAGGGGCGAAGGAAAAGTGAGTGTTCGGGGCATCATAGTAATGCGACAGCTTCTTTCTAGGTTTAACTTATAAGAGTAATCTCTCCTTTGTAGTACTTTTGGGTTTTAGAAGGAAGACCCCTTCTTAGTTTTAAAAGAAATCTGAGTTATTGTACAACATGTTCCCTGGTGATGTCCAATCTGCCGTGTCACCCCCCACCCCCATTATTTAACACAATGAAACTTGAATAAAGGGTAATTAATATTAATTTATTTCAATCCAAAAATATTTCTTAGATATTTTTGAAACATTTAAAATAAAAAAATTCATTAAAAAAAGAAACATGAAAAAATGATGATGTTAAAAAATATTTTCAGCCTACATAAATAATGAAAATTATAAAGGAAAAACAGTTTACATTTTCGCACCATTAAATCACTTGAAATTTAACGTAGCCAAAAAACAAGTTATGACTTACGGTTTTTTTTTTTTAATTCTAAGAAAAATCAACTAACAGTCAAATTTTCACTAACATTCCGGTAATTATGAAATTATGTTTAAAATAGTTTTTTTTTTCTAAAATACAATTTGAATACCCAACAAAGAATGAATAAAAGAAAACGTGAGATACTGTGAGATATTGGTTGTCACTGACGATAAATACAACTTCCTTTCTTAAAGGGCGAAACACTTCGAAACGACACCGATATTTCAATTTCAATTCAACCAGATAAACATTTAGTTTATTTAAAACTTTAGATTTTTATCACTTTTCAATAAGATTGCATTTCTCTAATGAAAAAAGAAATCAGACGAATTAATATCGAAAGAAGTAAGTATCACCATTTAATTTCTTTCTCTTACAAATAAAAAATACGTATTTATTTGTATTTGTAAAGAAAGACTTATTTTCATTTTTCTGTTTAAAATTGAATTTATTCCCGCAGTGAATATTTCTAAGGAAATATATTTATTGTGAATGTTTGTTTTGAAATTATATTCATTTTAATGTGTGTTTCGCGGGAAATGTTCGGTTTTATATAGTTCTAAAGAGGGGGTTCATTTTACAATGTAGGCCTAATTATAAACTGATCCCTCATTTGATGTCCATCTTTTTGCTATAACCATTTTTTCTTGCACTCATAATTTAAAATCTAAAGATTATTATTTAAGAAAATATTTATCATTACTAATTTAAAAGTACTAAATATTTTCTTTGATAATTATCTTTAAATTATTTTTTTAAATGTTCATTTTCATCTGTATATTTAATTTAGGGAGTAGCAAAAAAAATCGGATACTACGAGTTTTAAAAGCGAATTAAGAATAATTAAATCTATTATTTGAGGTTAAACTTTGTCTAAATCGATAAGTAGTACCATAATAACCATCATTAAAAAAGAAAAATATCATTACATATGCAGTTTATTTTTAAAAGATTTAAAAGTATTTGTTTTGGTCAATTTTGTTCGCCGACGCCATTTTGGCTCTTTTTCAATGGTTTTAGGCGCTTGTTTACAATTTTAACGTAACATTTGGGATGAAAAAAAAATTTACCAAAAATCAGGTAATTATCCGATTTTAATGAAATTTTCAGTATTGATTTATCAATTAATGAATTTTATAATGCATCAGTTATTTTATTTCAAAACTTTAATTTAGTATTTTTGCTAAATTTTTCTTGTTTCTATTCATAACTTTGGTCTTTTATCTCTTTATTTATACTGTAATTAATATCAGGTAAGGACCAACTTGAAACAATTTTACACCCTCAACATAAGGGGGGTCAAAATTAAGTGACCTGAAAAAAATGAGAAAGTTTTGAAATAAATAAATAATGCATTATAAAGATCATTCATTGATAGATAAACACTGAAAATGTCATTAAAATCCGATAATTCCCTGATTTTTGGTAAATTATTTTCTGTAGGGGGGCTAAAGTCATTTGGTCAAAAACACATATTAGGCTCATTTTGCCAGTCCCTAGTTTAGGCCATCTTGAATAAAACAGAAGTAAATATTTCCGAAATTTGTTTATCAAAAATCTCGTAAAAAACAATTAAATATCGTACAGGGTTGTTACAAAGGAAAACAGTTAATTCAAAGATCAAATTATCCGATTGCGAAAAATTACATTGTTATCTTAAAAAATAAACAAGAAAATATTAATTTTTCTACAAGTTTCATTGTGTTAAATGTAGGGGTGTAAGGTCAAATTGGTGGTACCTAGTAAAATATATTAGGGAAAATATTTTTTAACGAGGTATACCCCCCTCTCTATTTTATTTTATGAAATATGAAAAAATGAACCGAGAAAAAATGATTCTTACTTTTTTTCTATAAAGGTAAGGGTTATTTCCTCGTTGAGTAACATGATATTACCGGGTGACCCAGAAAAAACCCATACATTTTGTAATAAAAACTGTTAATTTTAATTTAAAAAAAAATGTAAATCTAACAAGTTTGTTAGGCTTGGGCTTGGGTTTTGTTTAATGGTCAAATAAACAAATAATTTGGGTTCTTTTTTTCTGGGTAACCCTGTAATATAGGGACTGGCAAATAAATCAGCTTCTACGAGTTTTAAAAGCGAATTAAAATTAATTAGATCTATTATTTAAGGTCAAAATTTGTCTAAATCGATAAGTAGTAAGATAATAACCATCATTAAAAAAAGAAAAATATCATTACATATGCAGTTTATTTTTAAAAGATTTAAAACCATTTTATAATGTATTAATATTTTGAAGGCCAATACAATGCGTATGAAAAATAAAAACAAAAAGATGTTATTTTTGTCTTATCGATTTCGAAGCATGAGCTTCATCATCAGAGTTTATTTTCAGAAATGGACGTGCTTATGTTTTTATTTGTGTGGTTACAATTTCTTCTTCTCCTCCTTTATGAATGAAATGGGCGAATAACTGTAATTTCTTATTTCTCTCTCTTTTTTTTTTTTAAGTTTGTGCAGAACAAATGTTCCTAATATCGTCTGTCATCCAGTCAAATGTTCCAAGTGTGTTGCCACGTCAAAATTCAAAATAAAAAAATAAATAAATAGATAAAAACCGTCAATAGAAAAATTTATATACTTAGCTTTTGTTTCGCTTTCTCTTTTCTTTTCTCTTTCTCCCTCTTTTCTTTTTTTTTTTTTTTTGGTGTTATTTCTTTTTTTTTTTCCTTTGTTCTCTAATTTAAATTTTTTTTTAGTAAATAAGTAAGTAAAAGATTATCTTAAATTATGTATTAGTATTGATAGAAAAAAAATTTTTTTAAGAAAATATCTTTTATGAGTACTTTTCTCTCTTTTTCTTTTAAACTTTAAATAGATTAAATATTATATTAATTATATATTAAAATATCATATAATAATTACATATTAGTATAATACTATGAACTGGGGCACTGTCTCAAGGTATAGATGTTATGTATGTATTCGATGTATGTTATAGAGAACGACACTCCGGCACAGTATTACAATCGTCGAAACCGCCCGTTCCAACCTCCCGTTCTTATGTTGTCTGTTGATTTACAGGAAGGCTGAAAAAGAGCTGGTTTCGCCCCTTTTACCAACTCGGCTGAAATAAGATTAAATAACCAAAAGCTGTCAACGGATCAACAAAACAATTGAACACAACGCCTTTTTGATGATTATGTATACAATATATACATTTATTTTACAAAGGAGCGAGGTGATTTCTTGTCAGCTGATTGGCGATCTACAGCTAGTTTTTGGCTAAGTTATCAATTCTGTACCGAGTGGCAAGGCATCAGAGTGTATCAGTAAAGTTTTATCAAGGGCCCAGAGCCATGGCAAGCTCTCTTCTCCTCTTCGGTCTTCCTCGGTCTGTCCCCGGTCTCTCCCGCTGTCCCGACTCTCTATTCGTCTGTCGGTCTGTGATTTATGGGATCCAGACCTCCCCACCCCTAACATATGCCTCTGATTGGCCAGCCACTCGATACTATTGTCTACGTGTCTAAATGGTCTTGTGCCAGCCTAGCCTGTATCTTTCCATTTGGAGTCAAGGCCAACCATTGTTTTATTTATCTAAGTTTTTGAAATTGTTGACGAACTTTTCAAAAACTGGAATCTTATTTATTAAATTTATTATTTCATTTTGTGAAATTTAAAATTCCGATGATGTATATCAAATTCAATAATTTAAGGAATCTCTTTGTCTAGGTGAAAATTCTTTGCTTAGATGAATTTATATTTTTAATATAAACAATTATTATTATTTACTCCTTTTGAGTTTTCACATCAGTGTTAGCTGATGGTCTTTCACTGGAGTCTGAGTGACAGCAAGTCTCCTCAGGTCTCCAGGACTCTTCTGAGTATTCTGGCAGATTGCAGCAGTGCAGTGTTCTGAATGGTTTCAATCCTTCCTCTGATATCCAAACTTTCCAAACCCTTTTCCAATGCTTTTGGGACTGTTCCAAGTGCACCAACTACAATTGGTATAACTTTCACTTTCATATTCCACAACTTTTTCAGTTCTCTGGCAAGGTCCAGATATTTGTCAATTTTTTCATTTTCCTTTAACTTCACCCTGTGATCCGCTGGCACTGCAAAATCCACCAGTTGACAAGTTCTTTCTTTTTTGTTAATCAACACTAGGTCTGGTCTTCTTGCTGGGATAAGGTGATCCGTTTTAATTTCAAAGTCCCAGAGAATTTTGTGCGTTTCGTTCTCAAGAACAGATTCTGGTTTATGCATATACCATTTTGTTGTGTGGTCAAAATTTAATTTCTTGCATAATTCCCAGTGGATCACCTTCCCAACCCAGTCGTGTCTAGTTTTGTATTCTCGTTGTGCTAGTTTGCTACATTCGCAGAGTATATGGTTAACAGTCTCATCTCTATTACCGCAAAGTCTACATTTACTATTTTGTTGGGTCTTATCAATTTTCGCTTTGATGTAGTTTGTCCTATGGCATTATTTTGTGCAGCAATTATAAGTGATTCTGTTTCTCTTTTGAGGTTTCCCTTTCTTAACCATGTCCAAGTCTTTTGATGTGCAACCTCATCTATTTGTCGTTTGAAGCGTCCATATAATTGTTTTCTTCCCATTTTTGTTTCTAGTCTTTGTCGTTCTTCTGTTTGTCCATCTGCCGTTTCTACTATTGTTGGTCGCCATAAGTAATTTGTCTTTGCTCTTCCTTGTGTAATCTTCAAGTTGTTGGATTGTGGTTTCTACGCATTCCTCTATGTTGGCAAGACCTCTTCCCTTCCTTTCTTGACACATACAATCTATCTCTATCATCTCTAGGTGGAGAGCCTTGTGCATGGTCATTAATTTTCTCGTCCTTTGGTCTATCTGTCTGAGTTCTTCTTTTGTCCATTTTAAGAATGGTCCTGAGTATCTTATAATGGGGACAGCCCAGGTATTAATTCCTTTGATCAGATTTCTGCTGTTAAGTTTCGTTTCTAGAAGTTTTCTAGTTCTCCTGAGATATTCCTTTTTAACTTTTCCTTTCATTTCTGCTTGCATGATATTGTCCGCTTCCAAAATTCCTAAGTATTTGTAGCTTTCATTTTCATCAAGAGATTTTATAGTTTCCTGATTTGGTAGTTGTATTCCATTTAATAGTTTTCTTTCACCCCTTTTTATTACAAGCATAGCACATTTTTCGATTCCAAATTCCATCCCTATATCCTGGCTATATATCCTAATAGTTTGTACTAGGCTCTCCAATTCTTTTTCATTTTTTGCAAAAATTTTAATGTCATCCATGTACATAAGGTGGTTGATCTTTTCTTGTGAATTACTGCCAGTTATGGACGGTTAGTGATCTTTTACTTGACCCCTTGAAGGTACACGGTTGGACGTGTGGGAATAGGTTTTGGTTTAGTTAAGTCAGATGAGAGCTGGCACCCTATCAGAGAGGATGTCTCTTAGAATTCGCAACTCATTCGCGACGGAAAAATGGGTAGAGTTGAAAATAAAAGCTTGATCAAGAAACAACCAAGTCTTGTTTTGTTAATTAAACTAGCAAATATATGCACCCTCCGCGTGCAAGTATTTAAGTTTTAATAGAATAAAATATCATATTAAATTAGAAAGGCTAATGAAACTGAATAAGAATGCAGATAAAAAGATTTGGAACAGAGGGGGTATGATTGAAAAATAGAACAACTTTGAAACTAACTCTTCCATCATTTTCCATTACTCCCTTCTTTCATTGGTAAATTTTCCTAATTTAACTATTTAGTTAAAATAGGAAGTAAAGAATAATATTACAGTTATTTCTTCTTGTTAATAGATTTCTTTTAAGATTTATCCCAGAGATTGTTGCTTATATTCATTAAGATAAAAACAAACAATTAGAAATCAATAATACTAAGCATATATTTATTAAAATCAAATTTTTAAGATCAATATGCAAATTAGCCTTCCCATTCACACAGTAAACCGCTATTTTGTTGTATATATAAATATAATTGCATGTTGTTAGTATGTAGATATGGTTAACAGTATTAATAATGTAAAACAATTTTATTAATAATTTGAGCTTAAAATAAAAATAAAATCATTGAGAATGTGAACAATAACAAAGGGAATTGTGACTTGAATAGTAATATAGTTTCGGTTACAGACAGAAAAACACACAATCTCCATTATAATAAGATATTAAAGACAATGACCAACCCTGCACAAAGAAGAAGAAAACCCACCCTTAACAGCAGAAGCCAAGTAGATGAAAGAAAATGGCGGCCGTGGTAGAACCAACAAGTAGAAGTGTAACAAGTAAGAAAGACAATCATATCATCTAATCTATCTGTCTGTCTGTCTGTCTGTCTATTATATACCCAACGTATGATGTGGGTATATATGAGTATATAATAAGAATACTTTTAGATAGATTTAAAATTTAATGACTAAGAATTCTGACTTTTTACTCCAAATGAGATACAAATATTTGTTGTACTAATTTTGATATAAGATTTTAGAGCATTTATTGAGGAATAAACAATGACTGGTGTCATTGCTATGCATTTAGATAGTTAATCCTTTAGAGTTACCTTCCTTAGTGAAAGACAATGACCAGCCCTGCACGAAGAAGAAAACCAACCCTTAACAGCAGAAGCCCACTAGATAGAAGATTTTAGAGCATTTATTGAGGAATAAACAATGACTGATGTCATTGCTATGCATTTAGATAGTTAATCCTTTAGAGTTACCTTCCTTAGCAGTCTATTTTTACTGGCGGGATAAAATCCCTTAAGACACCATTTCATTCCCTTTTTACTAGCTGTCCCTAAATTCTTTCTTTCCACGTTAGACATCGAACAAAAAAGACGTGGATTCCATCTCAGCCCACTTAGTCTCTATTTGGACGTGAAGATTTTTACACCTTCGTATGGTGAATAAACCCGATCTGTACCCACTTTTGTCAGAGTCTTCATTGTTCAAGGGAGTTTACCTACACGCAAGTAGACATAGTGCTTACGCCTTCAGAAGGACAAGGGCTGAGTAAAGTGGAGGTGTGATAACTGGTATGACTAACACACCAAGTAATTTCAGTTTTATTGAAAATGCTAAAATAATCCGGTGACACTAGTTTCATCCTTTATATGAATGCTATTGTGGGGATTATCTTCCCTTTGCCTGGAAGAGTTATCTTCCCACTGGGTTTACGTCCAGTCACCAGGAAGTCTGGTATATAAGCAGCTATTTTCAAACACCTCTTCCCCTTTTCTACCTCTCCTCATAGATACCCACATGGATTAGACAATTGTCATTCCTTTCTCGTTGGGCTTTGGCCCTCAACGCCGGCTACTAGTCACTGAAAGTGATTTATACAGCATGGACTATTCTTAGTCTCATGTCTGTACCTTTATATTATCTTGTCTGTGACTTTTATGTATGTATGTTTATGTACACTATTCTATTCTATCTTCTATTGTCTATGTATCTTGTTTATTCATGTGCTGTATTATATAAAATGTTTTGTCTCAGAAATGTGTCGGAGTTTGTTGTTTTAACTAGTTATAACTTTGAATCTTACACTATCATTAGGATTTAATAGTCATTTCCATTGATTGTTACAGACAAAAAAAAAAAAACATACAAATACACTAGATATTGTAGTGGTTGTTATTATTCTAGTAGATTAAAAGTAACAATGAAGTGTTCGTAATGTCTGTATGGTAAATAAAATTACTTTTGGCGAAAAAACCCAAAGAAATCTGGTTAAAAATAACAAAATCAAACTGTTGGTTGGTTGCTTAGATTTTACGGCATCTCAACACTTGTTGGGTTATTTTATGCCGAAAACATTTTGTTTTATTTTTTTTATTGATGGGTATTCAAATTTTAAAAAATAAAACTCAATTTTTTTAAAACTCATTTTTTTTTATTCAACCCATAGATGGGACCCTAACAGGTACTACCACTCTGTTTCAGGGTAGACCTGGGAGTAATGGTGGTGAAGAGGTACTCCACACCCTTCAGAACTACAGAATTGTAACATCAACATTAGATACAGTTTAATATCCAGGACCCAGGACACTCAAATAAAAAAGCTAAGAATATAAATAAAAAACGCTAAATACCTTGAGGGCGTCTAATAAAAACAAATATCCAAATCCATCGGTCAGTTGGAGACATCTCTCATTTGCCTGAAAATAGAGTAAAGAATTTAAATTGTTTCATTCATAAAAGTTTCATTAAAAAAAGAACGAAAAAGAATCTCACACATCTTGGCAATATCTAGTCCATTCATAAAAGTTTCATTAAAAAATGAAAGAAAGAATCTCACACATCTTGGCAATATCTAGTCCATTCATAAAAGTTCATTAAAAAAAGTAAGAAAAAGAATCTCACACATCTTGACAATATCTAGTCCATTCATAAACGTTTCATTAAAAAAAGAATCTCACACATCTTGACAATATCTAGTCCATTCATAAAAGTTTCATTAAAAAAAGAATCTCACACATCTTGACAATATCTAGTCCATTCATAAAAGTTTCATTAAAAAAAGAATCTCACACATCTTGACAATATCTAGTCCATTCATAAAGGGTTTAATCTTGTTGTAAGGGAATATTCCACACACTCTCTCACCCATGTGGTCTGACTATATATAATGAACACGGAATTATGCTGGGCTGGCTTTGAGGATTAGTAGCATACCTCACTATTCCTTGTCTGTCTTATTGTATCTCTCTGCAATAAAACCCTCTATTTTAAATCTACAAACATGTTGAATGGTTCTTTTACTCGACTTATAAAGAAAAGAATCAGAAAATATATTTACAATAAAGACAACATGATTTTATATTGATTTGATTATTTGCAGGTTAAACAAAAAAGAATTTGAAGCTGCAAACCTTTTTGGCAGACAGAAACAATTTGTTAACTGATTCTCCAACTAATCCAACAGATTCCACAACTTCTTCATGATCCTTTAAACAAAAGAAAAAAAAAAAAAAGAAGGAAAATTCCAAATCAAAAATTTTTTTTTAAAGTAGCAAAACTATTCCATTATTTTTACTAGCAATATATGCACGCTCGATATAATCGAGGTTTAAATAAAAATAAAATCATGGAGAATGTGATGTAAATAACAAAAGGAATTGTGATTTATATAGTAATATAGTTTCGGTTACAGACAGACAAACCCACAATCTCCATTATAATAAGATTATCAATGTAAAAAGAATATTGGCTGTGTCAGCAAGTAAGTTTGTTGATAATGTCTGTTTGTTTGGGGGGGGGGGGTCAATAAGTGTTGAACAAAAAAAGGTTCTTATATAAAGATAAAAATCTTTTGTTTTAATTTAAACAAAAAAAAACAAAAAAACATGGAAACTTTAAGGTACAAATAAAAAATAACAAATGATGATTGGATATTAAATCATATCCAATCATCATTTGTTATTTTTTTTATTTGTACCTTAAAGTTTCCATGTTTTTTTTGGTTTTTTTTGTTTAAAAATTAAAATATTTTCTTTTTAAATTAAAACAAAAGATTTTCATCTTTACATAAGAACTTTTTTTTGTTTAATTAAAAAAATCTAACAAGTTGATAAAGCAAACAGCATGTAAAAAATGTATGTAGAGTGAAACAAAACAAGTTTTCTAGAACAATACAGAACTCTCTACAACTAAGCAATAAAGTATTTATGTCTCACTTTTGTTTTTTTTTTGGAAAATGTTTTATGCAAATGAAAAAGAAAAAAAAGAAAAAGCCTCTTACCAATTTTATTGTATTCAATTCATTACTTAATGCAACTTCTTCAAATGTTTTATACTTGATTAAGTATGGACGATACACAGCATAAATCATTAATTGTAGTTTTTCAAGGCTGGTCACATGTTCAGGGTTGCTAGCTGATTAAAACAAAAAAAAAAAAAAAAAAAAAACAAACAAATACAATTGATAATAAATATATAGGAATCAACAGAAAACTTTTGATTAGTCAATTACATAAAAGTTCTGATTACTACCCATGACAAAAATTACAGAATCAGCAAAAGCAGTAAATAGACTAATAACAGATAAGACACACTACTCCTGCTAAAAAATATGGAATCAGCACACTTAAAAATATGTTTGCTTAGTTTTTAAAAAAATTTAGCAGTAAATAGACTAATAACAGATAAGACACACTACTCCTGCTAAAAAATATGGAATCAGCACACTTAAAATATGTAAATAGAGTAATAACAGATAAGATATTTTTTTTATTTAGCAGTAAATAGACTAATAACAGATAAGATAGCAGTCATTATTTTGAATTGATAGAAAAGAAATTCAAGTCAATTAGATAACCTGCCTTGATTGAACAATTGCATTTTTCTTTAACTCAATCATTAAAAATTGTCAAGAACTTTATATGAAAGAAAAAGTGAATATTTTTATCTTTCTGTAAAAAAACGAGAAATTAAAATTCCTTAAAGAATTATAAAAAATAAAATGATACTAATCATTTTGAATTGATAGAAAAGAAAGAAATTCAAACCATACCTGACATGTAAGCTTCAACAGCAGATTCAATGCTTTTTAAAAACCGTTCAGAAACCTGTGAGGAGAAAAGTTTTTTTTTCCGTTAATAATGATTAACATATGATCAATTAATGGACTACAGTTAGCATTTGAGACTGGTATAATGGTGGTACATGGTCTAATGGTTAGAGTTGTAGGAAATGGACTTGTCAACCCAAATTCAAATCATCGACCAAGTTACAGTCCACATAGCGCTAATACCCTTAGGAAAGGTATGAATCCAACTATTCTCCCTCCAGCTATGGGTAAATAGTAGAGCAGACTGGGCTCTTTAATCTTGGTTAGGCAACCACTCTAGGAGAAGGAAAACTCTGAATTCAAACTTGTTAAATCTCCGCTTGGGGTGGTCACTACTAAAATACGCTCAGTCCTAATTAGTGATCTATTTCACTAATTTAGATTTAGACTAATTTAATTATCCTGACACAGTAGCACCAATAGTTTAATTTTAGTTTAATCACAGTCATTTACTTTTTATAAATTTACCCTCAGTGCTTAAAGGGTTAAGAGGTGGTAGAGTTTATTGTGATAGTTGAGATATGAGTGAATGATACTATTATGTATTTATAATAAGGGACCATTATAAAAAAAAGTAAATTTATTATTAATGTTGCGTAGGGCCAAAATAGAGTTGTAGTAGTTGTTAGTAGTAGTAGCCATCATTAGTTCAGAAACAACATATGCAAGTCATATAGTAAAAAAGGGGTTGTTTATTTATTTCTAGGCTTGTGGATTCTTTTTCAGAGAGAAGGAGAGAGAGAGGGAGGGTAAGGTTAAATTATTAGTACTACTATGCGAAACATATCATGAGGGAACCTGGGAAGCCCCATCTGCCCCTCATGAAGGCCCAGTCAAAAAAGACCGATTTTTCTCTTCTTCCATTTGTCGTCCTGAGGGTGGGAGGGTCACATCCACTTCTACTCCTTCACAGACACTAGGACTTCCGGTTTTATTTTTAACTTTAGTTCCGGGGTCATTGGTCGGTCAATGGCTGCCCCCCCCCCCTGGAGTGTTTACTGTTCCAAACTTTAACCTTTGTTCTTATTTCTTTTTCTTCTCTTTCTCCAGAAATCTGATTACCATTTTGTTTTCAATCCCCAAATTCCCCGTAAACCATAATAATTACGCTACATAATACAGAAATCTGTTGTTTTTTGTTTTTTTTATATAAGGCAGATTGATGGTGGACCCCAATCATTTATGTCTGTAGGAAAGGCTGTCTACAGTCTATAGAGAACAAAATATACGTTTTCAGAATGTAAAGACAAGGGGAAAGCACATGTACCTTTAACCTATTTTATTTACATACAAACTCAACGACAGTCAATAAAACAAGTACTTAGGGGCAGTACTTACAATTCGGAATATCTCCCTCGTTGAGGGGGGTGTCAGGTTGAGTCTTCAGTTATTACTCCCTCACTGAGGGGGAAGTTCTTTCAGCCACAAAGTCTGAGATGAGCGCTCGTTTCTACGAGGCTTCCTGGTTGGTGCCAAACCGTAAAAGAGGGTTCTTCACCGACCTGACAAGGGACGTTACCTTTCTTACTTCCTGTCCCTGAAGGCACAGGAGAGTTCTAGTCCCTACATATCTATATGATTGCTCATCCAGAAAACGCATGATTAAAAATAAGAAAGAATTTCATCAGAGATCTACGCAATAGTTTGAGTTAAATTTAAAAGTCTTTTTTTTTTCATAAGTCAAAATCTGTTATAGGTGATATACCCTATAGACTAATGGAATGCGCCAACGGTTACTATAAGTAACAGGGACAATTATGGCTTGGGAGTAAGCCAATGCGAGTCAGCTCATAACTCTATTGTCGGACATAATTCCCACTTCTCTGTACTGTAATTGTCTACTCTTTTGTTAATACATTTTCCTACATTTATAAGTAACAGGGACAATTATGGCTTGAGAGTAAGCCAATGCGAGTCAGCTCAAACTCTATTTGTTGGACGTAATTCCCACTTCTCTGTACTGTAATTGTCTACTCTTTTGTTAATACATTTTTCCTACATTTATAAGTAACAGGGACAATTATGGCTTGAGAGTAAGCCAATGCGAGTCAGCTCATAACTCTATTGTCGGACGTAATTCCCACTTCTCTGTACTGTAATTGTCTACTCTTTTGTTAATACATTTTCCTACATTTGTTACCCGTCATTTTGTTCTTATTTGACCCCTTAAAACCCCACGACAAAATCTTAATGTAAATTTTCTTTTAAAGATTGTCAAAGAATTTAGTTGAATTAAAAATACATTAACAATGTTTAAGTAATAGAAATAAAAGAATTGTAGATATGAGAGAGAAAAAAGAGAGAAAAAGGTTGTAAACCTGTTTAAGACTTATAAGTGAAACAAGTGTGACATCAGTTCCTTGCTGTGCAATGTAAGTGGCCACACATTGGCTTAAAGATGGATCCAGATCATCAATGGCATCAACAAAAAGGTTACACAGAATTGGAACTGGATCCTTAAAGACATTGTTGCACCATTTTATCTGAAAAGAGAAAATCAATAACTAAATTTACTTTTCTTTGGAAAAAGGAAATAAGGAAATGTTGCTCTTCTTAAGACATTTCCTTTTTTTTCATGAAAGAGAAAAGGAAATAAAGAAAGGTTGCACTTCTTTAGACATTTCCCTTTTTTTTTCATGAAAGAGAAAAGAAAATAAAGAAATGTTGTACTTCTTTAGACATTTCCTTTTTTTTTCATGAAAGAGAAAAGGAAATAAAGAAATGTTGCACTTCTTTAGACATTTCCCTTTTTTTTTCATGAAAGAGAAAATAAAATAAAGAAATGTTGTACTTCTTTAGACATTTCCCTTTTTTTTCATGAAAGAGAAAAGGAAATAAAGAAATGTTGCACTTCTTTAGACATTTCCCTTTTTTTTTTCATGAAAGAGAAAAGGAAATAAGCAAAGGTTGCACTTCTTTAGACATTTTGTTTTTTTTCATGAAAGAGAAAAGGAAATAAAGAAATGTTGCACTTCTTTAGACATTTCATTTTTTTTCATGAAAGAGAAAAGGAAATAAAGAAAATAAAGAAATGTTGCACTTTGTTAGACATTTCCTTTTTTTTCATGAAATAGAAAAAGGTTGCACTTCTTTAGATATTTCCTTTTTTTTTTCATGAAATAAAAAAATGTTGCACTGCTTTAGATATATGAAAGAATGTCTTTCTATAACACTTTCTTACTTTTCATTTTGAATAAAAAAAAAAAAATTCGGCTTATACAACATTCTATTATCCAGTTGTCCTGATGAAGGATTTTATGATAAAACTGAAATATTTTAATGTTGAATAACTTTCCATCTATAAATGAATTCATCATTTTGAATACTTTGTTTTTTCTTATGTGAAATATCACATCTTATTATAATGGAGATTCAGTGTCTGTAACTGAAACTATATCACTGCTTATGTCACAATACCCTCCGGAACTGTGTAAATTTATCAATGAGCATTTAATTTATAGCCAAAACTATTAATACATAGAATGAATCTTATTCATTAACAAGGTCTTTATGAAAATCTTAGATTTGCCTTAAAACAGCCCATGTTATTTGTGCATTTAAAAACCTGCAATGTCTTATATATCATTAAGAAATAAAGGATTACATAATGTATGGTGTGGTTAATTTGCATACTGGTTTTAACAAAACCAGGTTTAATAAATAATTACTCAGTGTTATTGATTTCTAATATTATTGTTTTATTCTCCAACACATTAAAATCAATCCTACAAATGATTTCATATAGAAACCAAATTGGTCCAAAAATAAAGAAATGGTGAAGAAATTACTGAATTTCTTGTTTTGAATTGGTCCATGATTTGACATTTTTTGAACAAGTTGTAACCAAATACAAACTCTGTACAAACTCCCAGAACATAGTCATTTGTCTATACTGAAAACCCAGCGGCCAATCAAAATCCAGGGAATGAACTTGGCCAAAGTATATAGTGGAATAACCCAAACCTGTATATAAACCAACTTCCAACACACTGATGCTTAGATCAGATTCAACTTGCAATACAACTGAATGCTGATTGCCTAATACAAACATTTTAAAGGTCACTTAGGATCTAAATATGAAAAAAAAAAAGAGAATTTTTAATAGTTTATGTGAACCATGTTGAATAAGAAAAATATCCAATTAAACCTTGCTTGGGTGAAATGTTGATATTTCTAGTATAAAAAAACTAAAAAACAAAACAAAACACCGATAACACTTACCTGTCCATGCCAAGAGGAGAGCAAATGGTCATAAAATTCAATTAGCCACTCAAGGAATGTATCTTCAAAATTACTTTCAATTATTGTCTTCCATTGTTGTGCCAGCTGCACCTGAATTAAGTAAAAATAATGATGATGATGATGATGATAATGTTGAAGTATGAACTGAATTTTAATAACTGGTTGATATTGTCTATGGTTCTGAAAAGCCAAATGGCTATACAATCCTGGTCACAATTATTGACACCTTTTCATTTTTTTTAATTAGGACTGTAATTTGAACATCTTATCTTATGATAATGGAGATTGTGGGTTTGTCTGTCTGTAACCGAAACTATATCACTACTCAAGTAACAATTCCCTTTGTTATTTACATCACATTCTCCATGATTTTATTTTTATTTAAACCTCAATTATTAATAAAATTGTTTTACATTACTTACACTGTTGACCATATCTACATGCTAATAACATGCAATTGTATTTATATATACAACAAAATAGCGGTTTACAGTATGAATGGGAAGGCTAATTTGCATATTGATCTTTAAAATTTGATTTTAATAAATATATGCTTAGTATTATTGATTTCTAATTGTTTGGTTTTATCTTATTGAATATGAGCAAAAATCTCGGATATAAATCTTAAAAGAAATCCATTAACAAGAAGAAATAATTGTGATTTTATTCTTTACTTCCTATTTTAACTAAATAGTTGAATTAGGAAAATTTACCAATGAAAGACGGGAGTAATGGAAAATGATGGAATAGTTAGTTTCAAAGTTGTTCTATTTTTCGATTATACCTCCTCTGTTCCAAATCTTTTTATCTGCATTCTTATTCAGTTTCATTAGCCTTTCTAATTTAATATGATATTTGATTATATTAAAACTTAAATACTTGCACCCGGAGGGTGCATATATTTGCTAGTTATTATAATGGAGATTGATGTGTTTTTCTGTCTGTAACTGAAACTATATTACTACTCAAGTCACAATTCCTTTAGTTATTTACGTCACATTCTCCATGCATTTTATTTTTTATTTAAACCTCAATTATTAATAAAATTGTTTTATATTATTAATACTGTTGACCATATCTACATACTAATAACATACAATTGTATCTATATATACAAAAAATAGTGGTTTACAGTTGTATTGATTCAAACAAATTCATTATTTGAAATGAACTTAATTGTTATTAAGAACTCATTTTATGATATTTTCATGTTAAAACATGCAGTTGTATTGATTCAAACAAATTCTTATTTTCAGTGTATAGATTGATGGTGAAATGAAAATGGCCAACCAAAACATACGGCTTCCTCAAAGTGAAACAAACGAGGGGAGGTTACTCTCATTTATGTAACTAATGTTCAAATTACTGCATCTTTTGCTTGTTACTATAATAAATGAATATGAAGCATATAAGCATTGTAAACCATTTTCCCTATTTTTCATAGTAAATATAGTATTAAATAAATAATTTTGGTTTGGTTTGGTTGGTTGGTTGGGTTTTACGGCATGTCAACCCCTTGGGTTATTTTATGCCGAATACTTCTATTGGTAAAAAAAATGTTTAATGCTAACAAAGTTTTGAAATAATTTCCTTTTTCAATAAATAATTAAATAAATAATTTACAAATCATTAAATAATTTACAAATAATTAAATAATTTACAAATAAGATAATTTACAAAATAAAAAATAAATAAAATAATTTTAAATAAATCATTAAATAATTTACAAATAAAATAATTTACAAAATAAAAAATAAATAAAATAATTTTAAATAAATAATTAAATAAATAAAATAATTTTAAATAAATAATTAAATAAATAATTTACAAATCCAAATCGAAATGCAACAGACAACATGACTTACTTTATGGCATTTATGATAATACTTATAAAGTTGACTCAGTCGGTTGATATCTTCAAATATTTTGGCATAAGTCTGTGTTGCCTCTGGAAAAGAAGAAAAAGAAAAATCATTTATTTTCTTTAATTTTAGTTTCTGGTTTTATGGCATATCAACTTCAGTGGGTCATTTAATGCCGATAAAGTTTTGAAATAAATCAATTCTTAATGGATACTCGATTTTGTTTATAAACTCATGTTTTTCTATTTAACCCATAGATGGGACCCTAACAGGTAATACCACTCCGGGTCAGAGTGGACCAGGGAGCAATGGTGATGAAGGGGTGCTCCACATTCCCCAAACCTCCAAAACTGGAACCTCACCATCAGATAGAGTTTAACGTCATTCCCAGGACATATAGACCCTCAGCCACCGCCTTCTAGCACCCATATGATAAAAAGGGTTGGGGCAACCATTTTTCCATACCAATAACCATTACGCCCCCCCACACCTCTAATTAAGAAAATCAACATTCATGTTGATGTGTCATACTTACCCAACGACTGTGCATTAAAAGCAGCCACAACTTGTGGACTCAAAAGGGCTTCCAATTTATTCTTAAGCATTTCCAAATGCTGACAACGTTCCTCATAGTCTGGAGTGTCAATTAACATTTGCTGCAATGAAAAAGTTTATATTAATTACATTTCTCAAATTAATTTTTTATTATTAAAATTTTTCTTAACTTTAAAAAAAAAGTAAATGGGTGTGTATACAACAATTAAAGTTGTTGTTAAATATTCATGTCACTAGTTCCATAACCTGGTTTGGTTTGGTTTGGTTGTTTTGTTTTACGGCATATCAACCTCGGTGGGTCATTTAATGCCGATAAAGTTTTGAAATAAATTCATTCTTAATGGCTGTCAATTAGCATTTGCTGCAACAAAAACATTTACATTAATTACATTTCTCAAATTGGTTGTACATTAGGGTAGGTCGATTTTTCACTTTTTTAAAATATCAAATTGTCCATCTATGCGAAAGTTGTGTGTTAGTACACTGAATACTGATACCAAAAATTAGATCTTTTACTTGATTGGCTGGCTTTAATCCACACACCCATGCAGAGTCTATAAATTGAAGTGGTGGACTTCAGCACACTTTATATATTCCGATTTTTAAAAGATTCTCTTTGCCTAGTCGTGATATGTTTGTAGATATTTTTCTCACTTTGAACGTACAAATATTTTTATGTACAATTTTTATCTTGTAATCAATTTTTAAAATATTGACAAAACTTACCAAACTCTGCTGCATACCAACAAGTTTAGTTGTTATCTGAAATAGAAATGTAGAATTTTTACTATTAGAAATTATAGATACTAGCAAAAGAAATGCACTTTCTGGGCACAAGTATTCAAATTTTAATATAATTAAATATCATATTGAATTAGAAAGACTAATGAAATTAAATAGGAACACAAAAAAGATTACACTTATCTTTACTTTATTCTGATTGATTTCTGTGATAATAAAAGACGTGATTTACTCCCTTTGGAGTGGTTGGGTTATCTTCCCTTGATTGAGACTATATAAGTTCAGCAGATAGCAGCTATTGTTGTTGTGCCTTTTCAGTTGATTAAAGCTAATTGTATGTTACATTGTATTTGTCTCATTACAATTTCAATATAAAATTGCTTTTAATATGCTTTAAGAATAAAACAATAATATTAGAAATCAACAACACCAAGTAATTATTAAACACGGTTTTGTTAAAACTGATTTGGAAATTATTCAGACCATATACTATGTAAACATTTATTTCTTAATAACTAGCTAAGGGAAACGTAACGGTGGTGATGTAGTTTCGGTTACAAACAGACAGATACACAATCTCTATTATGATAAGGCCGGTTTAGCTCAGTTGGTAGAGCTTATGCCTAGCAACCACAAGGTTCCTGGTTCGATACCGGCCCTTGCCAATTCAGTGTATGAGTAGCACAGGAGCTGATGGTAGGTGTGGCACTCCACCTCAGACGCCAAAACAATCTACTTGGTCTAGCACTAGTAGAAAAGGGGATAGATTTCCTCGCTGTCTGGCTGATACCGACTTTAGGCCACCCTGACGACTTTGCTTACTTATTGATAGAGGATTTCATCATAAGATTCTAATAAATAGATAGAGTTTTAAGTTGGATAAAGTTTGGTTTGGTTTGTTTTGTTTTATGGCATATCAACCTCAGTGGGTCATTTAATGCTGATAAAGTTGTGAAATAAATTCATTCTTAATGCATAATACAATTTTGTTTATAAATTCATGTTTTTCTATTCAACCCATAGATGGGACCCTAACAGGTACTACCACTCCGGGTCAGAGTGGACTAGGGAGCTATGGTAATGAAGGGGTGCTCCACATTCCCCAAACCTCCAGAACTGGAACCTCACCATCAGATAGAGTTTAACGTTATTCCCAGGACATATAGACCCTCAGCCACCGCCTTCTAGCACCCATATGATAAGAAGGATTGGGGGTTGTCATAAGGGCAATAGGGTTGGGGCAATCATATAGGTGCTAGGGCTTGACGTGGCCAGCCGATTGATCGGAGGGGGCCTCTCCGACCGCCCGTCTAGCCCAAGAAAAGCCTAAAGTGGAGTATTGCAAGTCATGGACTGTTCATCCACCTGGGTTCTATCCTTAAGCATCACGGGTCGCCACTGATGGCCAACAGGTGACCCCATTGGGGGAGTCTTACCCCTCTGCAGAGGTGCATTCTAATGCCCCACCGACAGGGTGGTAAGTTGGATAAAGTATTTGATAATCCTAAATAATCAACAGAAATGCAACTACCAATTCCACCTTAAGATTAAATAGAGATGACAATGATAACTAGCTGATAGGTATTCAAAAACCTAATTAGTTGGTTGGTTGGATTTTATGGCATGTCAACCCTTGTTGGGTTATGTTATGTTTTTACATACAGATAAAATACGGAACACTGAATGAAAAATTCAAGACCAGGTTGTTGGAAAATTAACAAGGTTTTATTTAACACAGGGTAGAGAATCCTTCTACCCTAAAAGTGACTTAACTAGCTCAACCATGCTATGCACGTGCGTCCACTCAGAACGAACCCCAATCCCAAAAGTGTCATGGCGGAAACCCCACTGTTCCCAACAGCCCCCTACTGATCAAGGGGAGCAACTCTATTTTCGTTAGGCCTTCCTAACTGGTTATTTTATGCCAAAGATGTTTTGTTTTATTTATACTTGATGGGTATTCAACATTTTTTTTTTATTCAAAACTCAATTTTTTTAAACAATTTAAAAAAAAATCAATTTTCTTCTATTTAATCCATAGATGGGACACTAACAGATACTACCACTCTGGGTCAGAGTGGACCTGGGAGTAATGGCAATGAAGGAGTACTCCACACTTCCAAGAGCTCCAGAATTGGAACCTCACCATTAGATGCAGTTTAACATAAAAACATCTAATAGGTCCAACTGATGATGATGATGATAATATTATTCTTTATAGAAGGGGGGAAAAATAGAGGGGGAAAATAGATATTTGCTTCAACAAGTTCCTGCTGAGTGGGGGGGACCAAAAAGAAGCGAATTCACTGTCGTCTCGTAGGCCAAACTTTCTTTCGGTCAACACAGTCTTCGACCAGCAGCTGAAAATCTGTCGCCGTCGTCAAAATAATATTTTCTGACTGCCGTCTCACGTAAGCCAAATGCTTCTCTGCTTGTCCCACCAAGCTCCACTCGCTTTAGTTATTTATCAGCATATTAGCCAAACATCCGGGCACATCAGTTGAACCTCGCGTCCGTCCAGTGCCTAAATCGCATTTGTTTTCGCATGCGGGAGGACGCGGGTTCAATCCTGGCAGTCAAGACAATGTCTTGCTCTTTTTCCTTTCTCGTTCACCGTCATAGTATTATTTAGAATATTCAGACTATTTTCCTCATCTTTATTGTTATGTACACAATGTTTCGGATGGAGTACTCCACACTTCCCAGAGCTCCAGAATTGGAACCTCACCATTAGATGCAGTTAACATCATAAAGCCTAAAAGATGATGATGATAATAATATTATTATTATTATTATTTGAATTATTCTGAATATTGTTCTTGTCTTTATTGTTATCTACATAATGTTTCTGATGTATGCCCTTTGGCCTTAATCAGGTGTTTCTGTCTGAAATGTTGTGTAGCTAACAATAAAGATGAGGACAATAGTTTGAATAATCCAAATAATTCAAATTATTAAGCCTCATCTTAAAAATTCACAGAAATATTCTTATTCTTATCATTATCCTCTCAAAAGATAACCTAACAGTTTGTTTAATACATAAAATAAATTATTGAATCATAAAAAAAAATAAGAAGATTGGAAAAGAAATAAATGATGCACTTACAGCTTGGATGTCTTGAGACAAAAACACTTCTTCTACATCGGCTGATAGGGTTGTCCAATTGTCTGCTTCCTAAGAATAAAAACAAATCATTTTTAGGAAGAAAAGAAATTTTATTTTACAATATAATTCATGTAGATTTTTTTGTTTAAATTAGCCTGGTTAAAATGACCAAGAAAAATTTGTGAGACTTACTTGTAAGACATTTGAAGAAATTGTGAGACTTACTTGTAAGGCATTTGAAGAAATTGTGAGATTTACTTGTAAGACATTTGAAGAAATTGAGACTTACTTGTAAAGCATTTGAAGAAATTGTGAGACTTACTTGTAAGGCATTTGAAGAAATTATGAGACTTACTTGTAAAGCATTTGAAGAAGTTGTGAGACTTACTTGTAAGGCATTTGAAGAAATTGTGAGACTTACTTGTAAGGCATTTGAAGAAATTGTGAGACTTACTTGTAAGGCATTTGAAGAAATTGTGAGACTTACTTGTAAGGCATTTGAAGAAATTATGAGACTTACTTGTAAGGCATTTGATGTAGCTTTCATTCGAGATTTTATTCCATCTAATTTTAACAACATTTGCATGGAATGGGAAGTATCTTGTTCAACCTTTGAAGAAAATAAAATTTGAAAAAATAATTAGTTGTGTATTGCTTAAAATTATTTTTTTATAAGAACATTTTTAAAACATAATCACAAAGTGGACAATTTCAGCCAAAAGTTTAGGATTCTATTTTGGTATTGCCTTCAATAATTCTGTTCATGCCAAGAAAAAAAAATGTTAAAGACTTTCTATTTAGATTCAATATTACAATGTTATGGAGTTAGGTTAGTTACATTGGTACCTATTGGTAGACTACAGTGTCTGAGTAGACATTAACTTATCAGATATTTCAACTTCATATATAAGACCCAGGGAGGAGGTATCTCCCAACTTAATGTCAGCTTTTTTTTTGTCTGACTTAAGTTAGTAAAATAAGCTATAACAGAAAAACAACAGAAAAAAATTAATTTAAAAATCTAATTTTCTAGGGCAGACAACTCTTCTTTGAGACTTGTGCCCAGGTTCGAGGATGCATCACTGTATCGCACTTTTTTGTTAATAAATGGTGGCGGCTGATTTTATGAGTGGTCGGTTGCAGCCAAAAAGAAAGAAAGAAAAGAGTTGTCTGCCCTTGAAAGCTCAAATTTTTTTTAAAGAGCTAATTTCCTATCTACTAAATAAACCTTATTAATAAAAAAAATCATTAATTTTATTTTTACTGTTACCTTTTGGATGTCCTGCTTGACCAACCTCATTTGATCTTGAAGAAGAGCAGCTTCTTGACGTACAGCTTCGATTTCTCTCATCACTCTGAATATCAAAATTAAAGAGGTTACATGTTTTAGTAGAATCAGATTTTAGTTAATTTAAAAAAATATTTTCCTAATCTAACTAAAAATATTCATTAACTACTCTGATCAAAAATAAAATTCAATACAGAAAATTAATTTCTTTTTCAATAGGTATTAACAATAACAGCTGAATGGGTTAAATCGAACTTAACAGACCTAAATTCCACCATCGTATGTCCCCCCGACAAAAGATAAAAAATACCAAAAATCAGGTAATTAACCAAATCTAAGGAAATTTTCAGTGTTGATATATTAATGAATAAAAGATATAATGCACCAGTTATTTTATTTAAAAACTTTTACATTTTTTCAGGTAAGTTAACTTTGAACCACATATCTTTGAAAATCTGTGTTATGCCTCAAAAATACATGGTTCAAAATTAACTGACCTGAAAAAATGTAAAAGTTTTTAAATAAAATAACTAGTGCATTATATCTTTTATTCATTAATATATCAACACTGAAAATTTCATTAAATTTGGTTAATTACTTGATTTTTGGTATTTTTTTCTTTCGGCGGGGTGACATACGATAGTGGAATTTAGGTCTGTTAAGTTCGATTTAACTGAATAATAGTAATCAACAGAACATATTATAATAATACAATTAATATATGTTAACATATTAATATTATATTATATAATAATATTATCTTATTATAATGGAGATTGTGTGTTTTTCTGTCTGTAACCGAAACTATATTCCTACTCAAGTCACAATTCTCTTAGTTATTGACATTACATTCTCCATGATTTTATTTTTATCTAAACCTCAATTATTAATAAAATTGTCTTACATTATTAATACTGTTAACTACATCTACATACTGACAACATGCAATTATATTTATATATACAACAAAATAACGGTTTACAGTGTGAACGGGAAGGCTTATTTGCATATTAATATTAAAAAATCAAATTTAATAAATATGTGCTTAGTGTTATTGATTTCTAACTGTTTGGTTTTATTTTAATGAATATAAGCAAAAATCTCTTCAATGAATCTTAAATGAAATCCATTAACAAGATAAAATAACTGTCATTTTATTCTTTACTTCCTCTTATAACTAAATACTTAAATTAGAAAAAATAACAATGAAAGACGAGTGATGGAAGAGTAAGTTTCAGTTTTTCCATTTTTCATTATACTCCCTCTGTTTCAAATCTTTTATTATACTCCCTCTGTTTCAAATCTTTTTATCTGTATTCTTATTTAGTTTCATTAGCCTTTCTAATTTAATGTAATATTTTATTACATTAAAACTTAAATACTTGCACCCGGAGGGTGCATATATTTGCTAGTTAATATAATGGACAAGTGAGTAATGGCAATGAAGAGGTATCCCAGATTTATTAGTGATGCAAAAAGATTTACCTTGGAAGATTTTGTAAGGCTTGTTGACTGCATTCTTCAATGACATTATTCACTTCCTGAAAATAAAATAAAACATTTTTGTAAATGCTTTTGGACCGCACCCTATAAAGCCACCCGTCAATGACGGCTATGATTCTTTAGTTTGGTTCAAGCAAAACCTAACAAGCCAAACAGATGCGATTCGCCAGAGGTAAGTCAGCTCATTCATAAATTTTGGCTTAAAAAAAAAAAAAGAAAGAAAAAGAAGCATAACAAATTCTTTCATATCAGAAATCATCAACAAATTTGATTTGAAAATGTCAAGAGGAAAATTGGTATAAAATTTTTTTTTTTTAAAGTACATGTGAGTATAAAATAAATATTTAGTCTCTTAAAATAGTTTTAAAAGAATTTGTCTAATATTCTTTATCTTTACAGAAACTTAAAAAATACTATTTTGTTGATCTACTGTATATATATATTATATATATATATATATATATATATATATATATTATATTATATATATATGTGTGTGAAGAAAGGAAGTGAATCCGACGGTATGTAGTATATTAGGAAAAATGAAAAAACACAGGTTTAAATGGGTTAAGTGGCGAGTTTATTGGCCGACGCTGCAGTGTTTCGATCTATTAATTAGATCATCTTCAGGGCATTTGTTGGTATATGGAAGGTGATAATAAATTATTTATCATAGAATAACAAGAAAAGCGAGTGGTAGTTATTCAGTTTAAAAATTTTTGAAGTTTGAAAGAAGAACGGTTTTGAAATGTGACGTCAAATGTTCTATTTTACGGCGTTAGTATAGGATGGTGTATGTGTGTGTATCGAAAGGCAACATTGTGCATTTTTTAGGTGTGTGGTTGTGTGTGTGTGTATAATTTTTTTTTTTAATAGATCAAAACACTGCAGCGTCGGCCAATAAACTTGCCACTTAACCCATTCAAACCTGTGTTTTTTTTTATTTTTCCTAATATATATATATATATATATATATACAAACAAAATAAAATCCTTATTGTTTTCAAGTTTTTTCTTTCAAGTTTTCTAACAATTTTTTGATGTAATCATTTTGAAAAAATTGTTAAAAACTTGAAAGAAAAAGAAAAAACTTGGAAACAATAAGGATTCTATTTTGTTTAACCAAATTTATTTGAATGAATGAAAAGATTCTACCCATAATATATATATATATATTATATATATATGGTAAGGATAGGAAATGCGCATCATACGCTTGAGTTGACCTGAGCGGCCTGTAATCGAATGCGGGACACCTTGTGTCTCTAGACCAGACACCCTCTAGCCGGAACACCTCGACCAGCATCTTTCTTCTATTAACCATCAACCATGAACTTTGCCTTGGCTTCCGTCTATTGTCTCAACTAACGCCTCATTCTTATACGATTGAAAGTCCTGGGAAACAAAAACCCCTTTCAAACCGTGAATTGATGGTCCTTCATGTTACCATGAAATCTGGGGAGAGTTTTAAGTGACCTTTTGCTAGAGATGACATCAAGAAAGACCACTTCTATTCCTTCTTTTCTTTACTTATCCGTTACGCCCCTAATTTGTGAATGAACCAATAGGGATATAAACAACTACCTTCATCATTCCAAGAATAAAAGAGATGCAGCACTTGGTTAACTCACTAGATTCTACTCTCCCTGTGAACTAGCCTATCTTATCGTCCATGCGACATGAGATCGTGACCTGAGACTTAGTCTCGCTATCAAGGTCCCTGACTATGAGTCTCGCTGATTATTTCGACATTATTCGGAACTATCCATTTCCTCTCATTTTTTATGTTGTGTACAACGTTACGGCAATGCTGCTTCGGACCTCTTCCCAGCTCTTTCTTGCTCAGCATCCAGAAAACCAATTCTTGTCATAATCGGACATATCCATAGCAAACTTTGAATGTTCGTTCACGATAATATAAAGATCAAGTGTGAATCCATTTGGCATCAACCATCCCTCCTCTATACAGTGAATATTTTTGATCAAAACATCTTATACAGTGAACATTGGGATCAACGATTAGTACACGAGTGAACATTCAGATCAACACACTTATACCGTAACACATTTCGATCAAACATCCTCCCGCTCCTATTTTACCGTGAACAGTTCTCTCGGATCACAGACAGTCTATACAGTGAAACACTTCGATCAAACTTATGCGTATTACAGTTGAAAGCATTTTGGATCAAACCAACCATACAGTGACATACTTTTTAGATCAAAAATTATCTACAGAGGAACGATTTCGGATCCCAAAACATAACCTATACCTCTCGTGAAACATTTCACGATTCAAACACTGCTAAACGCATGTGATATATTGAGATCAACACATCTCGTATCACAGTGAACACTTTCCAATCAAACAATGTATTACACGTGCAACAGTTCGACCTCAAAACATTATACAGAACATCTTACAGATACCACCCCCATTCATACATTGAACACTCTCAGATAATAAACATACACATGTGAACACTTTCAGAATCAAAACTATGTACTACAGTGAACATTTCGGATCAAAACAGTACTACAATCTGAACATTCTCTGCGCAATCAACCATCTTATCTTCTCACCGTACTTACTACATCAGTGATATACTTTGCTATCTAATCTCAACTCTGCGCCTACCTTAACCACTATACAGTCGTGACATTTACGGATAACTTAAACATTATACATGAAAATTCTTGGCAGTCAAATCACTTATTACAATAAACATTCGGATTACACCACATCGTCCATCCCCTATATCAGTGATCATTATTTCGGTATCGAACACAGTTAAAACCTACTCAGTGGACATCTCTCAGCACGTAAATATCTACTACTCGTGACATCTCAGATCTAAACATCGTCATACATGGTTGAACATTTCGGCCATCAAAAATCCACTATATACATCTGGAACAGATTCCAGATCAAAACATCTCCCCTATCACAGTTCGAACTCTCAGATCAAATCGTATTACACATCAACATTTCCAATGAACTCAAAACAGGCGCATCAATACACGTGAAACATTTCTCCAGACCAAACATCTACACAGTGAACATTTCGCAGCATTCAAACATTACAGAGAAAATACTCAGATACAAATACATCAATATAACAATGAAACAATATACAAATACAATCACAGACACTATAATTAACTTGTGAACAAATCAGAAGAATCAAAATACAACAAATTAATACAAGTAGCAACAATTCAAATCAAACAATTTACAGTGAGACATTCAGATCAAACATTACACACTTAACATTCCACGACTCAATCTTCTGCTCCATAATTTATGTCGTCATATTACTGATTTCACGTTCGGTGTCATCGCATACTCGTACATCAGACACTTTAGACAGAAATCTATTAGCACAATTGTAACATCCGGCATACCATCTAGCTTACTTCTATCTAAGGAGTGCTCACAACTCTGACAACATTACACAATAGAAAGTGCTATGTAGTGGTATTTGTACAACAACACTCTACCATGAACGCATAGCATTTATGCTTCTAAGCCATTCGCAGAGGCACCTTTATGAAATACCAATGCTGCTGCAGCGACAAAGTTTCGTCCCACCACAAGAAGATCAATTCACATTCTGCAATTTGGGAAATAGTTCGGAAACACCTTTGATACAAGGAATATTGGTTTTTTACATTAGATGCAAATCCATTACATGAACGTCCATTCATAATAAAAACTCAAAGAGGGGTAACTAAGATTGTAATTTGAATCTTTTTGGGGCATTATCGTCAATAAATCGCAATCCGGCCTCCTTGCCCTAAAACATGCCTGTCTGAAAATCCAACCCGTGTCTTTCGAAGGTTTTATGATCTAGTCTCTGACTGAAAAGATTTGGATTTACTTTCCAGCGTCACTTAACAATGTAGATTATTCATATCATTAAAAAAAAATTAAAATTTGTTAAATTCTAGATAATTAAAAGCAATTGGTTTATATTTGCTTGAAGCATTGTTAAGGTTATCTATATTATTATTAATATTGTTGAAGGCCAATACAATGCATATGAAAAATAAAAACAAAAAATGATGTTATTTTATACTATCGATTTCGAACATAAACTTATCATCAGAGTTCGAGTCAGACATGGACGTGCTTATGTTTTTATTTTTTTCAGAAGAGACAACATCTATAAACCACACAAATAAAAACATAAGCACGATCCATTTCTATACGATAACTCTGATGATGAAGTTTATGCCTTCGAATAATCTGCATAAGACAAAAAGTAACATCTTCTGGTGTTTTTAATTTATCATACGCATTGTATTTGCTCTTCCAAAAATTAATATATTCTAAATAATCATTATTTTATAAAAACGTGCATGAATGAAAAAAACTGTAGAAAAGTATACCACAGTTGAATACAACTGTTGCAGTCCATTTTATTAGCTTTATATAAGTTCCGTATAATTTTGGTGATACTCTGGTTTAGCTATGGGAATTACTTATCCTAAGCAAACAGAATGTACTTTGAACAAAGAATATGGTGAATTATTGGGCTTAACTACAGACCTGCAAGTTACATTTTGTAAATCTTTGTGTTGGCAAGGGAGCGGTAAAAGATCTTTCATATCGCATTAACTTCGGAAAAACGCCTTCGTAGCACAGGTCGGTATTTTATGGCAGCACCACTTAGTGTTTCTAGAGCAGTTTTCTTACTGCAATGCTTCTTATATATCACTAGAAATAAAGTTTACATAAAATAAAAGATGTGTGTTTAATGGCCATCACTGGTTTTAACCAAAACCGGCTGTTGATAAAGTGAGATTAAACTTGGCCGTTATTGACTTTCTAATATTATTGCTTTCATTCACAACATATTAATAATCAATCCTATGAATGGATTTATATGCGAAAACCAATTCAAATAAAGATCTATCTCTGTTTATCATGCGGTCGTTTTTTATTTCATTTTTTAGTCTGTCTAATTTAACTAGTGATTCATTAAATTAAAACTCGTATCTATACTTACACTGGACGGGTACATATTCTTGCGTAGTTTTTGATAATGTTTTGCATTACTACACAGAGTCATATAATTACATGCATCAATGGGCCGAGGCGTTAGCTCAGTGTTCCGGTTTAGAGTCTTCGCCTAGAAACCAAACGGTTCCTAGTTCGATACCGGTCCTCGCCCAATTCCAGCGTTATGATGTAGCACAGATCGTGCAGTAAAATAAGGAGCTGACGGTTAGTGTGGCGCTCACCTCAGACGCTAAAAACTAACCTGGCCTTGCTTCAGCGCAAGTGAAAAAGGGAAGAATCCCCTCGCTGATTGGCGCATACCGACGACTTAACTTGTTATTGATAAAATCAGTCGCAGACTATTATTAAGGAGTAACTTTGTTATAAGAATCAAATTCCATAATTTCAGTACTTAGCGTTAAAACCATCTCATCGAGCAGCACCTTCATTCAGACTCTCGCGTGAGGTCTTGATTTGGGCTCATTTGGACTCCTAACAATGACACTTTTCTTTTTGTCATTGGGTACTATTATTATCAAAATTTATCAAACTTGTTTCAAAACAATTTGAATTATTTTTTTAATATTTAGTCAGAACCTAGATATTCTTTTAAATTCTGCCTTCACAGAGTTGGCCTCATTTCAAAATGGTAGATATGTTGGGCTACGGGCCCTTAGAGAAATGACTGAAAGATGTCCTGTGAACACTGACACACTGACATTTCGCATTATCATTAGAGATTTAGTCTCAATCTGGGTACAACACAGAAAATTTCTTTGAAAAATTATTCCGATATCTCAGTGGTACTGATAACTATTGCGCTGACGCATCCCCGGTACGGACAGTCGCATTTATCATTAGATTATGTTTCATCTGACATACAGCGAAAATTTCTTTGAAATTCATATCCAAATGTTATGATATATGGGACCGTACTGACCACTTCGGCTAATTTCTAAAATCTATAGGAGATTTTACTTTTCCACTCTGGCTTTACCAACAAGAAAAATCTCTTTTTGAAAATCTTATTCCATAAAGATGGTATGTATATATTTGGAGCCGATAGTTATTGACATTCGCATCTTATTCTCATTAGGATTTATTTCATCTTGGTACAACAAGAAAATTTCTTTTGATATATGAGTCTCAAACAACATGGTCTATGATATATTGGGCTTATAGGCCACTAGGAGTAAAATTGTGAAAAAAGTCCTGACACACTGACATTCGCACTATTATTACGAAAGAGAGAAGGGTTTTAAAAAATTGTCTATTTTACAGTGAAAACATATCAGCACTAATCAGTAAACTCGGAAGCAAAAATTCAATCGGATTGTGGGCAACACCGTCCTAAGATTCGCATTTGAACACTGTCCTACTTAAATTTGCTCACATGGTCCAGTTCGTTGATTCCAAATACATTAGGATATGTTGGGATACAGCTTCTAGGAGTAAATTTCTAAATACGGTCCCTGATCCCACTGACATTCATAAAGATGACCCTCAAACATTTTATAGCATATCATTTCCTTTCTTTAATAATTCATCTAAACTCATAAACAAAAAACATCTTTTGTTTTTATTTTCTATAATTGCATTGTAATTTGCCTTCAAATCCATTAATATATAATAACCATTAATTTTTCGAAACCTTTATTTAAAAATTAAAAAAGATACAAGATTTCTCTTGTTCTCTCTCCATTTCTCAAGAATATCCGTTATGTAGATTGTATTAATCGTTATAAAAATGGCGTTGCATTAATTATATCAAAAAGAGCGTAGCATCCCCAACAATGCTGAGTTAACCGGAAAACAACAAACGCTGAATTATGTTTAAATCAAGCGACCAAAAAGGAACAACGGAATATTTTCCGAGAGGTTCAGAAGAATACAAGACGAGTGGTCACTACTCAACAAATCAGCTCCAACTATCAGCAAAGAAAAACAAGTTATAAAATATGACACTAATACCAACATATAAAAGAAAGGACTATGGCCTGTATGCTATTATACATGGCTGTAAGTCTATTTTAATACAGATTGTTATTTTATACGACTCCGTTGATTTCATTTCAATTGTCGTTGATTTTGTTTAACAAGATTAATAACGTTGCGTATAAACTACATAAAATCTATACAGCAAAATATTATGCACCCTCCCGGGTCGCAAGTATTTGTTTTATAATGTAATAACAATATTCGTATTAAATTAGAAAGGGCAATGAAACTTACAATAAGAATCTTCAGATAAAACAGCATTTGAAACAGAGCGGCGGGGGTATAATAAAACTTATGAAAACGGAGGAGTATAATAAAAAAACTGAACAACTGAACTTATCTTCCATTCACTTCGTATTTCATAATGTTATTTTTCCTAACTTTAATGTAGTTAAGTTATAAAGAGAATAAAGAATAAAATTTACAGTTATTTATCATGTAATGATTTCAACTTTAAATCATTAAGAGATTCTTTTGCTTATATTCATTAAAATAAAACCCAAACACGTTAGAAATCAATAATATACAAACGGCACATATTTATTAAATTCGATTTTTTATAACTCATTCAATATGCTAAATTAAGCTGCTGGCTGGGATGTCGTATTGCTAAACCGCGCTGTGTTGGTGTATATATAAATATAATTGCAATCCGTTGTCAGTAACTGTAGACATAGTTAACAAGTATAGACTAATGTAAGACAATTGGTTTTTATTAATAATGTACGGTTTAGATTAAACAAATAAAATCATGCGAGAATAGTGGAAGTCAATAATTCAAAGAATTGATGACTTGCTAGTATCTCTTGGCTTACAGACAGGAAAAAACACACATCTCCATTATATAAGATATAACACCCCAGCTTGCACAACAAGTCTCATTAACTTGTTTCTCTTTTTATACGTGAAGGAGACCACTGCTTCCGGGATGCATGACCCAATTAGAGACAGAGGTTGAAATTATTGCCGAATATAAGTCTAAAAAATAACATTACTTTAACAACCAGTTGTAGTTCTCAAATTTCTTGCTGATTTAAAACACTATCATATATCTTTCTATATCTCTATTTCCGTAAAAGTATTGGGTGATGTTATCACTTGACAACTTACCTCTGAATAAAATGAGATCGTTTCTATTGTCCAAGATGAAATTCACAAAAGCGTAACATTCTGAAGTATCTGCGTTGTGCTTATCCACTAATGTCTTATTTCTTATGAGCGTATCATTCTACTTATCATATAAATGGCATACCATTTTATTTATAAAGAAAAAAGAGATAAAAATGGCCATGGCTACACCAGAAAAAAATTTAAAAAAGAAATATTGTGAAAAAGTAAAGAACAGATAAGAAAGAGCTGTAAGGCGAAATATAGGACAGAAAGAGGGTGCATTGTGCGATCGGAAGCGTGAGGCAGTGTTGAAGTGCGCTGTGCCAATGGACATAAGTGAAAAGATGACAAGAAGGAAAAAAGAAGGAAAAAAAAAGACTGAGAGAGTTAAATTAAGATATTAATACTTTGTATTTATTATATATCTATAGCTCTTAAGTAAACCATATGAAACGTGCAGTTAAAATTAAATGATTCATATTATAGTGTATCACTTGCTAGTTAGTATTGATGCAAAAAAATTTCCAGCCTTTTTACTCCATTTTTATTCTTTTCCTAAACGATCAAACATCTTTGTACGACTCTACTATCTCTATATTTGTTAATGCAAGCATTTCTCTTACAAATGCTCTCAACCTAGAGAATTAAAATTAATTTCCTATCAAATTTGCAAATCTATAATGATGATATTCAACAATACTTCAACCTGCAAGGAAATAATTATGCCTAAGCGGAGGTAATTAGTAAATGTTTATTCTACAGATAGTTCCCGATCTTATTTATTTATTATTAGTTGCATAATTAATCTATAATTCACTATCGAGTATATACCCAAATTATTATTCGTCAATTCTGCTACAGTTTTTTTAAAACGAATTAAAATTAATTAATCTAGTTTTAAGTCAAAACTTTAGTCCTAAACATAAATTCCAGTAACATTAATGAGCATCATTAAAAAAAGAAAATATCTCACATTATGCATTTATTTTTAATACTTTAAAACGATTTTTTTGCTCAATTTCCGATTCGCGTATCGGCTATTTGATTCTTTGTAAATGCTTGTAATGCTTGTTTACACCAAATTTAAATCTGTAACATATCACGATTGAAAAAAAAAGAAAGAAAATACAAAATCACGGAACCTTATCCATTGTAATGAAAATTTTCGCAAGTTACTACTTTATCAATTTCATGAATTTTATAATCTGCATCAGTTATTTTATTTCTATAAATCTGCTATAATTAAATATCTATAAACATTAATAATTAAAATTCATTAGAGAGTAGAAAATAGTCGGTTTGATGTTAAGTTTAAAATGTTATATTATAATATCTATTTAATGCAACCTTATTTCCAGTTAAATAAAGTTTATTGAAAAAAAAACTCTATGAAAATCCAAACATAAGACTAATTCCAATAATTTTACACCCCCAATATAAGGTGGTCCAATCTAATATAATTTATATATATTTATATTATAATAATATACATGTGTATGAATATATTATAAGTGTAGTCATTCATATTTAAATTAAATTACACTCGGAAAATTTCCCAATTTTAAAATCCCGACTGATTCCGCTTGTGATTTTTTGGAGGGGTAAATTTTCTTTGTCAGTGGGCAGGCGAGCAAATCGCATTTGCAAAACGATTCTTAGCGCCAATCTTTGGGTTACACTTGGAGGTCTAGCTCCCTTCGGACTACCCATCCACCCTATACACCTCTGCCTTCCTATACATCACCTTATATAAAGCACGGCAGTTAGGTGCTTTATGTATTACCAGATCGAATACACAAGAACATAAACAATGACGACCAAAGTAAATCTATATACACTATTATATATCACCAGTCTTGTGCTTTTTCACTGCATTATGCAAAAATTATGACAAATTTCAATTAATATTTTAATATTAAAATCAAAATATACATAATAATAGCATTGCAAGATCTTACTTCTAAAGTCGCATTGATACTCAATTTCAAAAATAACACAAATACATCGCCAGATACCATCAGTTTTTTTGCTTCCCCTCTTAACCACTATGCTGGTAGCCACTTCTGCCTTATTATATAATAATTTATGAATTAAAATGCGATCTAATTACTTACGCTTAACACCACACAAAGTATACCTTTATCAAGTAATTCTATACAATCTACATTAAAACTGGAACTGACCGTTTCGGTTTTTGTCGTAACAAAATCCCGTATAACGCTCACAGCATCACACTTACCTCACAAAATCGTAACTTCACATCCACTCTGTATATACCTCATCCTCATATACAATCAAAATTACTGAAAAAAACATGCACATTTATACAGTCTCATTGCTTTTATAAAAAACAACGTTTTGACTACTACATACTACTGCCTATTATACTTCTAATATAGTTCCTCTAGCGTGTTATCTTTTCAATACATATGTTAAAGTTACATTCAAATTGTTTAATTTTTAATCCTTAAAGAATTTTGCATATTTTAACTCTTCAGGTACCAGAACCCCGACATTGACATTTTTACTCCACCCCACAGGCAATATGTTCAAAAATCTTCATTTTACATCGCCTGGAGGTGTTTTTTTAAATTTACTTAGTGTACATAGCATCATTATTACGTCTCGTTCTAACAAAAGAGACCAGATCAGATCAATAGCGTAATATTGCTTTATGAAATTTGATAGTTTCTGCGTTTATTCTTCTTTAATTGAGAATTGGACAAATCTCCAATGAAGAATAGGTTCATTTGAACACGGTGGTCGGAGGCCTCCGAGCAGTATTGTAAGACTATCTTAATTTAATTGGCCAAAGGGCCCGATTACAAAGTGCAGTTGAGAAGCAAGTGTCCCGGTGAAATATATAATTTTGGCTGTTTTTACGCCTTGCACCTCAAGGAATAGATGAGTTAAATTAAGGGGCAGGATCCAGCCCGATAACAAATTTTATTAGACTTCTCCAAATATTATCACAATCAAAGTATTTTCTTATATGGACGTCTTTATAACTTTAGAGGTCTCGCCTTTCACTATAATACATTCATCTTTCATTTAAAAAATATTTTGCTGCTTTTCTGATCACGCTCATCTACTCTCTCTCCTGGTGTCTAATAAAAACGAAATTGAAAACCTATAAAGATGTAACTTCAATAGATTAAGAATCTGCTATATACATTTAAGTAATCTATTTCTTCACCAATTCATTTTTTCTGATGCTGAGAATACGTTCATACTATGCACTCTATTTTGAGGAAATCAACGATCAATAACGGCGAAACATGTCTGTTTGCCAATACCGGCCCCGTTACCACAACTGATTTTTTTCACAGTACGCGTCGGCAGCACCCTCGAGTCCCGTTGACACATGTCTCTACCCTAATTCTGCCAAACCATCAATCATTTGTCAGAGTTTTAACCACCCGTTGTGTTCGTCGACATCTCTCTCGAACCTTGGTTCGTCGACACTCACTTTGCCACAAATACTCTTTCGTTATAGTATATCCAGCGTGCGAATCTTGTTCAATTAATACCTGAAACTTTTCCGTGACACAACTCACCCTACTTAAACGTTGTCACTTGTAAATTTTTTATCTTAAATATAATTTCTTCCTCATTTAAGGCAATAGATAGGAGAACGTTATTCGAACTCTTTCCTGTCCCCTTATCAACTCCTAAAAAAAACAAAAAAACTAACACGTTCCGTTTCTATTGCAATATCACTATAAGTTTCTAGTTTTACCACTATATATAATATTATCTAATCATCAATATCTAAAAGATGCTTTCAATGCTTAATAACACTTTCTATGAAAAACTTTCATCAATCTATTCTCTTTACACAAAGTAAATCGTATCTGTCGTCAGAATTTTATATCTCTCTTACTCAGACCTATCCAATCTTTATTGATCTTACTTCTGGGCGCAACCAATTCGCCGTTAAAAGTATAAACATATAAATTATATCTATATGCAGTATACGGTATCTATTTCGAGATTCGCTTTGCGACTTAACAATAACAGTTTCTGGATTGTTAGACAAATTCAAAATCTAAAACCACGTATTCTAGCTACCTTCCAGTTTTGCCAAGACATTTCACATGCTTATCCCAACCATAGTATGTCAGACAACCAATGCCTCTCCAATAGAACAAAGAAGGATCATTCTTAAAACATATAAACACCCTGCCTCAACTATTTTAATCATGAAAAACCCCCAATCAATTAAACCCCCCGACCCTGGGGATTGTAGAAAGTTCGTACCTTAACAGGTCTTTGCTGCAGGAGCGATGAATAGAACCTCAAAACATTTTAACACATGAAACACGAATATCCAATAACTAACCACATTAATAGCTCCGATAAAAAAAGCTGGCGCGACGTCGCAACTTAACAGAAAGCTCTTTGGCTTACCAATGACGTTTAACACAGGTCTATACTATTAACATTTTGCAATCATCAGGCAGTCTACCCTTTATAGGGATTAAGCTTTTTTTAATTAACTATTGCATATACAAAACATAAACAACAAAAAGCCAAACTACCAATACCTATTAATTATGGCGAAAATATAGTTTGTCTGTGTGATTATTTATCTTGTTGTAAAGCTGTGGTGGTGTGGAAGGTGGGTGGAGTGAGGAGTGAGTGGATGGTGGGTTGGTGAGGAATTCGTAGTGACTCAAATACTAACCACAGCATGAGCAGTGTATGCTGTTCTCTGTTAGTCTTGCGTGGTTGTCGTGTATTGAGGTAGTCTAGAACGCTTCAATAATTCTTAGAGTGTTCCACAAATCGGCTCCGCTTAAATTTAGGAGAGCTCTCCTGTGCGGGGTGGAGGGAGTGGTGATAGTAACTTCTATAGTTTTGTGGTTTATTTTCCTCTTGTGGTGTTTAAGCAATACGATGACATTAAAAAAAACCTAATCCCTCATAAAACCGTAACCCACGTATTCGGCAAAGATGAAGTTCAGTAGATCCGTATGTGGTGAAACTTCATTTACTCACCAAAAAAACTTTTCGTTTATTTTCCATCCTCTAAATCAGGAATCAGCCCTTTGCTTCTTTTTTGCTTTTGTCTATGTCTGTCGAATTTTTTATTTTTGTTTTTTTAGCTAAGTAGTGCGGGGGCCTTTTTTCTTCTTGCTCCTTTTTTCCCCCCCCCAAACAAAAACACGCTCTAGTCTACCCTCCCCCCCCCAATTTGATTATAACCCACCCTGTCTTGGGGCGCGAGCACCAAGGTTTGCGTTAGTTTTTCCTTCCGGTTATATCAAACGCTCAGTCGGGTCCATTCTTAATGCCCGGCAAAGTTTGAAATAAATTCCCATTCTTAATGGATACTCAATTTTCTTATAAACACATTTTTCTATTTATCCCCTATAAATGGGACTCCGTTAACACGGACTTACTACCAACTCCTGGGCTCAGTACCGTGGACATTCGGAAAGCACATAGTGACAAAGGCGCGGCTCCACACCATTCCGCAGGGAACTTCCGAGACACCTGGAACCTCAAACATCAAATAGGAGTTTAATGACCATTCCCCAACACCTTGTGGAAGTGTTTTACTTTTTAAAGTTCAAAAAAAACGACCACACCCACGTTTCACTAGTTTTTTTTTTTGTTTGTTTTTTTGTCTCAACATCTCTTACATTAAGCCATTAAACGTTTTATTATAAATCACCTCTGCGTCTGAAAAAGCTGTGCTAAAATGTTAGATCTTAATTTTAAGTCTACGGAGACGACATACTATTCTCATCCGAATATCTTTGATGCGTTTCGGACTGCTTCTTTCATCTTCTTATTTGTGGATATGTATGCAATACCAACGTTACTCGGAACTGCTCATAACTACAGGCTATCCTCCTTGCCTTCCTCAGGTGTATCCCCTGTGTATTCTGATAGTATGCCTATTTATAGTTCACAAATACTCTCCTGATCACCGTATACCACAGGCAGAGTACATTACATGATACCAAAAATTAACAAGCTTCTCTAATCCAAACTCTCTATTCATGGTGATTTTTTTATTTTTTTTACTAAATACTGATCTAACAAAAAATTTTTGACATTATTTCCTCATAAGAAGAAGCCCCGCACCACTTCTTTCAGAGTAACTAACTCCTGTGATAATTGAAATTAATATTAAAAGTGTTTTAAGATGGAACTATTGAATTCAATAAACTTACGGTATATACCTTATTTCGCATATATCTATTCTGATTCAATGTCTTATTGAGCATTCTGTTCATAGAATCTCAAAAAGAAGACACTTGAACAATATTTCTACTTTTCAGTATAAATTGAATTACCATCATTAACCTAGACAGTCATAAGCCTTCCGAGCGAGTATCCCACTCGAATGCGTATTTCCCAATAAAAACAGAGTCTAGTGTTTCCTTTTTTGTCACACTGTAGCCGTAGTCACCAACCATCAAGTCATACATAATGCTACCGCAAGCTGACTGGCCTTCTAAAATATTACGTCAATGTCCAGGGAGCAGAATAGAATATCGAAGATAAGGAAAAAAACAAAAAACACCAACTTGTCTCTTGCTTTATTTTCTCTATTGAAGTCTCTACGGACCGATGAAGTTATGTTGTGGTCAGAATTATACGGCATGTCATACTCCACTTGTTGCGGTATATTTATGTAAGCATCCAAATTTCTGTCTTTTTCATTAATATTTTAACTCAATTCTAGTGCATAGGTGATCAAAACATTTTGCTATAACTCAATTTTTCCTTTTAGGCCTAGACGGCTGCTGGTCCGGATTGAGGCCTCTCCTGCCGATCCAAAATCATGCTGTGTCACTCAGCCCTACACCTATATGATGTTTCCAACCCTATTGCCCTTAATTGCAACAGCCCCCAAAAACCCCCCCTTCCTTTTTCATACATCCCATATGGGCAGCTAGCATATAGGCGTGGCTGAGCTGTCTACTATATCTGAACATGACGTTCAAACTCTATCTATGGCGACGATTCCAGTTCTGTGCGAGGTTTGAGTAATGTGGCAGCACCGCACTTCATCCACATTGCTCTCCTGGTCCACTCTGTAAAACAGCATTCGGTATAAACCTTCTTGGGTCCCATCTATCCGCATTAAATAGAAAAATCTGTACTTCTATTCAAACAATATGGTATTATCCCAACTTATAGAATTTGATTTATTTTCAACTACCGTTTATCTGGCATTAATGACCCACTGAGGATTATAGTGTCGCGCTATAACAAACGCAAGACACGCTGCTCAATATTCACTCCCAATTAGACCTACATCATGTGTTTGTTGTTCTGAAAAACGACATTTATTTGTTATGAGCGTCCGAATTTTCATTTATAATAACCTTGAGATGGTCGCGTCGCCTACAGGTACTTACGAACTCTGCCTTGCGTCAGGCGTCATGGATCCACAAAGGTATGTTGAGTAGCGCGCAGACGCACTCGGTTTGATCCTGCAAGATCAAAAACCGATATAAAACTTTTTTACTAACTCAGCGACATCATATGACCTTGAAGTTCTTTATTATGTTATTCTTGTTTAAATCTTCTAGTAGCTCGGGTAAAGGAGCCCCCAGCAAACTAAGCACATGTGCGTTGGATGATTCGAACATACTAAACTGTCAAATCATAGCATCAGGGCACGTCACCAAACTACGGCCCGCACGGTCAGATCTGCGCGCCTTACATGAAGGCATATTTATCAGGCTCGCTGATCGCTTACTTCGGAATTTTGTTTGTAAAAACGTCACAGAAACGCATAGCATTCTCCTGTACCATTAAACTCTAAAAACTGGTCAAACGCGTTTACTAAATCTTCATGAGCCTGACAAAACGCAGACATCAATAGCCCATTAGAACAAACCATGTGACTCGCATAAACATTTTGAACAGCCTATATCTCTTGATCTGATATTACAAATTCCAACACCACACATTGACGATACTGAAAGGCCACACACGTTGCGAGTTGCACACAATTCTCACTTGCAACTCCTTTCGGCCTACATGTATGCGCTCTACTTTGGCATAACCTGTTTGAAAATAAATATGTTGCGTTTTCAATATTGTTTTTTTATGAATCCCTGTATCTCCAACTCATCCATATCATCATAACATGAAAAGAATTAATTTGTTTCACATCTTTTCTCAGACTTCCTGTTTCTGGGCTAGTGAGTATTAGAAAAAAAATCGAAACAAAAAACCCCAAAACCCCAAATTAAAATTAAATACCCGGTGCTATGAATAATGAATACATGTATCAATCAAGTGCAAATACGATATTGCCACTTAACTGAAGTGCCTATGGAATGGTAAGGCCAAAGTCTATGTTACTTATGATGGCCCTTTTGTATCACTCTGCTACTGTGACACAACATGGTATACAGTGGAAAAATTACGGTCTCAGAAAAAAAAAAGAAGGAAAATAGAATGTGTGTAGACCGATGTGATCCAAGTCACGATTAAACTTACAGGGAAGTCATAAAAAGGACTGTACCAGCCACCATGAAGGTTTTTAAGCCTCATTATAGTGGGCTGTTCATAAAAATGGGTCTTTAAGGCTAAGGTGAATAAATTGGGTCTTGAGACAGAATAAGATAACTAGACTGGTCTGAAAATAGCGAAACAATCTACACTGAAAACGATTAAAATGCGCAATTTTACGGGAAGTCGATCTCACTCTCACACCACTATTTAGCTATGTATGTCATCTATCATATGAGCGCCTACAAATCGACCATTTCCTAAAGGATAGGCATAGAGCCCCACTTGCAAGTGGGGTAGACTCGTAGGTCCACCATAAAGGGCTAGCCCAGAAGCTCTGATTTAATACTCACCAATCATCTCTATGTTGTGTGCTCACTTTCAAACTATTACCCTTGGGAAAGTTTGAACCCCCTTTATTCCACCCAACTATGGGTTAAATAGTACCACTGCTGCTTCTACAAGGAATAGCTTTGGCCATTAAATAACCTACAAAGATTGACATACGTCTGCACTAACAAACAAACTAAAAACCAATTATAATTCAGTTTAGATGGTATGCATAACCTTAAATTAAATTTTTTTTTTAATGCCTAAAAGTCCCTCGAAATTGTTCTATACAATTAGCCCCCAATATAATTTTCTTCTTAAATCATTTAACCAAACTTATAAAATATTTGAAGTACGCTGTAAGTATTGTATAATTTCTATTAATTTTCCTTAAAATGGCTACTATAATTGTTTCCTTTTCATTTTGTCTTTTTAGGATTTATTCCAGTTTCTAGATGAAAAACTTTGAAGTGAAAGAATGGGTTCACGGAGCTTTTAAATCCTCACAAAGATCACTGTTAGTAAAGATGATGGGAGTTATAAATTTTGTTCTAAATATCTATTAGCTTACTCTTTGGTATATTGCATTCACCTTAAAATCACCATGACCACATTCAAAGAGATGGTTTGTCTTTTTATGACCCTCTTTAGCTAATAACAATCCCTGACTCCCTCCACTTCTCTTTCACTTCTGTCATGCGTAAAATAATGTGTCAATGTGTTTTTTTTTTTTTTTTTTTTTTTTTAATTTAACTCCCAAAGAAGTATAAAATATTTTACTTTATTTCAAAACATCCTTTCCCTACAGTTTTGTTTGAGAGATGATTTTTGTGATCATTACAAAAAAAAAATGATTTTCCAGTCATCCCTACACATTTAACTTCTCAACACCATACCTCTATTAATAGAATTTCAAGAATCAGGTCAAATTTCCCTTTTAGAAATCTTACAAAATGTGATTTTAAATGATTTTTAAAAAAATTCTCTAGCCCCTATTTCTTTTTATAAAATTAATTTGCTTTGCTGATATATCCGGGTTAAGGATATATATTCTGAGTTCGTAATTGGATATTAATATATCATCAGTAGTAGTTGGTACATCATTGGTCAAGTGTCATCGCTCACCAGTAAATTACTTGGTCACTAAGGCTAACTGGTCAATCGAGTAAACGTGCTGTGTCGTTCATCGACGGCTGTAAGCCCAACACGTCGCATCCTGCTCAATTATTACTATACATTTGAATCTGTCCAATGAGATTATAGTAATGGGGCAAGGTACCAAGGTAATCTTACATATTCATATATATCACTTTGCAAACTCACTCTTTTCTGATCACAATGTGTGCCTCAAGTGGTCACGTTTTCTAATAAGTACATAAAAAGAAAAATACACCTTAACATTTTTTTCATTTTTATACACTTATATATATTCAAAAAAAAACCCAACTCAAAAGAGTTTTTTTTCACGGATACAGATGGACTCCACTGCTTCTAATACACTCCTCTACCCGGGTTATAATAGCATGTCAAACCCTCAAAAAATCTTTTAATTTAATAATTTTAATAATGCTCCCTTTCAAAAAACTCTGCTAAAACAATTTCTTCAAACAAGAAATCTTCTTCCTGACGATGACCCCAAGTCGAAACTAGTTGAGAATAAGTAACATATAAGAAATATTCCTGTTTGTCTTATTATTTTTTGTTCATACTACTATATATATTATATATATAGTATATATGTGTTGTGTATATCTATTACTGAGTGTTTAATTCTGAAAATACAAAATGTTTTTCAATTCAGATTCATATCTAAACCCAATATTTTTCCTTTTTAGCAATATGCCACAACACCTTGTTATGAAAACTACAGATGTTTATACAGGTAAGTTATAAGTTGAAAATCTAATTGAAATAATTTCAATACTTTTTTAACAAAAAGTTAATAGCAGGAATTAACTTTAAAAACAAGACAGTGCACTAGTTTTAAACATTTTTTTAACAATGTTATAGAAATTTTTATTTTGCTTGAGGGGGGGGGTCTCTTTCTTTTTTTCTTCTTTTTTTTTCTTTTTTTTTTATTACACTCTTTCTCACATTTCCATATGATGATTGTGCACACCATATGAAACTCAGTAACACATTTCTAGTGTTCATTATCATAATATATTTTATCTGACCCCCTCTCCCCAACAAGCACCACAACCACCTCTCTCATCATATCACCCCTAACAAACCCCAATCTTTTGACTTTCCCCCTTCTACTTCTTCCATGATAGATGTTCTCTGACCAACCAAATCCCACAAACCTTCCCCTTCCATCCTGAATTACTCACCAAAATTCTCCACCCACCCACTCACTTCTCTTCTATAAATACTAATGTATCAGTACAATGCTTTAATAAAACTGACTGAAGACGTAACCGCTTAACGCAGAACGAAATATATCTCCACATCTAGTGTGTTGAGTTATTCCTTTTTGTTCCATTNTTTTAAATTTTTCCCCCCGATGCCAGTTTAAAGTTTTTTATTTATTTTTGAAAAACGAGTTATCTAGAGTTTTTGCACTCTGGTAGAGTTTAGAATTTAAAAAAGGAAATATATATATACATATATATGCTTACTGTGTGAACAAAAATATAGCGGCCACAACTTTATTAAAATTCTATAATTCATTTCCTACCAATTCTCATACCCTCATTCCCCACACCCATTCATATAATTTCTGTGAGTTCCTCCTCCTACTTACTCCTACTGCTATTGGTTGTTTTAACCACCTTGTGTGTTTAAAATAATCAGGAACACACTCAATATATCTACCCCTGATGATGGCACTTTGGAGTGCAGAAGTAATAGGGACAAAAAACTTTGGTGGACTATATCAACAAACTCACCCAATATTAAAAAAACTGGCCAGAAAACGAGAAAATATTGAAAAGAACCTTGTCTTATTCAAACAGTACGCATATATATATATATATGTGGAGAAAGTTAGACAACACAGATGTTATGGGAAACTGGAGTTTATTGTCACCGATGCAACGTTTTTCGGTCTCTTATTAGACCATCTTCAGGACTTGGATTTTGAGAATGTCATCATTGAAGCGAGTTAGTACTATATCCAAGTCTGAAGATGGTCTAATAAGAGACCGAAACGTTGCATCGTCGACAATAAACATCCAGTTTCCATACATCCCGTGTTTGTCTACCTTTCTCCACATTACTGTCGGATTAACCTCCTCACATTTCTCCCATATATATATATATATTATATGCCTATGTATGTATTTAACAGTTAAAAAAACTACCCCTTCCCTGCAGGGGGACTGATAGCCAAGCGGATAAGATGCCAGACTGATGGAAAATCAGTTGGGTTTCTATCCTAGCCAGAGGTAGCTTGCAAAGTCTAGCCACACTGAGGAGACATGATACATCAAAACATGGTGTCTGTGGATGACAAAATATATATGTATACTGTTGTAGGTGACTCACCTATGACCAGAACAATGGACTTACCCAAAGGGTATATTTAGCAGAGCAAAGCTGTTCAAGTGGGAAGTAGCAATGCATGTCTTCGTGTACGTTGTACCAATGAAAACCCTCCTTCTTTTGTACTTGATATGTGTTGAATACATCTGTTCTTTACTTCTTCTCCGTGTTGAATATATTTATTGCCCCCCTAAACAGGTCATAACATATATATAATATATATATATATATATATATATATATATATATATATATATATATATACACACAACATATTATATATATATATATATATATATCCTAGACGAAGCTGTTGGCATTTCACATAGCGCTAGTACCCTTGGGGAAAGGTATGAATCCATATATTCTCCTTCCAGCTATGGGTTAAATAGTAGGGCAGACTGGGTTTCTTTAACCTTGGCTAGAGATGATAAAGATAGGCTATATGTATCAAGAAAGGAAGGTGGAAGAGGTCTTGCCAACATAGAGGACTGTGTAGAGGCCACAATCCAAGGACTCTAAGAATACACAAAAAAGAGCAAAGAAAGATTACTTATGGCAGTCACTAACAGCAGATGCAACTAATGGACAAACAGAAGAACAATGAAAAACAAGAAAAAAGATGGGAGGAAAAACAATTATATGGATACTTCAAAACAACAAATTGGAGAGGTTGCACATGAAAAGACATGGCTAAGAAGAGGAAACCTCAAGAGAGAAACTGAATTACTAATAATTGCTGCACAAAATAATGCCATAAGAACAAATTATATCAAAGCTGAAATTGATAAGACACAACAAAACAGTAAATGTAGACTGTGTGGTGACAGAGATGAGACCATAAACCATGTCTTAAGCGAATGTAGCAAACTAGCAGAATGGGAATACAAAGCTAGGCATGACTGGGTTTGGGAAGGTGATCCACTGGGAATTATGCAAAAACTAAATTTGACCATACAACAAATGGTATATGCATAAACCATTATCTGTTCTTGAGAATGAAATGCATAAAATTGTCTTGGGACTTTGAGATAAAGCCGGATCACCTTATCCGAACCAGGAGATCAAAACTAGTATTGATTAATAAAAAAAAAAAGAGGATTTGTCAACTGGTAGACTTTGCAGTTCCAGCAGATTCACGGGTGAAGATGAAGGAAAATGAAAAGATAGAAAAAATACCTGGACTTTGCTAGAGAATGAAAAGCTGTTGGAGTACGAGGGTGAAAGTGATACCAATTGTAGTTGGTGCACTGGAATGGTCCCAAAAAGCTTGGAAAAAAGACTGGAGGAACTGGGAATCAGAGGAAAATTGAGAATCCAGACTACTGCATTGCTGCAATCAGAGAACCTGAGGAGACTTGTTGTCACTCAGATTTCCAGTGAAAGTCCATCAGCTAACACTGGTGTGAAAAATTCCATAAAGAAAAGAAATGAAAAATAAACAATTTGAAAAACATTAATAAATAAAATAAAAAGGAAAAATAATAATAATATAATAATATAATAATAGATAATAGAAGAAGAAGAAGAAGAAAGAGAAGAAGAAGAAGAAGAAAAAAAGAAGAAGAGCAACAACAACAACAAGAGGATTGGAGGAATTGGAGCATTGCTGAAATCGGCTAGAATACTCAGAAGAGTCCTGGAGACCTGAGGAGACTTGTTGTCTCCAGTGAAAGTCCATCTGCTAGTGCTGGTGTGAAATAATAATAATAATATAATAATAATAATAATGAAATGATATAATAATAATAATAATAATATAATATAATAATATAATAATAATAAGGAAAATCATATCATTCATGTCGCGCAATTTAGCACGGATATCCATGACAATCTCTTGCCAACCTTCCCTATCACTCATTGCACCTGGGAGGTCCTCTGCGGAGCATCCAGTATTCCTGCATATTTGGTCAATGTAGGTCCTTGCTGGGCGCCCCACACTTGCATGTCCATGTGTTGGCTTCCACAGGAGAACGTCGCTTATGAGCTCGTCCTTGCTTCTCCAACAGTGTCCTGCATGCCTTGTCCGTCTCACTCGGATAGTTTGTGAGATGGGGGCAAGTGACCGTACAGTTTGTCTCCTCGTGGGGTGCTGCTTCCACAATTTGTTCAAGACTGCACGTAGCATTCTTGTGCAGCTTCCATCTAGCTTTATTTTCAAGACGCTTCGTTAGGGTCCATGTGGTGCATCCATATAGCAGCACTGATACAACCACAGCCTGGAAGAACCGTCTCTTTAGTTTGTCAGGGAGATCGGACCTCCATACGACTGATAATTTGTTTGTTGGCCGCCATGCCTTTGCTATTCGTGTATTAACATCACTCTCTGTAGATGAGATATTACTACCTAGGTACGTGAATTGTTCTACTGGCTTGAGAGGTGTGCCGTTGAGTGTGGTGATGTTTCTTTTCTTTTTGAAGCTTTATGAACTCCGTTTTACTGGAGTTCACACAGAGGCCGATATTTTCTGCTGCTCCTCCAAGCTATGTAGTAGTGACTCAGCCTGTGCTGGTGTATCTGCAAGAAGTGCAAGATCATCAGCATAGTCTGCATCTGTGACTGTTTGTGCGGGATATCGCCTACTTCTTGCCTTTTCAGTGTGAAACCTTTTTTCTTTTATGGTATCTAATGATGTTCTGAGTACGTAGTCTAGGCATATTATAAATATATATGGTGCCAATGTATCTCGTTGTAGGACCCCAGCAGCGATGTCAAGAAATCTGTGTCCATCAGGTGATCGTACCATCGCTTTAGTGTCTTTGTATTAGCATCATCATAGCTGCAAACTGTTTTTTGGGGATACCATATGCTAGTAGTATTTGTTCCATTTTTCCTCTATGTATGGAATCAAATGCCTTGGAGAAATCTACGAATAGCAGCGTTGCCTCTAGATTCTTTGCTCGTACCCCTTCTATGATCCGTCTAATAATCAGGATCTGAGAGGTAGTGGATCGATTTCTGCGGAATCCATTTTGGTTTTTCCTAAGGATTTTTTCTATTTCGGGTCGGATGCGATTAAGAAGAAGGGCATTAAATACCTTGGCTGCAATAGCCGTAAGAGTTATGCCTCTGTAATTTTTAGCGATTCCGAGATCTCCCTTTTTGGGGAATGGGAGAATGCAGCCTTAAATAATAATAATAATAATGAAATAATAATAATAATAATAATAATAATAATAATAAAATAATAATAATAATAATAATGATAATAATAATAATAGTAATAATAATAATAAAAAGAAGGCTTGATAATTAGTATTATCTGTGTTATTCGGACTATTGTCTTCATCTTCATTGTTATCTGTTCAACGTTTCAGCCGATGTGCCCTCTGGCCTTCTTCAGGTATTTCTTGTCGGATTCGGGAACCTTCTCAGAATTAGGAACCTTCTTTTTCAACTCGGGGACCTTCTTGTCATAATCAGGAGCCATCACAGAACTTTGAACCAAACCCTTTATTCGTCTCATTCCGCTAACCATAGCTGGGGGTAGAGGTGTTAAGCTGTGTTAATTATTATTCTATATTACTGCTGCCCTTGGCCGTTGTACAGATAACAATGAAGATGAGGACAATAGTCTGAATAATGCAGATAATACTAAAAAAAAGAAGATAAAAAATGAGATGATAAAAATGTAATAATAATAATAATAATAATAATGATAATCTGGAGACCTGATGAGACTTGCTGTCACTCAGCCTTCAGTGAACCACCGGCTACAGCAGGTGTGAAAAACTCCATAATAATAATAATAATAATAATTATAATACTGATGTATACTTCTGCACTTTATTTCCCTATGCCTAAAAGGCTTAAACCAGTTCTCGACAATAAAGTCAGATATTTTTTCCCTTCCTCTCATTTCCTGGAATTTGCAATCAACATGCAGTTTCCGCAACAAAATTACCTGAAACCCAATCTTTGTACCTGCTATTAAAACATCGGAAACAAAAGATACGGATGAATAGTCAGATTGATATTGATATCTTCATCATCTTCATCCTTATATCCTCATCCCTCAGCAATGGGCTAAATAGTACCACTACTATTCACCAGGAGGTTAGCTCTATATGAACACACCCTGCGTGTCCATGTCTCCAATTTACCGTCATAATGGTAGTGTTACATAATCTATGCAGTGGCATAAGATTATTGTCAATCCCCTGTAATTCTGAGGGGATGACCCTTTTCATACTTATGTAAGGTAGTATAGAGATATGGTGGCAATCAGTGCAGTTGATGGCCCTGAAAGTGAGTGACGGCGTTTGACCTCACTCTCACCTTGCCTTCCGGGGATAAATCATTGGGAACCAGATGGCATAGAAGAACCTGTTCCGGTTTAAGAATAGTAAGGAGCTTTAGTTTAGTTTTGCAGTGTACGTCAGACAGAGCAGTCGGCCATGATGCTCTGTCTAAACTGTAACTCTGCATACACGCGCTATGTTATGTCTAGGTTGGGGATTTACCGAATAAAGTAACATTAAAAGAAAATCGAAGTCTTGTGTTTACTAAAAACTAACAATGACACAGGGCTTCTGATAAGGAGAAATCCCTAACAGAAAACCAGACCCGAAGTCCCCAAGAAAGTCCAGACCTTAGAAGATATCCAAAATGTTAGAAGATAGAACCAAAGCCGGCCAGAAGAAAATACGACCAGAAGTAAAGAAGTAAGAAAGGGTATACAACAGGTAGTGGCCACACCCTATCGTCGTCATAGTACCGTCATCGTACCACCGATTAGGGCTGGTTTAGCTCAGTCAGTAGAGCTTCTGCCAGTGACCTGAGTTCAAATCTGGGACAAAGCTGTTTGCATTTCACATATCACTAATACCCTTGGCAAAGGTGTGAATCCAATTATTCTCTTTTCAGCTATGGGTAAATAGTAGGGCTGACTGGGCTCTTTAACCTTTGTTAGGCAACTAGTCTAGGAGAAGGAAAACTCTGAAATGAAACTTGTTAAACTCTACTTGACATTGTGTCACATCCTGCTCGTGGGGGAGGGGTTGGG
>CM042156.1:86023120-86148120 GCA_023376005.1 Doryteuthis pealeii | reverse complement strand
CTCGAATCTGGTTGCTGGGCTGATGTTTTGGCTGGCAATTCTTTGATGTTTTGAGTCTGGAAATAACTTGGGTTTGCTGGAGTACATATTGCCTTGTGCCATTTATAGTTTTTAGTAATAACACAAGGCAACTTATTTTTCACTCATGAGATATTTTTATGTTCCCTCAAGTCAAAATGCCCTGGTGCACCGTTTTGGGGCCTTCGTCTCAACGGTTGAGAGGAAAGTGCATTGTTTCGGGGCTTTCCTCTCAACCGTTGAGACGTAGGCCCCGAAACAATGCACATTCTCTCCCGATGACCCCACAAACAAAAACAAACATAACAAAATAATCATGGAGTTGAACTTCTTGCTGGTTTTGCAAATGGATCGAGGAGCATTCTACAGTCCGTTCGCTTTCTAGTGAGTTTCATTACTTATCAAGAAACTTCCTTTCTTTTTATGTTCCCCCAAGTCAAACTGCCCTGGTGGCAGACTTACGTCTCACTCAACCACTGCCTTGTTCTACAGTCCGTTCCCTTTCTAGTGAGTTTCATTACTTATCAAGAAACTTCCTTTCTTTTTATGTTCCCCCAAGTCAAACTGCCCTGGTGGCAGACTTACGTCTCACTCAATCACTGCCTTGTTCTACAGTCCGTTCACTTTCTAGTGAGTTTCATTACTTATCAAGAAACTTCCTTCCTTTTTATGTTCCCCCAAGTCAAACTGCCCTGGTGGCAGACTTACGTCTCACTCAATCACTGCCTTGTTCTACAGTCCGTTCGCTTTCTAGTGAGTTTCATTACTTATCAAGAAACTTCCTTTCTTTTTATGTTCCCCCAAGTCAAACTGCCCTGGTGGCAGACTTACGTCTCACTCAATCACTGCCTTGTTCTACAGTCCGTTCCCTTTCTAGTGAGTTTCATTACTTATCAAGAAACTTCCTTTCTTTTTATGTTCCCCCAAGTCAAACTGCCCCTGGTGGCAGACTTACGTCTCACTCAACCACTGCCTTGTTCTACAGTCCGTTCCCTTTCTAGTGAGTTTCATTACTTATCAAGAAACTTCTTTCCTTTTTATGTTCCCCCAAGTCAAACTGCCCTGGTGGCAGACTTACGTCTCACTCAATCACTGCCTTGTTCCAAACTGACCCCACACTCGCAACTTATTGTTTTTTTTTCTCATGAGATTTTTATTTTCCCCCATGTCAAACTCCCCTGGGCGAGGAACACGAGGGTGCAAAAGAACAAAAGGATTAAAACGCCTTACAGAAATAACAGAAAACAATTCCATGTGGATACGGAAAAAAAGAAATGTCCCGTGGAACAATTCGAAGTAAAAACGTTATTTCATGACCTGCTCGTGAATGCGTAATGAGATTCCCACAATATTCCAATAACGCGCACAGTTTTAATTTTTTGCCGTTATTCATTTGTATATTTGTTTGTACGATATACTGGATTTACTTTGTGGGGCCTAACATCAGTGAGGTGGGTGGTGCAAATAAAACCGTTGAGAGGAAGGCCCCGAAATGGTGCACATTCTCTCCTAATGACCCCAAAACAAAAACAAACACAACAAAACACAACCATGGAGTTGAACTTCTTGCTGGTTTTGCAAATGGATCGAGGAGCATTCTACAGTCCGTTCCCTTTCTAGTGAGTTTCATTATTTATCAAGAAACTTCCTTTCTTTTTATGTTCCCCCAAGTCAAACTGCCCTTGTGGCAGACTTACGTCTCACTCAACCACTGCCTTGTCCCAAACTGACCCCACACTCTCAACTCTCACTCCTACTCTTATACACCTTGCCATGTGACACCTCTCAACAATTAAGAAAATGCCATGTCACGTTGTGCTGACTCATCCTAAAAATTTTCCATGCTAAACTACACGTAACTCTTACAATCCTGGCTCTTTCTATCTCTCCCCCCCCCCCCCAATTATGTTGCATTATTGGATTTGTGAATTAAGCAAGATATTCATATTGTTGTGATAAAAATAACATTTAAGTTAACACAAAAAAGTCCAATGCTTCTTCTTCTTCTTCTTCTTCTTGCCCTTCTTCTTCTTCTCTGGCCTTCTTCTTCTTCTTCTTCTTGCCCTTCTTCTTCTTCTTCTTCTTCTTCTTCTTCTTCTTCTTCTCCAAAGCCTCTATGCGGTTGCTGTCTCTAACATGTAACACACGCTGTTTCCCTCTGTCTCGGTTTCTGCTGGTTTATTTATACCCGTGCTTATAGCTTTCATACGGGCATCTGGGTTTAACATACGGGAACTTGGGACAACTCAGTCTTCAGCGCTACATTCAAGTATTGCCTTTTCATATTCAGAAAGACGTAGGTTCGATCTTAGATCAAAGTCCTACACGCCAAACAAAGCATAACCCGCTTCCTCCGAGAAAATACGGTATGTCCCCACTTCCACCACTCGACTCGTGTTCTCTGTCACAATTTATTTCTGCTGTATAACAGTGACATAATATTCATGGACACGTAAATTCTACCTCCTAATTCTTAGTGTTGTACCTCTTATGAAACTTGTATTTTCCAGAGATTTCCATGATCTTAACCACTTTTCAGATATTCACTTTATTCCGTTATAAAAGAAAATTTCTCAGCTTGATTCAAAGAATTCCTTGAGAAAATGTTTTTAATATCTTCAACTTGTTGGCAGAACTGCTGACCAGACATGGAGTGTTGTGTAGAAGAAGACAATTGTCTGAAAGTGACAGGTCCGCAGAATACGCTTGCATCTAGAAGATTCTCTTTCCGATTCCATAATGATTAACTGCATTGCATTTGTAATTGAAGGATAAGCACTGATGCCATGTTGCAAAATTACCATCTTCTCGACCCAGAGAAAATTAATCAAACTTTTTGTCCACATCTTATTATAATGGAGATTAAGTAACTGTCTGTCTGTAACCAAAACTACATCACTACTGATGTCATGATTTCCTTAGTTATTTAAGTTATATTCTCAACTATTCTGAAATAGTCATTATTTAATCGTAATTAGCATTTTATTTATTAACAATGTCTCGACTAAAGTTTAGCCAGACAGCTAGGGAGTCTATCCCCTTTTCACTAGCGCTAGACTAAGGAGACTGTTTGGGCATCTGAGGTGGAGCACTACTCCTACCATCAGCTCCTCAAACGCTGAGTTGGTGAGGGCCGGATTCGAACCAGGAAACTCAAGGTTCCCAGGGAAAAAAGAAAAAAAGGGCAAAAGTAAAAAAAATAGTCTTTTAAAAAAATTGATAATACCGGATGTGTATTTATTAAAACTTGTTTTAAAAAATAATGAAGACCATTTAATGTTACATACTCAAATTCCACGTATTAAGGATTTTGAATATAAATTGAATACTCATTGATAAAACTTACACAATTTCTTGGGGTTTGTGACATCCGGGTTAGCTCAGTCGGTAGGGCGTTCGACTAGAAACCATAAGGTTCCTAGTTCGATGCCAGCCCTCACCAACTCAGCATATGAGTAGGACAGGGATCTGTGTGGTAAAGTAAGGAGCTGATGGTAGTTGTGGCACCCTACCTCAGATGCAAAAACCATCTCCTTGGTCTAGCGCTATATCCATGTGCTACTCAAACGCTGAGTTGGCGAGGTTCGGATTCGAACCAGGAAACTCAAGGTTCCCAGCCGGACACTCTACTGACTGATTTTACACATAGATTTTACACAAAATCGTTGATATTTTATTATTTATTAACTTTTTAGTTAAAGTATGGAGCTGATGGTAGTTGTGGCACCCCATCTCAGATGCAAAAACAATCTCCTTGGTCTAGTGCTATGAGAAGGGGATATACTCTCTCACTGATTGGCTGATACCGACTTTAGCCCACCCCAATGACTTTACTGTTATGTGATACTATGATTAAGGGAAAACATGCTCAGAATGAATAAATAAATAAAAATAGAATATGTTAAAACCCAGACATAGGTAAATGGGTGGGTGGTTGTCCTTTTACGGACACAAAAGATTGGGCCATAAAGTTTAAGAGAATTGTACGGCCACCGTGAAGTTAAGCCACTTAGTGATAATATCTTTAGGCATCTAGGTATTAAAAGCAAAAAGTCTATTTTTATGAGGAAATCTCTTTTGAAGAAATTAATGGTCGAAATATTGAAGACATGAAGTCTGAAGAAAAAAGTAATTGCTTTAATTTTAAGGGATAATGCAGTCAGAAAGTCTGTGGTGAATTTAAGTGCTGAGCATCTGGGTGGTCAAGCCATGGAGAGGTGTGGGGTAGAATTTTACATAAATTCAGCTAAGATCCAGCTCTTGGACAGTTCAGAGCCCAGCCGTTGAGGTGATAGTGTCCTCAGTAGCAGCAGAGATAGAAATAGCAAGGGATCCACAACAGTGAAGCCAGTAGTCAACAACTTTCTTGCCAGCTGAGATAGACCACCACAAACTGCCAAAGTATCATGACTTCCTCTTCCATCGCCGTCCTGTTATTAAACTTTGTGTTTTGTTTTGTTTTTGTTTTGTTTTTTAAATCCTTGTGAACCTGTCTCTGACTCGTGCCCTTCGAATCGGCCAGCATAGAATATCACAACATTGGGGTCTAGACATTGTGCAACGAAGGTGCAGGAGTGCAGAACGGGTATTCTCACAGTTACAGAGAGAGACACTGAATCTCCATTATAATAAGATATGAAAAAATAAATTTCTAACAAAAGGAAACAAGAAGGTACAGGAGTGCAGAACGGGTATTCTCACAGTTACAGAGAGAGACACTGAATCTCCATTATAATAAGATATGAAAAAATAAATTTCTAACAAAAGGAAACAAGAACATGTAAAGATTCCGGATGTCAAGTCAATTTGAGTTCGGCTGAGCAATTTGACAAAATTAGATCAGATTTTTTTTTTTATTAAATCATAACTGACAGTATAAATATCATTTTCTGTTTCTTCTAAAGGTCACTAAGGCAAGCCATTAACCTTGACCAATTGACCTGTAACAGACTCGCTTCTTCAGATTTTAAATTGTGTTGTTTACTTTTAAGAAAATCAATATCAAAAAATTTTGTTGAACACTCCAATTGGTTTGTTTGTTTTACGACATATCAACCTTTTTGGGTCATTTAATGCTGAAATAAGTCATTTTGATAAAAGTTCTGTTTCAAGTTTTTAAATATGTTTAAATTGTTATAAATAATTTTCATTAACTTTATTTGGTTTGGTTTGTTTGTTTTACGGCATATCAACCCTTTTTGGGTCATTTAATGCCGAAACAAGTCATTTTGATACAGGACTTGCAGTTACTTTGATCAAAGGTTTATTTTAGCCCATTCTAACTCATCGCACAGAGTCACAACTGAAGTAGGACACGTCTGTCCTATTTGATGTCTGGTTGTAAACTGATTAACTAACTAAATCTCACATGAATTGCAAGATTCTAATTGTCCGGTAATTTTCCATTCCTTGATATGAAAACACTGGCTCCTTAGAATTCTCCTACAGGGTGTTGCCAATAATCTATGCTGCCACATAGATTATGCAACAGTAATATAGTTTCTATTACAGACAGAAAAACACACAATCTCCATTCTAATAAGATTGTCTTTTCAAATTCTCTAATGATATCGTTTCGTTCTGATAACATGTTGCCATAGTTAACATGGACATTTGATCAAGAGGTCATTTTTCTTTTAAGTCCACTCTTTTAAGACTTTATGATAATTTCTGACTGAAATAATTATACACTATAAAAAAAAAAGAAATCAAGATATTTTTTATTGTTTTTTTAAATGATAATCAAGTGGACGTTGTCTGCAAAACTTTCAATGGTTGATGACTTCTGGGGGTTTTTTTTTGGGTTTTTTTTTAAATTATTTATAGTCATTTACTAAGCTTAGCTTGGCATAAGGCTACAAATAATGGGCACTAAGTGAGAATCAAACTCACTACCAATGGTCTTATTAACTAGCTAGCTAATCATTATGCTAAATAAAATGCTTCTGTTTTTATGCGATTACGTAATTACCCAGCCCCTCTACCATCGGCAGGATATGACACATGGTCAATTCTTAAGTGGAGTAGTGTTGGTTTGAATTCAAAGTTTTCCTTCTCCTTGATTGGTTTCCTAAACGAAAGACAATGAATTGGATGCAACACAAGGTCAATTTTTAAGTGGAGTACCCATGGTTTGTATTCAGAGTTTTCCTTCTCCTAGACTGGTTGCCTAACCATGACTAAAGACCAGGTCAATTTCTAAGCAAAGTACAGCTGGTTTGTATTCAGAGTTTTCCTTCTTCTAGACTGGTTGTCTAACTAAGCTTAAAGAACCCAGCCTGTTCTCTTATTTTCCTATAGCTAGGGGGAGAACAGATAGATTCATGCCTTTCATAAGGACATTAATCATTATGATAAATGAAAGATCATTAGTAGGGGAGGGGGGTCCCAATGGCATAATCACTAAAATGCTGGATTTCAACATCATAGTAAGCGAGATCAGTCTCCAGTCTCGCTATTATGTTCACTTTGACATTAAATAACCCACAAGGGTTGATATGCCATTAAACTAAGAAACCAAACCAGATCATTAGTATTGAGTTTGATTCTCACAGGGTGCCCCATGCTTCTGGACTTGTGCCTCAACATCAATCTCCAGTCTCACTATTACGTTCACTTTCAGACTAATACCCTTGGGAAAGGTATGATCCCCCTCATCCTCCCAGCTATAGGTTAAATAGTACCACTATTACTTTTCTACAAGCATGGATTTGACATTAAATAACCCACAAGGGTTGATATGCCATTAAATAAAGATGTCCTTTGGGATTCGTCCATCATCTAGATAAATCCTGAAGGACACCCTCTATGCAGAGTTTTCGTCTGGTAAGAGACAGATTGGTTGCCCCCAGCTGCATTTTAAGAATGTCTGCAAGAATGATCTCAGGTGCTTTGGCATAACCTCTTCCAGCTGGAAAAATTTTGCTCAGGACCGCCCTCGATAGTGGCAGGTTCTCCATAGTGGACAGTTCATGTCTGAAGCCACCCTGGTGCAGCACCATGAAGCCAAGAGGTTCAGAAGAAAGCGGCGGCCACAAAGCAGCGGCACATCAACATCTTCAGGGACAGCCTTCATATGCAGCATCTGAGGTTGAGAATGATTTTTGAACATTGGACTTCACAGTCACAGGAGGCGCTGTAACTTCATGGGCACAAAAACTATACATTCTTCCGAGGCTACGATACCAATGATTAAACAAAAAAACCAAACCAGACCATTAATAATGGTTTTGATTCTCACTGGGTGACCCATGCTTTTGGCTTTGTGCCGCAACTCAACTAAGCTAAATAATTATTTTCAGTACAGTTCAGTAGTTAAAGATATTGTCAATATATGTGACGTCACATTGAGGCACATGGCGTAATGGTTAGAGTCATAGGAAATGGACTTGTCGACCCGAGTTCAAACCCTCGATGAGGCTGTTTGCATTTCACATAGCACTAAAATCCTTGAGAAAGGTATGCATCCAACTACTCTCCCTCCAGCTATGGGTAAATAGTAGGGCAGACTGTGCTCTTTAACTTAGGTGAAGCAACCAGTCTAGGAGAAGGAAAACTCTGAATTCAAACCTGTTAAACTCCACTTGAGGAATTGACCTTGTGTCACATCCTGCTCATGTTGAGGGATTGGTAGATATATATATATATCAATGAAAAGTAGCAACTGCAGATATGAATCCCACTGGATTTGCCTCTATGGCCTGGAGCAAGGCCATGGAATCCAGAGTTTTAGGCCAACCTGATTTTTCCTGATTGTCAAGGTTCTTGCAACTCAAGCGAAATTTCTTGAAGGAATTCAAGGTTATTTCCTAGTTGACTAACATTATATTAAAGGGTGACCCAGAAAAAACAGAACCCAAATTATTTATTTTCCCATTAAACTAACCCTAAACCCCAACCCTAACCCTAAACCCTAACCCTAACCCTAACCCCCTAGTTGAGTAACATAATATTACAGGGTGACAAAAAAAAACAAAAACAGAACCCACAAATTTTGTAATAAAACTGTTAATTTTAATTTTTTAAGTTGTTGTGGGATTTTAAGGGGTCAAATGAGAACAAAATGACAGGTAACAAATGTAGGAAAATATATTAACAAAAGAGTAGACAATTACAGTACAGAGAAGTGGGAATTACGTCCGACAAATAGAGTTATGAGCTGACTCGCATTGGCTTACTCTACAAGCCACAATTGTCCCTGTTACCCACAGTAACCGTCGGCGCACTCCATTAGTCTATAGGGTATATCACCTATAACAGAAGTTTAAGTCCAACAAGGGTTAGGGTTAGAGTTTAGGGTAGGGTTTGGGTTGGGGTTTAGGGTTAGTTTAATGGGAAAATAAATAAATAATTTGGGTTCTGTTTTTTCTGGGTCACTCATGTTACTCAACTAGGAAATAACCAAATTCAAAACCTGTTGAACTCTGCTTAAGAAATTGGCCTTGTGTCACATCCTACTCATGCAGAGATGTTGATGAATATATATATCTAACGTCACATGAACAAAATATGTTAGCAGCTGCTGAAGAAAAGAAGAAATGAATTTCTTGCAAGATAACTCATCGAGTATTCCTAAGTGGTCGTCTCATAGGAAATCTTTTTTTAAAACGGCTGACACAATTTTTTTTTGTTAGCACTTGATTTTTATGGCTTTGTTCCAGCAACTCTTAAAGAAACATTTGCCATTGCACGGTTCTAAAAATTCTTGTCTTTCATGAAGACTATTAATGAAGAAATAGTTGAATCAAACATTTATTAAGCCATTATTCCTGTTCAGTGTCTTGTTCATCTTACTCAGATGGTTTGTGTGATAGGAGACAAGTGGCCATACAGCTGCTTCCTTGTCGAGTGCTGTTTCCATGACTTGTTCAAAACTGCACGCAGCATTCTTGTGCAGCCCCCCATCTCTCTTATTCTCCAAGTGGTACAGCCATACAGTAGCACTGATACAACCACTGTTTGGAAGAATTGTCGTTTTAACTTGTCAGTGAGATCGGATTTCTATATGACTGGACACTGCTGGAGAAGTAAGGACGAACTCATAAGCGATGTTCTCCTGTGGAAACCAACACATGGACATGCTAATGTGGGCTGCCAGCAAGTTCCTACATTGACCAGTTTTGTGTGGATATTGGATGCTATGCAGAGGACCTCCCGGGGACAATGAATGATAGAGAAAGTTGGCGAGACCTTGTCATGGATATCTGTGCTAATTGTGTGACATGATGATGATGATGATGAGGATGATGATGATGATGATGATGATGAATTCCTGTTCATTGGTTCTTGTTGGCTCCACAGCAGAACAAAAGAACAAAATTTCAATTTAAGTAGCAGGTCAGATTCTTACTCATAGCACTAATACCCTTGGTGTTGTATACTCTCTTTCCTTACTTTCTTACTTCTATTATTCTTCTTCCAGCGTCTGGACTTCGTCTTGGGGACTTCATGTCTGGTCTTCCATTGGGGATTTCTCTTTATCAGAAGCCCTGTGTCATTGGTAGTTTTTAGATAATAACACAAGACTTTGATTTACTTAGATCATATTTTATTCTGAAATCCCCACCAGACTACCTGCGCAGATTGAGTCGGCACCGTGCATAACACGACTTACCACCATTGTTGTCTTGGCTGATCTGACTAAAACTCTCTCTAATCTAAACCAGAAGAGGGTCTTCTCCACCAATTCTCACGGCATCCACCGGAAGGATCAGGATGAGGTCAAGCCTTGTCATTCAATCCTTCAAGGCCGTGGGCTGCAACTTATAACAGCCATTTTGGTTTCTACACTACTGTACATAAGTATTAGAAATCTAATAATTATGTAACATTGGGAAAGGTACACATTCGAATACTCTCCCTCCAGCTATGGGTAAATAGTAGGGCGAACTAGGCTCTTTAACCTTAGCTAAGTAACCAGTCGAGGAGAAGGAAATCTTTTTTAAAACAGCTGACACAATTTTTTTTTTTTGTTAGCACTTGATTTTTATGGGTTTGTTCCAGCAACTCTTAAAGAAACATTTGCTATGGCACGGTTATAAAAATTCTTGTCTTTCATGAAGACTATTAATGAAGAAATAGTTGAATCAAACATTTATTAAGCCACAATTCCTGTTCATTTGTGTTGGCTCCACAGCAGAACAAAAGGACAAAATTTCAGTTTCAGTCGCAGGTCAGATTCTTACTGAGTGAACCCAGCTATGGGTTAAATAGAACTCCAACCATTTCTCTGAATTTTTGAGATGAGGCTTGATAATTTGTATTATTTGGATTATTCAGACTATTGTCCTCATCTTTATTGATATATACACAACATTTTGGTTGATTTTCCCTCCAGCCTCCTTCTTTCTTGTCGAAATCTATTGTCTTTGTTTTTTTTCTTTTTTTCATTATTTTCATTCAATTGTTTAATATCCTCACAGTCTGTTTGGTTTGGTTTGTTTGGTTTGTTTTGTTTCACGGCATATTAACCTCAGTGGGTCATTTAATGCTGATAAAGTTTTGAAATAAATCAATTCTTAATGGATACACAATTTTTTTTATAAATACATTTTTCTATTTAACCCATAGATGGGACCTTAACAGGTACTACCACTCTCGGTCAGAGTGGACCAGGGAGCAATGGTGATGAAGGGGTGCTCCACATTCCCCAAACCTCCAAAACTGGAACCTCACCATCAAATAGAGTTTAACGTCATTCCCAGGACATGTAGACCCTCAGTCACCGCCTTCTAGCAACCATATGATAAAAGGGGTTGGGGCTTGCCATAAGGGCAATAGGGTTGGGAAAATCATATAGGTGCTAGGGCTCGACGTCAAGGCATTAGAATCCATGAGAAAAAACAATAAAATTTGGTAATAAATGATACCTAGTTATATCCGTTTTGACCCCCCCCCTTACAATATGTTAATAATGTGACAGTTGTCATATGAATCGCTCCTTCAGTGAATTGGGAACACTTATAAACTCTCAGGTCATATTCAGAACAAGTGTTGGCTCAAGATACCAATCTCATCAGCAGTCACTCAGTTTAATATTAATATCTATCTATCTATCTATCAATCTATCTCAGTCTCTTTCTATCTATCTATCTCAGTCTCTATCTATCTATCTATCTATCTATCTCAGTCTCTTTCTATCTATCTCAGTATCTATCTATCTATCTATCTATCTATCTCAGTCTCTTTATATCTATCTATCTATCTATCTATCTATCTATCTCAGTCTCTTTCTATCTATCTATCTCAATCTCTTTCTATCTATCTATCTCAGTCTCTTTCTATCTATCTATCTCAGTCTCTTTCTATCTATCTATCTATATACGTATCTATCTATCTATGTCTCTTTCTATCTATCTATCTATCTATCTATCTATGTCTCTTTATATCTATCTATCTATCTATCTATATCAGTTTCTTTCTATCTATCTATCTATCTATCTATCTCAGTTTCTTTATATCTATCTATCTCAGTCTCTTTATATCTATTTATCTATCTATCTATCTATCTCAATCTCTATCTATCTATCTATCTATCTATTTATCTTACTTTCTTTATATCTATCTATCTATCTATCTCAGTCTCTTTCTATCTATCTCAGTCTCTTTATATCTATCTATCTATCTATCTATCTATCTATCTATCTCAGTCTCTTTATATCTATCTATCTCAGTCTCTTTATATCTATCTATCTATCTATCTATCTCAGTCTCTTTATATGATGCACTTGTGTATGAGATAGTATGACCTTCCAAATACAAATGAGAAGAGCACTTACTGCAATGGTTATCATCATAGGAAATAGAAATGGTAACCTGTGTTCAAATCCTGGATAAGGCTGTTTGCATTTCACATAGTACTAATTTCCTAGTGCGGGGGTCACCAAACTACAGCCTGCAGGCCGTATCTGACCCGCGAAGGCATTTTATCAGGCCCACCGACGGTACTTGAAAATGTTCTGATACCATTTATATTTAAATATCATGTCAAGCTTACTAAATCCATCAAACGAAATTGACTGATAAACATTTAAAAGCAATTCTCTTGATTGGATGTTGCAATTCTAAATCAAACATTGACGATATCTTGAAAGACAAACTTCAGTTTCACAGATCTTACTAAACCTTTCTGCTAATGTTGCATTCTTTGATAATGTTTTGAAAATAAATATGTTGGTTAAATTTGTTTTTGTGCATCTTATGCCACTCGTCCATGAATATAACAAGGAAAGATAAATTTTGTTTTACATCTTTTTCTCAAAGCTTTTGTTCTGCCTGGCAAGTATTGAACACAATAATAATATGGCCTGCGCTCGTTATTTTTTCAGTTATCCGGCCCACAGTGAAAAAAGTTTGGTGATCCCTGATATATACTTCGTTAAATCTTCGTGGACTTAACTATGCGATCAACCCATCGAACAAAATTGACTAATAAACATTTAAAAGCAATTCTCTTGATTGGATGTAGCAATTCCAAATAAAACATTGACGATATTTTGAAAGGCAAACTTCAGTTTCACAAATCTCACTAAACCTTTCTGCTAATGTTGCGTTCTTTGATAATGTTTTGAAAATAAATATGTTGGTTAAATTTGTTTTTGTGCATCTTACGCCACTCATCCATGAATATAAAATGGAAAGATAAATTTTGTTTTACATCTTTTTCTCAAAGCTTTCGTTCTGGCTGGCAAGTATTGAACACAATAATAATATGGCCAACGCTCGTTATTTTTTCAATTATCCTGCCAACCATGAAAAAGTTATGTATTCAACTGTTCTTCCTCCAGCTATAGATAAAATTGTAGTAAACTGAATTCAAACCTGTTAAACTCCGCCTAAAAATTAACATTGTGTCACATCCTACTCGAGTGAAGGGGTTGGGTAAATATATAAAAAGAATGGTTATTTCCTATAAATCTAACATGATCAAAGGGGAACCACTCTTGACTGATAAATTATTCATTTATTTTCCCATTAACCCTAAACCCTAACCCTAACCCTAACCTCGTCTTCTTTTTTCCTAGTAGATCAATGAATAAATAAATAATTTATCTGTAAAGAGTGGTTCCCCTTTGATTATTTTAGACTTATAGGAAGTAACCAAAAGAATTTTGTCTGTCTTGGAATTCTTTAATTGTTTGTAATTTGGTTTATGCCAATCTGTCTGCATTTCACTTCATGTTAATGTCCTTGTGAAATGCATGAATCCATCTGTTCTCCCCCTAGCTATGGGAAAATAATAGAACAGTCTGGGTTCTTTAGGCTTAGTTAGGCAACCAGTCTAGGAGAAGGAAAACTCTGAATTCAAACCAACTGTACTCTACTACTGGGGTGCCAGGAAATCTAGGGATAGGGGGAGTCTTCATGGTATAGTTGCTAACCTGCTGGACTGCTAGTCTCACAGATTCATTATTACTGAATAACGAGTTTGATCCTCACTGAGTGCCTGATACTTGTGATCTTGTATCATGTCCTATCCATGGTGAACAAGTTAGGTTAATACCTCTCGTCAGGGCGGCCTAAAGTCAGTATCAGCCAATCAGCAAGGGAGTCTATCCCCTTTTCACTAGCACTAGACCAAACAGATTGTCTTTTTGCATCTGAAGTGGAGCGCCACACCAACCATCAGCTCTTTACTTTACCGCACAGATCCCTGTGCTACTCATACGCTGAGTTGCTGAGGGCCTGTATCGAACTGGGAACCTTGTGGTTTCTAGCCGAACGCTCTACCGACTGACCTATTCTTCTTTAACCAAATGAACTTTGCCTTGGCCCGGTTTTCTCATAACCTATTTTTGAGATTGAGTCACCTGGGAAAAAACCCCTTTCAAACTGAATTGATGGTCCTTTTACCAGAAATACTTGGGGGGTTTAAGTGCTTTTTGTAGATATGAATCAAAGAAAGAACTTATTCCTTCTTTCTTTTTATCCGTTCTTCTAATTTGTGAATGAACCATGGGAATATAAACATACTTCATATTCAAGAATAAAGAGGAGCACTTGGTGTAACAGTTATCGTCATGGGAAATGGAATCGGTGACCTGAGTTCAAATCCTGAATGAGGCTCGTATTATTTGGATTATTCGGACTATTGTCCTCATTTTTATTGTTGTTTGTACAACGTTACGGGCAATGTGCCTTCCGGCCTTCTTCAGGTATTTCTTGTCAGATTCAGAAACATTCTTGTCATAATCGGGAGATATCATGAAACTTTGAATGTTGTTCAGATAATTATAAAGATCAGTGAACATTTTGGATCAAACATTATACAGTGAATATTTTGGATCAAACATTATACAGTGAACATTTTGGATCAAACATTATACAGTGAACATTTCAGATCAAACATTATACAGTGAACATTTCGGATCAAACATTATACAGTGAACATTTTGGATCAAACATTATACAGTGAACATTTCGGATCAAACATTATACAGTGAACATTTTGGATCAAACATTATACAGTGAACATTTTTTAGATCAAAAATTATACAGTGAACATTTCGGATCAAAAATTATACTGTGAACATTTCAGATCAAACATTATACAGTGAATATTTTGGATCAAACATTATACAGTGAACATTTCCAATCAAACATTATACAGTGAACATTTCGAATCAAACATTATACAGTGAACATCTCAGATCAAACATTATACAGTGAACATCTCAGATAAAACATTACACAGTGAACATTTCAGATCAAACATTATACAGTGAACATTTCGGATCAAACATTATACAGTGAACATTTTGGATCAAACATTATACAGTGAATATTTTGGATCAAACATTATACAGTGAACATTTCGGATTAAACATTATACAGTGAATATTTTGGATCAAACATTATACAGTGAACATTTCGGATTAAACATTATACAGTGAATATTTCGGATCAAACATTAAACAGTGAACATCTCAGATCAAATATTATACTGTGAACATTTCAGATCAAACATTATACAGTGAACATTTTGGATCAAACATTATACAGTGAACATCTCAGATCAAACATTATACAGTGAACATCTCAGATCAAACATTATACAGTGAACATTTCAGACCAAACATTATACAGTGAACATTTCAGACATTCAGTGAACATTCAGATCAAACATTAAACAGTGAACATCTCAGATCAAACATAATACAGTGAACATCTCAGATCAAACACTGTGAACATTTCAGATCAAACATTATACAGTGAACATCTCAGATCAAACATTATACAGTGAACATTTCAGATCAAACATTACACAGTGAACATTTCAGATCAAAATTCTGCTCATAATTATGTGTCAGATTATTGATTTATTGATGTGTCATCGAATATCGTATCAGAACTTTAGACAGAAATTTTGCAAATTGTAAATCCGGATTATATTATCTAAGGGAGGTAACTCTGACAACATTACACAATAAAAGTGCTATGTAGTTGTATGTGAGAACACATCTACCATGAAGCATAGCATTTTTGTTCTAAGCCATGCAGAGGAAAATTTATGGAATAATCCAATGTGGAGGAAAAAAGTTTCTGTCCACCAAAGAAGATCAATTAATTGCAATTTGGGAAAGTTGGAAACACTTTGATAAAGAATATTGTTTTTAATTAGTGAAATCCATTAATGAAAGAGTCAAAGCTATCATAAAAACTCAAAGAGGGGAAACTAAATTGTAATTTGAATTTTTGGGGGCATATCGCATAAATGAATCCTGGCCTCCTGCCCTAAAAGCAATGCCTGCTGAAAATCCAACCCGTGTTTCTAAGGTGTTTTTGATCTGGCTCTGACTGAAAAGATTTGGATCTTTCCAGCGTCATTAACAATGTATATAATCATATTCATAAAAAAAGAAATTTAAAATTTGTTAAATTCTAGATTAATTAAAAGCAATTGGTAATTTGCTTGAAGCATTGTTAAGTATGTTATATTATATTAATATTTTGAAGGCCAATACAATGCATATGAAAAATAAAAACAAAAAGATGTTATTTTTGTCTTATCGATTTCGAAGCATAAACTTCATCATCAGAGTTTCGTATCAGAAATGGACGTGCTTATGTTTTTCTTTTTTTCAGAAGAGAAATTATAACCACACAAATAAAAACATAAGCACGTCCATTTCTGATACGAAACTCTGATGATGAAGTTTATGCTTCGAAATCGATAAGACAAAAATAACATCTTTTTGTTTTTATTTTTCATACGCATTGTATTGGCCTTCAAAATATTAATATATTCTAAATTAATTATTTTATAAAAATACTGGATGAATGAAAAAACTGTAGCAAAATATACCAAGATTGATACAACTGTTGAGTCCATTTTATTAGCTTTTATAAGTTCGTATAATTGGTGAATCTGGGTTTAGCTATGGGAATTACTTACTAAGCAAACAGAAGTACTTTGAACAAAGAATATGGTGACTTATGGCTTAAACTCACAGACCTGCAATCTAATATTTGTAATCTTGTGGGGGAGGGTAAAAGACTGCTTTCATATCGCATTAACTTTTCGGGAAAAACGCCTTAGTAGCACAGGTCGGATTTTTGGCAGGCACCACTTAGTGTTTTTTAGAGCAGTTTTCTCTGCAATGCGTCTTATATATCACTAAGAAATAAAGGTTTACATAATAAATGGTGTGTTTAATTTGCATACTGGTTTTAACAAAACCGGGTTTGATAAATAATTACTTGGCGTTATTGATTTCTAATATTATTGTTTCATTCAGCAACATATTAAAATCAATCCTATGAATGATTTTATATGGAAACCAATTCAAATAAGATTAATCTTTTTATATGCGTTTTTATTTAATTTTATTAGTCTTTCTAATTTAATATATTTCATTAAATTAAAACTTATATACTTACATCTGGAGGGTACATATTTTGGTAGGTTTTTGATAATGTTTTGTTTATCACAGAATCATATAATTTACATTCAAATGGGCCGGGTTAGCTCAGTCGGTAGAGCGTTCGGCTAGAAACCACAAGGTTCCTAGTTCGATACCGGTCCTCGCCAATTCAGCGTTATGAGTAGCACAGGGATCTGTGCAGTAAAGTAAGGAGCTGACGGTAGGTGTGGCGCTCCACCTCAGACGCTAAAATAACCTCCTTGGTCTAGCGCAAGTGAAAAGGGGATAGACTCCCTCGCTGATTGGCTGATACCGACGACTTTACTTTTTTATTGATAAAAACTTCAGCAGATTATATTATCTAAGGGAGGTAACTTGTATAAGAATCAAAATCTCCATATATTTCAATACTAGCTTAAAAACCATCTCATCGAGCAGCACTTCATCAGACTCCCGTGGAGGGTTCTTGATTTGGGCCATTGGACTAACAATGACACTTTTTTTTTGCATTGGGTATATATCAAATTTTATTAAACTTGTTTTTCAAACAATTGAATTATTTTTTAATATCTTATTCAGACCAGAATTTTTTTTTAATTTGCTCACAGAGTTGGCCTCATTTCAAAATGGTATGATATGTTGGGCTACGGCCTCTAGGAGTAAAGCTGAAAAGATGTGACACACTGACACACTGACATTCGCATTTATCATTAGAGATTTATTTTCATCTGGTACAACAAGAAAATTTCTTTTGAAAATTATTCCAAAAATGGTATGATATATTGGGGTACTGACATTCGCATTTATCATTAGAGATTTATTTTCATCTGGTACAACAAGAAAATTTCTTTTGAAAATTATTCCAAAAATGGTATGATATATTGGGGTACTGACATTCGCATTTATCATTAGAGATTTATTTTCATCTGGTACAACAAGAAAATTTCTTTTGAAAATTATTCCAAAAATGGTATGATATATTGGGGTACTGACATTCGCATTTATCATTAGAGATTTATTTTCATCTGGTACAACAAGAAAATTTCTTTTGAAAATGATTCCAAAAATGGTATGATATATTGGGGTATGGCCACTAGGAGTAAAATTGAAAAATCTGACACACTGACATTCGCATTTATTATTAGAGAAGAGAGAAGTTTTAAAAATTGTTATTTTACAAGTGAAAACAATCGCACTAATCAAAACTTGGGAATCCAAAAATTCAAGATTGTGGGTCAAGATTCGATTTGAAATGTTTATAATTTGCTCACAGAGTCAGTGTGATTCCAAAATAATAGGATATGTTGGGCTACAGCTTCTAGGAGTAAAGTTTCTAAAAATAGGTCCCTGACCCACTGACATTCATAAAGATAGACCCTCAAACATTTTATAGCTATCATTTTCCTTTTTTAATATATTCATCTAAATCGATAAGACAAAAATAACATCTTTTTGTTTTTATTTTTATATGCATTGTAATTGCCTTCAAATCATTAATATATAATAACATAATTTTAAAACCTTTTTTAAAAATTAAAAAAAAGATACAAGATTTCTCTTGTTTCTCTCCATTCTAGAACTATCCGTTATGAGTTTGTAATGGTTAATAAAATGGCAGTTGCCGATTATATCAAAAAGAGGGAGTAAGAATCCCCCAAAAATGCAGTAACGGAAAACAACAAACGCTGAATTTAAAATCAAGCGCCAAAAAGGAAAAGCGGGAATTTTTCAGTAGTTCAGAGAATGACAAGACGAGTGGTCACTCAACAAATCAGCTCCAATATCAGCAAAGAAAAACAAGATAAAATATGAACACATACCACAATATAAAAGAAAGGACTATGCCCGGTATGCTATTATACATGTCTGTAATTCTATTTTAATACAGATTGTTATTTTAATACGACTCCGTTGATTTCTTTCATTGTGTTGAGTTTTGTTTAAAAGTTAATAAGTTGTATAAACCTACATAAAATATACTAGCAAATATATGCACCCTCCGGGTGCAAGTATTTAAGTTTTAATGTAATAAAATATTGTATTAAATTAGAAAGGCTAATGAAACTAAATAAGAATACAGATAAAAAGATTTGAAACAGAGGGGGGTATAATAAAAGATTTGAAACAGAGGGAGTATAATAAAAAATGGAACAACTGAAACTTACTCTTCCATCACTCTCGTCTTTCATTGTTATTTTTTCTAATTTAAGTATTTAGTTATAAGAGGAATTAAAGAATAAAATTACAGTTATTTTATCATGTTAATGGATTTCATTTAAGATTCATTGAAGAGATTTTTGCTTATATTCATTAAAATAAAACCAAACAGTTAGAAATCAATAATACTAAGCACATATTTATTAAATTCGATTTTTTAATATTAATATGCAAATTAGCCTTCCCGTTCACACTGTAAACCGCTATTTTGTTGTATATATAAATATAATTGCATGTTGTCAGTATGTAGACATAGTTAACAGTATTAATAATGTAAGACAATTTTATTAATAATTGAGGTTTAGATAAAAATAAAATCATGGAGAATGTGATGTCAATAATTAAGAGAATTGTGACTTGAGTCGGAATATAGTTTCGGTTACAGACAGAAAAACACACAATCTCCATTATAATAAGATATAACACCCAGCTTGCAACAAGTTCATTAAACTGTTTTCTTCTTTTTATAATAGACATGCTCCGATGATGATCCAAAACAGATTGAAATATTGCAATATAAGCTAAAAAAATAACATTACTTAACAACATTTTTAGTTTTTCAAATTTCTTACTGATATAAAACTATCTATATCTTAATACTCATGTTCCGTAAAAGTATGTATGTTATCATCTTGCAATACCCTCTGATTAAAAATGAGATCGTTCAAATTGTCCAAGATGAAATGCAAAAATGTAAATTCTGATTATCTGGTGTTGCTTATTCACTGAATTCTTATTTCTTATGAGTATCATTACTTCAGCTAAATAATAGATCATTACCATTTTTATTATAAAGAAAAAAAGGGAAGAAAAAGGGCATGCTACACAGAAAAAATTTAAAAAAAGAAAGAAAGAAAGAAAGAAAGAAAGAAAGAGAGTAAGGGAAATATAGACAGAAAGAGGGTGAGTGTGCAGAAGCGATAATGTAATCTGTTTCAATGGAACATAATGAAAAGATGAAAAGAAGGAAAAAAGAAGAAAAAGAAAGAGTGAGAGAGTTAAATTAAGATTATTATACTTTTTACATATTGAAATATTTAGCAATAGCTCTTAAGTAAACATATTAAACGTAGTAATAATTAAATTATCATATTATAGTGTATCCACTGCTAGTTAGTATTGATGCAAAAATTTCCAGCCTTTTTTGACTCCATTTTTATTTCTTTTCTAAAGATCAAATCTTTGTACGACACAGCAAAAATGGCTCTTTGTAGTGAAATTTTTGTTAATGCAGCATTTTTTTAAAATGCTTCAACATAGAGAATAAAATAATTTCCTATCAAATTTGCAACTTAATAATGATGGGTCTGCAACAATATTCACGGCAAGGAATATAATTAACCTAAGGGAGGTAACTAGTAAATGTTTATTACAGAGTAGTTCCCCTTATTTATTTATCTATTTATTTGCATTTAATTTTTTATTTTTCTATCTATATCATCTATCGAGTTATACCCAAAATTCGTCTGCTACAGTTTTTTTAAAACGAATTAAAATTAATTAAATCTAGTATTTAAAGTCAAACTTTAGTCTAAAACGATAAATAGTAACATAATGAGCATCATTAAAAAAAGAAAAATATCATTACATATGCAATTTATTTTTAATACTTTTAAAACGATTTTTTTGTCAATTTCGATCGCGTTCGGCTATTTTGATTCTTTTAAATGACTTGTAATGGCTTGTTTACAAATTTAATGTAACATTCACGATTGAAAAAAAAAGAAGAAAATACCAAAAATCAGGGAATTATCCGATTTTAATGAAATTTTCAGTACTGATTTATCAATTTATGAATTTTATAATGCATCAGTTATTTTATTTCAAAATTTTAATTAAATATTTTTGCTATGAAAAATTAATATATAAAATTCATTTAGAATAAAAAATATTCTGATGTTAAGTTTAAAATGTTATATTTCTAGATTCTAGAAATAAATATCTATTTAATGCAAACCTTATTTTAGTTAAATAAAGTTTTTGAAAAAAAACTCTATTGAAAATCAAACAAGGACTAACTTGCCAATATTTTACACCCCCAAAGTAAGGGGGGTCAAAATTAAGTGACCTGAAAAAAATGAGAAAGTTTTGAAATAAAATAAATGATGAATTATAAAGATCATTCATTGATAAATAAACACTGAAAATTTCATTAAAATCCGATAATTCCCTGATTTTTGGTAAATTATTTTCTGTAGGGGGGGAGCAAAGTCATTTTGTCAAAAACGGATTTTAGGCCAATTTTTTAGGTATACCTGTTCTATACATATATAAAGGGCAGTTGGTGTGTATGTATGTCCAGATGAAACTACAAGAATAAAACAATTGACGACAAAGTAAATCTATATACACATTATATATCACCAGTTCTTGCTTTTTGTGCAAAAATTATAAAGATTTGATTAATATTTGTAGATATTTAAAAATCAAAATATACATAGAAATAGCATTGAAGATCTACTTAAAAATGTATTTGTAAATTTCAAAAATAAACAAAAATCAATACATCAGGGTTTTTTTGCTCCCCTCTACCCAGGGATGCTGGGTAGCCACTTCTAGTTATGATATAAATTGTATGAATAAAATGCGACTTAATATTAAGCTTAACATCCACCAAAGGTGTCCTTTAAGTAATTTCCTATAAATCTATTAACAATGGAGATTCGTTCCGGTTTTTGTCTGTAACAAAAATTACGTTACTGCTTACGTCACATTACACAAAATCGTCATAATATAGAATAAATACAATCAAAATTTGAACATGCAACATTAGACAGTCCTCATTGTTTTTTAAAACAAGTTTTGATAAATACATAACTGGTATTATATATCTATATATAGTTTGTTTTTATTTTAATACATATTTAAAGTTTACATTTCAAATTGTTTTATTTTTTAATCCTTTAATGAATTTGATGATTTTACTTACTTAGGGTACAAACTCCCTGACATTGAATTTTTTACTCCCACCCCACAGGCAATATGTTTCAAAAATCTATTTTTACATCGCCTGGAGGGTGTTTTTTTTAATTTTGTACTAGTGGATAGAATTATTAGTTCTGTATCTAATCAAAAGAGACAGATCATGCAATAGGAATATTGTTTAGAAATTTGAGTTTGCGTTTTATTTTTTAATTGAAATTTGTACAAATCCAATTGGAAAATATGGTATTTTACACGGGGGAGGGGCGGTATTGTAAGATATCTTAATTAATTGGCCGATAAAAAGTGAGAAACAGTGCTCGGTAAATATATAAGTTTTGCTGTTTTTACGCCTGGCACCGTCAAGGAAATAGATAGTGTAAATAAGGGCAGGGATCCAGGATAACAAAATTTTATTAGCTTCAAATTATTATTCAATCATCAAAGTATTTTCTTTGGATTTTTATTATTTTAGGTCACCTTTCAGCTATATTACATATTTTTTCATTAAAAAAATGATTTTGGTTTTCTGATCTCTCTCTCTCTCTCTCTCTGTGTGTGTGTGTGTGTAATAAAAAAATTGAAAATATAAGTAACTGCATAGATTAAGGAATTCGTATATACATTAAGTAATTTATTTTAGATTATTTATTTCTGTTGCAAAATATACTTGTATTTGAGGAATTGAGATATCAATACGAAAATGGTGGTTGGCGTAAAATGAATTTTTTCCGTACGGTGCAGACGCCATATCCAAGTTGGCATTGTCACGTGACCAAACATGGCTGCATTTGTGTTTTGACGTGTCGTCGTCGAACCTTTGGTTGTGAAAACATTGAAAATACTCTTCGTTATTTATTATCCGTGCGAATTTGATTAATACTGTGTGACACAACTTCCTTAAACTATGGTCAGTTAATTTTTTTTTTAATTAATAATTTTCCATTTAGGAATGTAGAGGAACTTTTAGTATACTAAAAAAAAAAAACTAACACGTTTCCTTCTATTGATGATCGACTTTAATGTTTAGTTTTTAATATATATATTATATCTAATATATATAAAAGATGTTTTTGATTTAATAAAGTTATGAAAACTTCTATCGTTTTTAAATAATCGTGTCAGATTTTAATAATTTCTTTCTCTAGCCTGTCTATTATTGTTTTACCTTTGGGCGAAACCAATTGCCGTAAAAGAAAATAATATATTTATTGAGGGCGGTCTTATTTGTGAGTTGTTTGCGATTAAAATACAAGTTTTGTGACTGGTTAAACTAAATAAAATTATAAACACGTTATTTTTAGCTACCTTCAGTTTTGCTAAAATTTCACTTGCTATCCCAACATAGAGGTCGATACAACCAATGCCTCTCCAAATAGAAAAAGAGTATCTTTTAAAAATATAAACAACCTGTAATTTTAATCATGAAAACCCCCAAAATAAGACCCCCGACCCTGGGGATGTAGAGAATGTTCGCTTAACAGGGTTTGCTGAGGAGTTGAATAGACCAAATATTTAACACATTGAAAAAACGGAAATCAATAATAGAACAATAATGATGATAAAGAAAAGTTGGGCTGACGGTCGGAAAATTAAAACAGAAAGTTTTTTGGTGTTACCCAATGACAGTTTAACTACAGTCTATGAATTAACATTTTGCGAATTGGGTTACGGTTTTAGGGGATTAAGGTTGTTTTTAATTACGTATTGCTTAAAGAAAATAAACAACAAAAAAACCAAATTAACCCAAATTACTATACATTTAATGTTGAAAAATATTTTTTTAAACTAAGTCTAATTGAAATTATACATTGCAATACTAACACAAACAACTGTCTCAATAATAGATTCAATAATTAATTTCAATGGTTAATTAAATGTATAGTAATTTGGGTTTTATGTTGTTTATTTTTTTAAAGCAATATGCAATTAAAAACAACCTTAATCCCCTAAAACCGTAACCCAATTCGCAAAATGTTAATTCATAGACTGTAGTTAAACTGTCATTGGGTACCACCAAAAAACTTTCCGTTTTAATTTTCCGACCTAAATCAGAAGTCAGCTTTTGCTTCTCTTTTTTGCTTTTTGTTATGTTCGAATTTTGTTTTTTTGTTTTTTTTGGCAGGGGGTGGGGGCTTTCTCTCCCCAACTAGTACACCTGTGGAAGTTTGGTTAGTTTTGTTTTCCGGCATATCAACCTCAGTGGGTCATTTAATGCCTGCAAAGTTTTGAAATAAATTCATTCTTAATGGATACTCAATTTTTTTATACACACATTTTTCTATTTAACCTATAGATGGGACCCTAACAGGTACTACCACTCCGGGTCAGAGTGGACCAGGGAGCAATAGTGATAAAGGGGCGCTCCACATTCCCCAGACTTCCAGAACTGGAACCTCAACATCAAATAGAGTTTAATGCCATTCCCAACACCTGTGGAAGTGTTTTACTTTTAAAGTTAAAACAAACGACCTACTTTCACTAGATTTTGGGGTTTTTTCAACATTTTAATTAAGGCCTTTAAGTTTTATTAAATCACTTGCGTGAAAAGTCTGCTAAAGATGTTAGATTAATTTTAGAAACTACATATTTCTATGAATAATTTTGATGTTTCAGACTGTTGTTCTCATCTTTATTGTGGTATGTATGAACACAACGTTTCGGCCGCTGTATCCTCCTGCCTTCCTCAGGTGTTCCCTGTGTATCCGAGTAGTATGCCTATTTTTAGTTAAATATTTTATACATATGACCACAGCAGAGTCCATTACATGTACAAAAATTAAAATTTCTTTATAAATCTCTTATGGGATTCTTTTTTTTTTTTTTTAAATACTGATCTCAACAAAATCTTAACTTTATTTCCATAGAAAAGCCCAGTAATAACTCGATGAATTATTTAAAAGTGATTTGAATGGAACTATTGATGTCAATAAATTATGGTATATCCTTATTTGATTATTATTGATTCATATGTTGAGCATTCTGTTATGAATCTCAAAGAGAAGAATTGAACAATATTATCTACTTTTCGTATAAATTGAAATTAATCATTAATACAGTCAAAGTTTCCAGCTGTGTATCCACTCACTGGTTTTCAAAAACAGAGCTGTGACCTTTTGTACATGTAGCGTAGTCACCCACAACAGCTATGTGTCAGTGATGGCTAAATTTGATGCATGGAGAGAATAAATATGAAAAAAAAACAACAACTAACAGAAATAAAGTAAACAAATAGTAACGTTACAAATATGACTGTAGTTATGAAGGAAAGGTACAAGGCAATTATAAGAGTTTATAATTGGGTTAACAGTTTATTCTGGGTTAGTAATAATGTGTTAGAGTATACAATTCTGTGTAAATCTCTTTAAGAGTTGTGTAAATGTCTTTCAAAGTTGCCAGAGGATTTCTCCTGGCGCGGATATATTTTTAGGTAATACAAGGAGTTTCAAATACACTTATCTTAGTTGTGTAGGTCTTTGCAATGTTTCTAAGTTGTTCGGTAAAGTTGCTGTAGTTGTATTCTTCTGCTAGTATCAGCTAGTACTGCTCCCTTTGCCTGCCGGGTCTGTTCTATCTGCTTGTATCAGCTAGTACTCTACCCTTTGCCTGTCGGGCCTGTTCTGTTGAATTTTAGGGGTCTGCCCCTGGCCTGTGATTCCCAGAACTAATAGGGGAAGATAACCCAATTTCCGATACAACTTGTCTCTTGCTTTATTTTCTCTATTTAGTCTCTACGGCCATTGAAGTTAGTTGGTCAGATTATACGGCATGTCAATCCTTGTTGGGTTATTTTATGAAGACAATTCTCTTTTTCATTTATTTTTAATCATTCTAGATGGTTATTGAAAAATTTTTAAAACTCAATTTTTTTAAAAGACATTTTTGTTAACTCATTTTTTCTATTTAACCCATAGATGGTACCCTAACAGATACTACAACTCTGGGTCAGGGTGGACCACAAAGTAATGTTGATGTAGGGGCACTGTATCTGCAAAACAAAACATATAAGAACTTTACTAATAGCTCAATACTTGAGTCTTTTTTTGTATGTATGTCCATCTATACATATACAAAGGGCAGTTGCGTGTATATGTATGTCCGGAGGAAACTTCGGAAATAAAACAATTAACGACAAAGTAAATATATATACACATTAAATATCACCAGGGCTTGGTTTTTGAGCAAAAGTAATGAAGATTTGATTTATATTCGTGAACATGATTAAAAAATAAAATTAAAATGATAACAGCATGGATTTTTTTTAAATTAAATATTTTAGATAGTAGACATTAACATTTCTTTTCAGAGTTGCTGGATCAATGCAAGGTCTATTTTTTTACATAGGGATTTAAACGGGGCATCCCACGAGGATTCAACTCACGATTCAGTAATAATGGATCTGCGGGACTAACTTTTTTTTAAAAACTTGTCTTTTTTTTCTTTTTATTCTTAGTCTGGTAAAGGAGCCCCAGAAATAGAGCACATGTGGATTGAACATACTAAACTGTCAAATGATAGATCAGGGGTCACCAAACCACGGCCCGCAGGTCAGATCTGGCCTACTAAGGAATTTTATCAGGCTCGCTGATGGTACTTGAATTTTTTTGTTAAAACGTACAGAACGCGAGACATTCTGTACCATTTAAATCTAAATATGTTAAGCTTACTAAATCCTCATAGACTTGACTACGGAATCAACCCATTGAACAAAATTGACTGATAAACATTTGAAACCAATTCTCTTGATTGGATGTAGCAATTCCAAACCAAACATTGATGATATCTTGAAAGGCAAACTTGAGTTTCACAAATCTCACTAAACCTTTCTGCTAATGTTGCGTTCTTTGATAATGTTTTGAAAATAAATATGTTGGTTAAATTTGTTTTTATGAATCTTATGCCACTCATCCATATATATAACATGGAAAGATAAATTTTGTTTTACATCTTTTTCTCAGAACTTTTGTTCTGGCTAGTGAGTATTGAACACAATAATAATGTGTATAATAATGAATACATGTATAATAATGAATACAATTCCACTTAACTGAGTCCTTGGATGGTTAAGGCAAGTTATTGTACTTATGATGGCCCTTTTCTATCTCTGCTACTGTGACACAATGGTTAAGTGAAAATATGGTCAGAAAAAAAAAGAAGGAAAATAGAATGTGTAGACCGATGTGATCAGTCAGATAAAGTTTAAGGGAGTCATAAAAGGTGTACAGCCACCATGAAGTTAAGCCAATTAAGTGGCTAGTTTTAAGAGAAAATGGGTCTTGAAGAAGTTAATGGTCTGAAAATTGGGGACACTGATACTGATAAAAAATTAATGGCTATAATTTTAGGAGAAATTACAGTCTTGATCTCTCCACATTTTGCTATTGTTGTTTGTGAATGGCTAAATCACCATATTCCTAAGGGATGGATGGGTAGACATGGTCCACATAAATGGCTAGCCAGAAGCTCTGATTTAATACACCAATCATGCTATTGTGTTCACTTTCGAACTATTACCCTTTGGAAAGTTGTGAACCCCCTTATCTCCCCCAACTATGGGTTAAATAGTACCACTGCTGTTCTACAAGGATAGCTTTGGCATTAAATAACCTACAAAGATTGATATGCCATTAAACAAAGAAACTAAACCAAATCTAATTCAGTTAGATGGTATGATAACTTTAAATTAGATTTTTTTTTTAAAATGCCTAAAAGTCCTCGAAATTGTTTATACAATTAGCCCCAAATATAATTTTCTTTTAAATCATTTAACCAAACTTATAAAATGATTTGAAGTACTGTAAGGTATGTATAATTTCTATTAATTTTCCTTAAAATTGGCTGTATAATTGTTTCCTTTTCATTTTGTCTTTTTAGGATTATTCCAAGTTTCTAGATGAAAACTTTGAAGTGAAAGAATGGGTTAACGGAGCTTTTAAATCTCACAAAGATCCAGCTGTTAGTAAAGATGTGAGTATTAAATTTTGTTCTAAATATCTATTAGCTTACTCTTTGGTATATTGGCATCACCTTAAAATCACCATGACCACATTCAAAGAGATGGTTTGTCTTTTTATGACCCTCTTTAGCTAATAACAATCCCTGACTCCTCCACTTCTCTTTCACTTCTGTCATGGTAAAAATTGTTAATAGTGTTTTTTTTTTTTGTTTTTTTTTTGTTAATTTAACTCCCAAAGAAGTATAAAAATATTTTACTTTATTTTCAAAACATCTTTCCCTGCAGTTTTGTTTGAGAGAGATTATTTTTGATATTACATTAAAAAAAATGATTTTCAGTCATCCCTACAATTTAGCTTCTCAACACCATAGCTATTAATAGAATTTCAAGAATCAGGTCAAACTTTCCCTTTCTTAGAAATCTTACAAAATGATTTTAATAATTTAAAAAAATTCTCTAGCCCTATTTCTTTTTTAAAATTAATTTGCTTTGTGATATATCCGGGTTAAGGGATATATTCTGAAGTTCGTATTTGGTATATTATCACAGTAGTAGTTGGTATATCCATTGGTCAAGGTGTCGTCTAACGAGTAAAGTTAGCTGGTCAGCTTAAGGTCTGGTCAATCGAGTAAGTGTGGGTCGTCGGTGTAGAACCAACAGTTTCGACTATTTATACATGAACTGTCCAATGAGATTATAGTAAGGGGGTACCAAGGTATTTACATATTCATTATATCACTTTGCAAACTCACTTCTTTTCTGATCACAATGTGTGCTCAATGGGTCACGTTTTTCTAATAAGTACATAAAAATGAAAATACACCTTAACATTTTTTTCATTTTTATACACTTATATATATTCAAAAAAGAACCCAACTCAAAGAGGGTTTTTTCACAGAACAGATGGACTCACTGCTTCTAATACACTCCTCTACCCGAGTTATAATAGCATGTCAAACCCTCAAAAAATCTTTTAATTTTAATAATTTTTTAATAATGCTCCCTTTCAAAAAACTCTGTAAAAACAATTTCTTCAAACAAGAAATCTTCTCCTGACGATGACCCAATGTTGAAACTAGTTGAGAATAAGTAACATATAAGAAATATTCCTTTTTGTCTTATTACTTTTTGTTCATACTATGTATATATATATATATATATATATGTGTGTGTGTGTGTGTATATCATTACTGAGTTTTAATTCTGAAAATACAAAATTTTTTTCAATTCAGATTCATATCTAAACCCAATTTTTTTTCCTTTTTAGCAATATGCCACAACACTTGTTATGAAACTACAGATGTTTATACAGGTAAGTTATAAGTTTAAAATCTAATTGAAATAATTTCAATACTTTTTTAACAAAAAGTTAATAGCAGGAATTAACTTTAAAACAAAGACAGTGCACTAGTTTTTAACACATTTTTTAACAATGTTATAGAAATTTTGATTTTGCTGGGGGAGGGGGGGGTCTTTTTTTTTTCTTCTTTTTTTTTCTTTTTTTTTTTCATACACTTTTCTCACATTTCCATATGATGATTGTGCACGCCGTATGAAACTTCCGCCCTGTCGGCTGGGGCGTTAGAATGCACCGACTGCACCTCTGCATAGGGGTAAGACTCCCTCAATGGGGCTACCTGTTGGCCGTGGGTGGCGACCCGTGATGCTTAAGGATAGAGCCCAGGTGGATGAGCAGTTCATGACTTGCAATACTCCACTTTGGCCCTATCTTGGGCTAGACGGGCAGTCGGAGAGGCCCCCTCCGATCAATTGGCTGGTCACGTCAAGCCCTAGCACCTATATGATTTTCACAACCCTATTGCCCTTATGGCAAGCCCCAACCCCTTTTTATCATATGGGTGCTAGAAGGCGGTGGCTGCGGGTCTACATGTCCTGGAAATGACGTTAAACTCTATCTGATAATGAGGTTCCAGTTCTGGAGGTTTGGGGAATGTGGAGCACCCCTTCATCACCATTGCTCCCTTGTCCACTCTGACCCGGAGTGGTAGTACCTGTTAGGGTCCCATCTATGGGTTAAATAGAAAAACATGAGTTGATAAACAAAATTGTATTATCCATTAAGAATTGATTTATTTCAAAACTTTATCGGCATTAAATGACCCACTGAGGTTGATATGCCGTAAAACAAAACAAACCAAACCAAACATATGAAACTTCAAGTAACACATTTCTAGTGTTCGTTATCATATTTTTTTATATTATATTATCATAATATTTTTTTATCTCACCCCTCTCTCAACAAGCACCCAACCACCTCCTCATCTTATCACCCCTAACAAACCCCAATCTTTTGATCTTTCTCCCTCTACTTTCCATGATAGATGTTCTCTGACCAACCAAATCCTCACAAACCTTCCCCTTCCATCCTGATTTACTCACCAAATTCTCCCCCACCCACTCATTTTCTCTTCTATAAATACAAGTGTATGTACAATGCTTTAATAAAACTGACTGAAGAAGTACCGCTTAACGCAGAACGAAATATATCTCCACATCTAGTTGTTTTGAGTTATTCCTTTTTGTCCATTTTTCCTTTATCCTTACCATATATATATATATATATATATATATATATGGGTAGAATCTTTTCATTCATTCAAACAAATTTGGTTAAACAAAATAGAATCCTTATTGTTTCCAAATTTTTTCTTTTTCTTTCAAGTTTTTAACAATTTTTTCAAAATGATAACATCAAAAAATTGTTAGAAAACTTAAAAGAAAAAATTTGAAAACAATAAGGATTCTATTTTGTTTGTATGCATATATATATATATATATATATATATATATATATATATAGATCAATAAAATAGTATTTTTTAAGTTTCTGTAAAGATAAAGAATATTTGACAAATTCTTTTAAAACTATTTTAAAAGACTAAATATTGTATTTTATACTCATGTGTACTTAAAAAAACAAAAAAAAACACATTCTATACCTTAATTTCTTCTAATTACTAAAATGGCTTAGTAGTTTCCATAGACCCTTTGTAGACCCCCAAATACTTACAGACCTCCTGAGTTGTTGTATAGACCCCAGGGGGTTTATGTAGACCACTTTGAGAAATCCTGATTTAGATTTATTGATAGGACATTGACAATATCCTTGGAAAAAAATTGAATACGAACCAAATCTGTTAAACACTCTAAACTAAGGAGACAGTTAACAGCCAGCGCCAACACAAAACGCCAACAAATTAATTTTCCTCTTGACATTTTCAAATCAAATTTTGTTGATGATTTCTGATATGAAAGAATTTGTTAGTTGCTTCTTTTTCTTTTTTTTTTTTTTAAGTCAAAATTTGTGAACGAGCTGACTTACCTCTGGCGAATCGCATCTGTTTGGCTTGTTAGGTTTTGCTTGTTAGGTTTTGCTTGAACCAAACTAAAGAATCATAGCCGTCATTGACGGGCGGCTTTATAGGGTGCGGTCCAAAAGCATTTACAGAAATGTTTTATTTTATTTTCAGGAAGTGAATAATGTCATTGAAGAATGCAGTCAACAAGCCTTACAAAATCTTCCAAGGTAAATATTTTTGCATCACTAATAAATCTGGGATACCTATTCATTGCCATTACTCCCTTGTCCATTATATTAATAATATTATTATATAATATAATATTAATATGTTAACATATAATTATTGTATTATTATAATATGTTCTGTTGATTACTATTATTCAGTTAAATCAAACTTAACAGACCTAAATTCCACCATCGTATGTCACCCCGCCGAAAGAAAAAAACACCAAAAATCAAGTAATTAACCAAATTTAAGGAAATTTTCAGTGTTGATATATTAATGAATAAAAAATATAATGCACTAGTTATTTTATTTAAAAACTTTTACATTTTTTCAGGTCAGTTAATTTTGAACCATGTATCTTTGAGGCATAACACAGATTTTCAAAGATATGTGGTTCAAAGTTAACTTACCTGAAAAAATGTAAAAGTTTTTAAATAAAATAACTGGTGCATTATAACTTTTATTCATTAATATATCAACACTGAAAATTTCCTTAGATTTGGTTAATTACCTGATTTTTGGTATTTTTTATCTTTCGTCGGGGGGATATACGATGGTGGAATTTAGGTCTGTTAAGTTCAATTTAACCCATTCAGCTGTTATTGTTAATACCTATTGAAAAAGAAATTAATTTTCTGTATTGAATTTTATTTTTGATCAGAGTAGTTAATGAATATTTTTAGTTAGATTAGGAAAATATTTTTTTAAATTAACTAAAATCTGATTCTACTAAAACATGTAACCTCTTTAATTTTGATATTCAGAGTGATGAGAGAAATCGAAGCTGTACGTCAAGAAGCTGCTCTTCTTCAAGATCAAATGAGGTTGGTCAAGCAGGACATCCAAAAGGTAACAGTAAAAATAAAATTAATGATTTTTTTTATTTATAAGGTTTATTTAGTAGATAGGAAATTAGCTCTTTAAAAAAAAAATTTGAGCTTTCAAGGGCAGACAACTCTTTTTTCTTTCTTTTTGGCTGTAACCGACCCCTCATAAAATCAGCCGCCAGCATTTATTAACAAAAAAGGGCGATACAGTGATGCATCCACGAACCTGGGCACAAGGCTCAAAGAAGAGTTGTCTGCCCTTGAAAATTAGATTTTTAAATTAATTTTTTTCTGTTGTTTTTCTGTTGTAGCTTATTTTACTAACTTAAGTCAGACAAAAAAAAGTTGACCTGAAGTTAGGAGATACCTCCCTCCCTGGGTCTTATATATGAAGTTGAAATATCTAGTAAATTAATGTCTACTCAGACACTGTAGTCTACCAATAGGTACCAATGTACCTAACCTAACTCCATAACATTGTAATATTGAATCTAAATAGAAAGTATTTAACATTTTTTTTTTCTTGGCATGAACAGAATTATTGAAGGCAATACCAAAAATAGAATCCTAAACTTTTGTCTGAAATTGCCCACTTTGTGATTATGTTTTAAAAATGTTGTTATAAAAAAATCATTTTAAGCAATACACAACTAATTATTTTTTCAAATTCTATTTTCTTCAAAGGTTGAACAAGATACTTCCCATTCCATGCAAATGTTGTTAAAATTAGATGGAATAAAATCTCGAATGAAAGCTACATCAAATGCCTTACAAGTAAGTCTCACAATTTCTTCAAATGCCTTACAAGTAAGTCTCACAATTTCTTCAAATGCCTTACAAGTAAGTCTCACAATTTCTTCAAATGCCTTACAAGTAAGTCTCACAATTTCTTCAAATGTCTTACAAGTAAGTCTCACAATTTATTCAAATGCCTTACAAGTAAGTCTCACAATCTCTTCAAATGCCTTACAAGTAAGTCTCACAATTTCTTCAAGTGCCTTACAAGTAAGTCTCACAAATTTTTCTCGGTCATTTTAACCAGGCTAATTTAAACAAAAAAATCTACATGAATTGTAAAATAAAATTTCTTTTCTTCCTAAAAATGATTTGTTTTTATTCTTAGGAAGCAGACAATTGGACAACCCTATCGGCCGATGTAGAAGAAGTGTTTTTGTCTCAAGACATCCAAGCTGTAAGTGCATCATTTATTTCTTTTCCAATCTCATAATCTTATTATTATTTTTTTGTGATTCAATAATTTATTTTATGTATTAAACAAACTGTTGGGTTATCTTTTGAGAGGATGATGATAAGAATAAGAATATTTCTGTGAATTTTTAAGATGAGGCTTGATAATTTGGATTATTTGGATTATTTAAACTATTGTCCTCATCTTTATTGTTATCTACACAACATTTCAGACAGAAACACCTGATTAAGTCCAAAGGGCATATGTCAGAAACATTGTGTAGATAACAATAAAGATGAGGACAATATTCAGAATAATACAAATGATAATAATAATATTATTATCCTCATCATCATCTTTAGCTGGATCTATTAGGCTTTATGATGTTAACTGCATCTAATGGTGAGGTTCCAATTCTGGAGCTCTGGGAAGTGTGGAGTACTCCTTCATTGCCATTACTCCCAGGTCCACTCTGAACCAGAGTGGTAGTATCTGTTAGTGTCCCACCTATGAATTAAATAGAAGAAAATGAGATTTTTAAAAATTGTTTTAAAAAATTGAGTTTTGAATAAAAAAAATGTTGAATACCCATCAAGTATGAATAAAACAAAACATCTTTGGCATAAAATAACGAGTTAGGAAGACCTAACGAAAATAGAGTTGTTCCCCTTGATCAGTAGGGGCTGTTGGGAACCCAGAAGTGGGGTTTCCACCATGACATTTTTAGGATTGGGGTTCGTTCTAAGTGGAAGCACGTGCACAGAATGGTTGAGCTAGTTAAGTCACTTTTAGGGTAGAAGCATTCTCTACCTCGTGTTAAATAAAACCTTGTTAATTTTCCAACAACCTGGTCTTGCTTTTCATTCAGTGTTCCGTATTTTATCTGTATGTAAAAACCCAACGTAACCCAACAAGGGTTGACATGCCATAAAATCCAACCAATTTTTGAATACCTGTCAACTGGTTATCATTGTCATCTCTATTTAATTTTGAGGTGGAATTGGTAGTTGTATTTCTGTTGATTATTTAGGATTATCAAATACTTTATCCAACTTACTGCCCTGTCGGCTGGGGCGTTAGAATGCACCGACTGCACTTCTGCATAGGGGTAAAACTCCTCCAATGGGGCCACCTGTGGGTCATGGGTGGCGACCCGTGATGCTTAAGGATAGAACCCAGGTGGATGAGCAGTCCATGACTTGCAATACTCCACTTTAGGCTTTTCTTGGGCTAGACGGGCAGTCGGAGAGGCCACCTCCGATCAATCGGCTGGCCATGTCAAGCCCTAGCACCTATATGATTGCTCCAACCCTATTGCCCTTATGGCAACCCCCAACCCCATTTTATCATATGGGTGCTAGAAGGCAGTGGCTGAGGGTCTACATTTCCTGGGAATAACGTTAAACTCTATCTGATGGTGAGGTTCCAGTTCTGGAGGTTTGGGGAATGTGGAGCACCCCTTCATCACCATAGCTCCCTGGCCCACTCTGACCCGGGGTGGTAGTATCTGTTAGGGTCCCATCTATGGGTTGAATAGAAAAACATGAATTTATAAACAAAATTGTATTATGCATTAAGAATGAATTTATTTCACAACTTTGTCAGCATTAAATGACCCACTGAGGTTGATATGCCGTAAAACAAAACAAACCAAACCAAACTTTATCCAACTTAAAACTCTATCTATTTATTAGAATCTTATGATGAAATCCTCTATCAATAAGTAAGCAAAGTCGTCAGGGTGGCCTAAAGTCGGTATCAGCCAGACAGCAAGGAAATCTATCCCCTTTTCACTAGTGCTAGACCAAGTAGATTGTTTTGGCGTCTGAGGTGGAGTGCCACACCTACCATCAGCTCCTTCTGTGCTACTCATACACTGAGTTGGCAAGGGCCGGTATCGAACCAGGAACCTTGTGGTTTCTAGGCATAAGCTCTACCAACTGAGCTAAACCGGCCTTATCATAATAGAGATTGTGTATCTGTCTGTTTGTAACCAAAACTACATCACCACCAACGTTACATTTCCCTTAGCTAGTTATCATTAAGAAATAAATGTTTACATAGTATATGGTGTGAATAATTTCCAAATCAGTTTTAACAAAACCGTGTTTAATAATTACTTGGTGTTGTTGATTTCTAATATTATTGTTTTATTCTTAAAGCATATTAAAAGCAATTTTATATTGAAATTGTAATGAGACAAATACAATGTAACATACAATTAGCTTTAATCAACTGAAAAGGCACAACAACAATAGCTGCTATCTGCTGAACTTATATAGTCTCAATCAAGGGAAGATAACCCAACCACTCCAAAGGGAGGTAATCACGTCTTTTATTATCACAGAAATCAATCAGAATAAAGTAAAGATAAGTGTAATCTTTTTTGTGTTCCTATTTAATTTCATTAGTCTTTCTAATTCAATATGATATTTAATTATATTAAAATTTGAATACTTGTGCCCAAAAAGCGCATTTCTTTTGCTAGTATCTATAATTTCTAATAGTAAAAATTCTACATTTCTATTTCAGATAACAACTAAACTTGTTGGTATGCAGCAGAGTTTGGTAAGTTTTGTCAATATTTTAAAAATTGATTACAAGATAAAAATTGTACATAAAAATATTTGTACGTTCAAAGTGAGAAAAATATCTACAAACATATCACGACTAGGCAAAGAGAATCTTTTAAAAAATCGGAATATATAAAGTGTGCTGAAGTCCACCACTTCAATTTATAGACTCTGCATGGGTGTGTGGATTAAAGCCAGCCAATCAATTAAAAGATCTAATTTTTGGTATCAGTATTCAGTGTACTAACACACAACTTTCGCATAGATGGACAATTTGATATTTTTAAAAAGTGAAAAATCAACCTACCCTAATGTACAACCAATTTGAGAAATGTAATTAATGTAAATGTTTTTGTTGCAGCAAATGCTAATTGACAGCCATTAAGAATGAATTTATTTCAAAACTTTATCGGCATTAAATGATCCACCGAGGTTGATATGCCGTAAAACAAAACAACCAAACCAAACCAAACCAGGTTATGGAACTAGTGACATGAATATTTAACAATAACTTTAATTGTTGTATACACACCCATTTACTTTTTTTTTAAAGTTAAGAAAAATTTTAATAATAAAAAATTAATTTGAGAAATGTAATTAATATAAACTTTTTCATTGCAGCAAATGTTAATTGACACTCCAGACTATGAGGAACGTTGTCAGCATTTGGAAATGCTTAAGAATAAATTGGAAGCCCTTTTGAGTCCACAAGTTGTGGCTGCTTTTAATGCACAGTCGTTGGGTAAGTATGACACATCAACATGGATTTTGATTTTCTTAATTAGAGGTGGGGGGTGGCGTAATGGTTATTGGTATGGAAAAATGGTTGCCCCAACCCTTTTTATCATATGGGTGCTAGAAGGCAGTGGCTGAGGGTCTATATGTCCTGGGAATGATGTTAAACTCTATCTGATGGTGAGGTTCCAGTTTTGGAGGTTTGGGGAATGTGGAGCACCCCTTCATCACCATTGCTCCCTGGTCCACTCTGACCCAGAGTGGTATTACCTGTTAGGGTCCCATCTATGGGTTGAATAGAAAAACATGAATTTATAAACAAAATTGAGTATCCATTAAGAATTTCTTTATTTCAAAACTTTATCAGCATTAAATGACCCACTGAGGTTGATATGCCGTAAAACAACAAACTAAAATTAAAGAAAATAAATGATTTTTCTTTTTCTTCTTTTCCAGAGGCAACACAGACTTATGCCAAAATATTTGAAGATATCAACCGACTGAGTCAACTTTATAAGTATTATCATAAATGCCATAAAGTAAGTCATATTGTCTGTTGCATTTGGATTTGGATTTGTAAATTATTTATTTAATTATTTATTTAAAATTATTTTATTTATTTTTTATTTTGTAAATTATTTAATTATTTGTAAATTATTTATTTAATTATTTATCTAAAATTATTTTATTCATTTTTTATTTTGTAAATCATTTTATTTTTAAATTATTTAATTATTTGTAAATTATTTATTTAATTATTTATTTAAAATTATTTTATTTATTTTTTACTTTGTAAATTATTTATTTAATTATTTATTTAAGATTATTTTATTTATCTTTTATTTTGTAAATTATTTTATTTGTAAATTATTTAATTATTTGTAAATTATTTATTTAATACTATATTTACTATGAAAAATATGGAAAATGGTTTACAATGCTTAAATGCTTCATATTCATTTATTATAGTAACAAGCAAAAAATGCAGTAATTTGAACATTAGTTACATAAATGAGAGTAACCTCCCCTCGTTTGTTTCACTTTGAGGAAGCTGTATGTTTTGGTCGGCCATTTTCATTTCACTATCAATCTATACACTGAAAATAAGAATTTGTTTGAATCAATACAACTGCATGTTTTAACATGAAACTATCATAAAATGTGTTCTTAATAACAATTAAGTTCATTTCAAATAATGTGCAAGCTTATGACAAGAAGGTTCTCAAGTCCGACAAGAAATACCTGAAGAAGGCCGGAGGGCACATCGGCTGAAACATTGTACAGATAACAATGAAGATGAGGACAATAGTCCGAATAATCCAAATAATACTAAATAATGATTATTTGATAACCATTGAGAATATAACGTTAATAACTAAGGATATTGTAACTTTGGTGATGACCGCCTTTCGGTTACTGATGGAGAGACACACAATCTCCATTATAATAAGATCAATTTTTTTATGTTATCACCATTGCTAATTAGTTTGTTTTTATTTTCATTTAACTCACTCATTTTTTTTTATTCAAAATATCTTGATGTTCTTTGATTCATTTTGTAAAAATTTCAATAAAATATATCAAGGAAATGTTAGGCATTAACCCAAAAGAAAAATTGTTGAGAGAAATGGATTTATGCCATTTATATAAACTAGCAAATATATGCACTCTCTGGGTGCAAGTATTTATGTTTTAATGTAATAAAATATTATATTAAATTAGAAAGGCTAATGAAACTAAATAAGAATGCAGATAAAAAGATTTGAAACAGAGGGGTGTAATCGAAAAATAGAACAACTGAAACTCTTCCACCACTCCTGTCTTTCATTGCTGAATTTTCCTAATTTAACTATTTAGTTAAAATAGGAAACAAAGAATAAAATTACAGTTATTTCTTCTTGCAAATGGATTTCTTTTAAGATTTATCCCCAAGATTTTTGCTCATATTCATTAAGATCAAACCAAACAATTAGAAATCAATAATACTAAGCACATATTTATTAAAATCAAATTTTTTTATATCAATATGCAAATTAGCCTTCCCATTCACACTGTAAACCACTATTTTTTGTATATATAGATACAATTGTATGTTATTAGTATGTAGACCCGCCCAACGGGGTGGGGGTCCAGTGGCTTCAGCCCTGGATCTTTACAAGTTAATAGCGTCGATCCCAGGGGGCTATCCCCCCAGGCAATACCTGCCCCCTTGATTTAAAGGGGCGGGGATGCCGAAGGGATTGACGCAATTTTTGTTCTTTCCCACCCATAAGCTTCGGCTTGTGGGTGGGTCCACATTAAAACGAGGCCTTGTGCCCAGCCCATACAAGTGGGGTATGAGGCAAATACCTGTAGATAAGGACAACAGTATTAATAATGTAAAACAATTCTATTAATAATTGAGGTTTAAATAAAAATAAAATCATGTAGAATGTGACATAAATAACTAAAAGAATTGTGACTTGAGTAGTAATATAGTTTCAGTTACAGACAGAAAACACACACAATCTCCATTATAATAATAAGATGTTCAAATTACAGTCCTAATTAAAAAAAAAAAGGAAAAGGTGTCAATAATTGTGACCAGAATTGTATAGCTATTTGGCTTTTCAGAACCATAGACAATATCAACCAGTTATTAAAATTCTGTTCATACTTCAACATTATCATCATCATTATTATTTTTACTTAATTCAGGTGCAGCTGGCACAACAATGGAAGACAATAATTGAAAGTAATTTTGAAGATACATTCCTTGAGTGGCTAATTGAATTTTATGACCATTTGCTCTCCTCTTGGCATGGACAGGTAAGTGGGGGTTTTTTTGTTTTGTTTTTTAGTTTTTTTTATACTAGAAATATCAACATTTCACCCAAGCAAGGTTTAATTGGATATTTTTCTTATTCAACATGGTTCACATAAACTATTAAAAATTCTCTTTTTTTTTTCTTTTTTTTTCTTTTTTTTTCATATTTAGATCCTAAGTGACCTTTAAAATGTTTGTATTAGGCAATCATTATTCAGCTGAATTGCAAGTTGAATACTGATCTAAGCATCAGAGTGTTGGAAGTTGGTTTTTATACAGGTTTGGGTTATTCCACTATATACTTTGGCCAAGTTCATTCGCTGGATTTTGATTGGCCGCTGGGTTTTCAGTATAGACACTTTGATCCATAAGTACCCAACAAGTGACTATGTTCTGGGAGTTTGTACAGAGTTTGTATTTGGTTACAGCTTGTTCAAAAAATGTCAAATCACGGACCAATTCAAAACAAGAAATTCAGTAATTTCTTCACCATTTCTTTATTTTTGGACCAATTTGGTTTCTATATGAAATCATTTGTAGGATTGATTTTAATGTGTTGGAGAATAAAACAATAATATTAGAAATCAATAACACTGAGTAATTATCTATTAAACCTGGTTTTGTTAAAACCAGTATGCAAATTAACCACACCATACATTATGTAATCCTTTATTTCTTAATGATATATAAGACATTGCAGGTTTTTAAATGCACAAATAACATGGGCTGTTTTGAGGCAAATCTAAGATTTTCATAAAGACCTTGTTAATGAATAAGATTCATTCTATGTATTAATAGTTTTGGCTATAAATTAAATGCTCATTGATAAATTTACACAGTTCCGGAGGGTATTGTGACATAAGCAGTGATATAGTTTCAGTTACAGACACTGAATCTCCATTATAATAAGATGTGATATTTCACATAAGAAAAAACAAAGTATTCAAAATGATGAATTTATTTATAGATGGAAAGTTATTCAACATTAAAATATTTCAGTTTTATTATAAAATCCTTCATCAGGACAATTGGATGATAAAATGTTGTATAAGCTGAATTTTTTTTTTTTAATTCAAAATGAAAAGTAAGAAAGTGTTATAGAAAGACATTCTTGAAACATTCATTCATATGTCTAAAGAAGTGCAACATTTCTTTATTTCGTTTCTCTTTCATTCATGACAAAGGAAATGTCTAAAGAAGTGCAACATTTCTCTATTTCCTTTTCTCTTTCATGAAAAAAATGAAATGTCTAAAGAAGTGCAACCTTTGCTTATTTCCTTTTCTCTTTCATGAAAAAAAAAGAGAAATGTCTAAAGAAATGCAACATTTCTTTATTTCCTTTTCTCTTTCATGAAAAAAAAAAGTAAATGTCTAAAGAAGTGCAACATTTCTTTATTTCCTTTTCTCTTTCATGAAAAAAAACAAAATGTCTAAAGAAGTGCAACCTTTGCTTATTTCCTTTTCTCTTTCATGAAAAAAAAAGGGAAATGTCTAAAGAAGTGCAACATTTCTTTATTTCCTTTTCTCTTTCATGAAAAAAAAGGGAAATGTCTAAAGAAGTACAACATTTCTTTATTTTATTTTCTCTTTCATGAAAAAAAAAGGGAAATGTCTAAAGAAGTGCAACCTTTCTTTATTTCCTTTTCTCTTTCATGAAAAAAAAAGGAAATGTTTAAAGAAGTACAACATTTCTTTATTTTATTTTCTCTTTCATGAAAAAAAAGGGAAATGTCTAAAGAAATGCAACATTTCTTTATTTCCTTTTCTCTTTCATGAAAAAAAAAGGAAATGTCTTAAGAAGAGCAACATTTCCTTATTTCCTTTTTCCAAAGAAAAGTAAATTTAGTTATTGATTTTCTCTTTTCAGATAAAATGGTGCAACAATGTCTTTAAGGATCCAGTTCCAATTCTGTGTAACCTTTTTGTTGATGCCATTGATGATCTGGATCCATCTTTAAGCCAATGTGTGGCCACTTACATTGCACAGCAAGGAACTGATGTCACACTCGTTTCACTTATAAGTCTTAAACAGGTTTACAACCTTTTTCTCTCTTTTTTCTCTCTCATATCTACAATTCTTTTATTTCTATTACTGAAACATTGTTAATGTATTTTTAATTCAACTAAATTCTTTGACAGTCTTTAAAAGAAAATTTACATTAAGATTTTGTTGTGGGGTTTTAAGGGGTCAAATAAGAACAAAACGACGGGTAACAAATGTAGGAAAATGTATTAACAAAAGAGTGGACAATTACAGTACAGAGAAGTGGGAATTATGTCCAACAAATAGAGTTATGAGCTGACTTGCATTGGCTTACTCTCAAGCCATAATTGTCCCTGTTACTTATAAATGTAGGAAAATGTATTAACAAAAGAGTAGACAATTACAGTACAGAGAAGTGGGAATTATGTCCGACAATAGAGTTATGAGCTGACTCACATTGGCTTACTCCCAAGCCATAATTGTCCCTGTTACTTATAGTAACCGTTGGCGCATTCCATTAGTCTATAGGGTATATCACCTATAACAGATTTTGACTTATGAAAAAAAAAAGACTTTTAAATTTAACTCAAACTATTGCGTAGATCTCTGATGAAATTCTTTCTTATTTTTAATCATGCGTTTTCTGGATGAGCAATCATATAGATATAAATGATTGGGGTCCACCATCAATCTGCCTTATATAAAAAAACAAAAAAAAACAACAGATTTCTGTATTATGTAGCGTAATTATTACGGTTTACAGGGAATTTGGGGATTGAAAAGAAAATGGTAGATTTCTGGAGAAAGAGAAGAAAAAGAAATAAAAACAAAGAGAGGTTAAAGTTTGGAACGGTAAACACTCAACGGGGGGGGGGGGACAGCCATTGACCGACCAATGACCCCGGAACTAAAGTTAAAAATAAAACCGGAAGTTCTAGTGTCTGTGAAGGAGTAGAAGTGGATGTGACCCTCCCACCTTCAGGACGACAAATGGAAGAAGAGAAAAATCGGTCTTTTTTGACTGGGCCTTCATAAGGGGCAGATGGGACTTCCCAGGTTCCCCCATGATGTGTTTCGCATAGTAGTACTAATAATTTAACCTTACCCTCCCTCTCTCTCTCCTCTCTCTCTCTCTGAAAAAGAATCCACAAGCCTAGAAATAAATAAACAACCCCTTTTTTACTATACGACTTGCATATGTTGTTTCTGAACTAATGATGGCTACTACTACTAACAACTACTACAACTCTATTTTGGCCCTACGCAACATTAATAATAAATTTACTTTTTTTTATAATGGTCCCTTATTATAAATACATAATAGTATCATTCACTCATATCTCAACTATCACAATAAACTCTACCACCTCTTAACCCTTTAAGCACTTAGGGCAAATTTATAAAAAGTAAATGACTGTGATTAAACTAAAATTAAACTATTGGTGCTACTGTGTCAGGATAATTAAATTAGTCTAAATCTAAATTAGTGAAATAGATCACTAATTAGGACTGAGCGTATTTTAGTAGTGACCACCCCAAGCGGAGATTTAACAAGTTTGAATTCAGAGTTTTCCTTCTACTAGAGTGGTTGCCTAACCAAGATTCAAGAGCCCAGTCTGCTCTACTATTTACCCATAGCTGGAGGGAGAATAGTTGGATTCATACCTTTCCTAAGGGTATTAGCGCTATGTGGACTGTAACTTGGTCGATGATTTGAACTTGGGTTAACGAGTCCATTTCTTACAACTCTAACCATTATACCAGTCTCAAATGGTAACTGTAGTCCATTAATTGATTTTAATTATTAATCATTATTAACAGAAAAAAAACTTTTCTGCTCACAGGTTTCTGAACGGTTTTTAAAAAGCATTGAATCTGCTGTTGAAGCTTACATGTCAGGTATGGTTTGAATTTCTTTCTTTTCTATCAATTCAAAATGATTAGTATCATTTTATTTTTTATAATTCTTTAAGGAATTTTAATTTCTCGTTTTTTTACAGAAAGATAAAAATATTCACTTTTTCTTTCATATAAAGTTCTTGACAATTTTTAATGATTGAGTTAAAGAAAAATGCAATTGTTCAATCAAGGCAGGTTATCTAATTGACTTGAATTTCTTTTCTATCAATTCAAAATAATGACTGCTATCTTATCTGTTATTAGTCTATTTACTGCTAAATAAAAAAAATATCTTATCTGTTATTACTCTATTTACATATTTTAAGTGTGCTGATTCCATATTTTTTAGCAGGAGTAGTGTGTCTTATCTGTTATTAGTCTATTTACTGCTAAATTAAAAAAAAAACTAAGCAAACATATTTTAAGTGTGCTGATTCCATATTTTTTAGCAGGAGTAGTGTGTCTTATCTGTTATTAGTCTATTTACTGCTTTTGCTGATTCTGTAATTTTTGTCATGGGTAGTAATCAGAACTTTTATGTAATTGACTAATCAAAAGTTTCTGTTGATTCCTATATATTTATTATCAATTGTATTTGTTTTGTTTTTGTTTTTGTTTTAATCAGCTAGCAACCCTGAACATGTGACCAGCCTTGAAAAACTACAATTAATGATTTATGCTGTGTATCGTCCGTACTTAATCAAGTACAAAACATTTGAAGAAGTTGCATTAAGTAATGAACTGAATACAATAAAATTGGTAAGAGGCTTTTTCTTTTTTTTCTTTTTCATTTGCATAAAACATTTTCCAAAAAAAAAACCCTTTCTGTTCTAACCAACAAATCATCATTTAAACTTTTCCATTCTAACCAACACATCATCATTTAAACTTTTCCATTCTAACCAACAAATCATCATTTAAACTTTTCCATAACTAATCACGCCACTCAAACCACCCTCATGGTCTACATCATGCCCATTATGTAACACAAGGTATCCCAGAAGTCACATGCACCATCCTGGTTTTCGAAAAATAAACATATTTTTTTTTTAATTTGTAAATTTTTTGAAAACCAGGATGATGCACAACTTCTAAGACACCCTGTACAATTACGTGCATAGATGAAAACCACACTATTTAATGCATGTACAGGTTTAGCTCAATCGGTAGAGTGTTTGACTAGGAACCAAAAGGTTTCAGGTTTCATACCGTCCCTCGCTAACTCAGCATATGAGTAGCACAGAGATCTATGCGGTAAAGTAAGAAGCTGATGGTAGGTGTGGCGCTCCACCTCAGACGCTAGAATAATCTCCTTGATCTAGCGCTAGTGAAAAGGAGATAGACTCCCTTGTCTGGCTTATACCGACTTTAGGCCACCCCAACGACTTTACTTACTTTTACAGTAGAACAAAGCAATTACATATTTTCTAAAACAATATGGAACTCTCTAAACTGAAAGTAACATAATGTCATCTATCTTATACACAGAGGGATTACACAAAACTGAGGCATAAATACTTTATTGCTTAGTCTAGTAATAATGTTCTCCCAACTGTGCTGCACTCTGCTCACCAACAATCAAAATCTATCTCGAAATGCCTCGTCCACCCGTCGCAAGAGCCAAAATACTACTGCTAGCTGTTTTCGTAATCGTTGTACGTAATCGTGTGACGCTCCCTCTAGCCGTCGCCGTATGCTTATATGCACGCCCGATCTCGAGAGAATTTGCATACGTGCAATCCCATTCTCGTTGGTTCGAGATCGCCCATCGTTAAATATAGTGCTTACAGCAGCCATATTTCTTTCCCGCGATGACCCTGCAAGCCAGACTCGTCTGCGCACGCTTTGAGTTTTGAGGTATGTTATTTTCATTACATCCACACTTAGTTGTAGAGATTTCCACATTTCTAAACATTTTACCAAGAGAGTTCCATACTGTTCTAGAAAACTCTTCTTTTGTTCCACTCTTCATAAGTAAGGAGCTGAAGACGCTAAAATAATCTCCTTGATCTAGCGCTAGTGAAAAGGAGATAGACTCCCTTGTCTGGCTTATACCGACTTTAGGCCACCCCAACGATTTTACTTACTTTTACAGGAGAACAAAGCAATTACATTTTTTTCTAAAACAATATGGAACTCTCTAAACTGAAAGTAACATAATGTCATCTATCTTATACACAGAGGGAATATTTGTCTCATACCCCACTTGTATGGACTGGGCACAAGGCCTCGTTTTAATGTGGGCCCACCCACAAGCCGAAGCTCATGGGTGGGAAAGAACAAAAATTGCGTCGATCCCTTCGGCATACCCCCTCAACAGGTGTGCCTCAGGCGCTGAGCAATAAACCCAGCCCTGCCCTCAAGGGGGCAAGTATTGCCTGGGTGGAAAGCCCCCTGGGATCGACGCTATTATTTGTACCTTACTGGTCCAGTGGCCAAAGCTCACTGGACCCCCAGCTAGGCCGGGTGAAAGGTCTTATACACAGAGGAATTACACAAAACTGAGGCATAAATACTTTATTGCTTAGTTGTAGAGAGTTCCACATTTCTAAACATTTTACCAAGAGAGTTCCGTATTGTTCTAGAAAACTCTTCTTTTGTTCCACTCTACATCTTTTAGATGCTGTTTGCTTTATCAACTTGTTAGATTTTTTTACTATTTCTCTTATGGACACATGGCCTAGTGGATAAGGTGGTTGGGTTAATACAGTTCTAAGTGACAGTTATCTCTGGATCCTGAGTTCAATCCTGAGTGAAGGCAGTTAGAAAAATAATTAACACAACTCCTACCCCAGCTATGGTTAGCGGAATTAGAACAGGATACCCCCGTGGACTAAATAAAGGGTTAGGTTCAAAGTTCCGTGATGGCTCCCGATTACGACAAGAAAGTTCCCGAGTTCCTGAAGAAGGCCGGAGGGCATATCGGCCGAAACGTTGTACAAATAACAATGAAGATGGGGACAATAGTCTGAATAACACAGATAATACTAGATTTTTTTAATTCTAAATCATATCCAATCATCATTTGTTATTTTTTATTTGTACCTTAAAGTTTCCATGTTTTTTGTTTTTTTTGTTTAAAAATTAAAATATTTTCTTTTTAAATTAAAACAAAAGATTTTCATCTTTACATAAGAACCTTTTTTTATTCAACACTTGTTGACCCCCCAAACAAACATTATTTTGTTCAACACTTATTGACCCCCCAAACAAACATTATTTTGTTAAACAGTTATTGACCCCCCAAACAAATATTATTTTGTTCAACAGTTATTGATCCCCCCAAACAAACATTATTTTGTTCAACACTTATTGACCCCCCCAAACAAACATTATTTTGTTCAACACTTATTGACCCCCCCAAACAAACATTATTTTGTTCAACACTTATTGACCCCCCCAAACAAACATTATTTTGACATTGACCCCCCAAACAAACAAACATTATTTTGTTCAACACTTGTCGCAAACTTACTCGCTGACACAGCCAATATTCTTTTTACATTGATAATAAAAATAATGGAATAGTTTTGCTACTTTAAAAAGAAACATTTTTGATTTGGAATTTTCCTTCTTTTTTTTTTTTTTTTTCTTTTTGTTTTAAAGGATCATGAAGAAGTTGTGGAATCTGTTGGATTAGTTGGAGAATCAGTTAACAAATTGTTTCTGTCTGCCAAAAAGGTTTGCAGCTTCAAATTCTTTTTTGTTTAACCTGCAAATAATCAAATCAATATAAAATCATGTTGTCTTTATTGTAAATATATTTTCTGATTCTTTTCTTTATAAGTTGGGTAAAAGAACCATTCAACATGTTTGTAGATTTAAAATAGAGGGGTTTATTGCAGAGAGATACAATAAGACAGACAAGGAATAGTGAAGTATGCTACTAATCCTCAAAGCCAACCCAGCATAATTCCGTGTTCATTATATATAGTCAGACCACATGGGTGAGAGAGTATGTGGAATATTCCATTACAACAAGATTAAACCCTTTATGAATGGACTAGATATTGTCAAGATGTGTGAGATTCTTTTTTTAATGAAACTTTTATGAATGGACTAGATATTGTCAAAATGTGTGAGATTCTTTTTTTAATGAAACTTTTATGAATGGACTAGATATTGTCAAGATGTGTGAGATTCTTTTTTTAATGAAACTTTTATGAATGGACTAGATATTGTCAAGATGTGTGAGATTCTTTACTTTTTTTAATGAACTTTTATGAATGGACTAGATATTGCCAAGATGTGTGAGATTCTTTTCGTTCTTTTTTAATGAAACTTTTTGAATGAATCTCTATTTTCAGGCAAATGAGAGATGTCTCCAACTGACCGATGGATTTGGATATTTGTTTTATTAGACGCCCTCAAGGTATTTAGCGTTTTTTATTTATATTCTTAGCTTTTTTTATTTGAGTGTCCTGGGTATGATATTAAACTGTATCTAATGTTGATGTTCCAATTCTGTAGTTCTGAAGGGTGTGGAGTACCTCTTCACCACCATTACTCCCAGGTCTACCCTGAAACAGAGTGGTAGTACCTGTTAGGGTCCCATCTATGGGTTGAATAAAAAAAAATGAGTTTTAAAAAAATTGAGTTTTATTTTTTAAAATTTGAATACCCATCAATAAAAAAAATAAAACAAAATGTTTTCGGCATAAAATAACCCAACAAGTGTTGAGATGCCGTAAAATCTAAGCAACCAACCAACAGTTTGATTTTGTTATTTTTAACCAGATTTCTTTGGGGTTTTTTCGCCAAAAGTAATTTTATTTACCATACAGACATTACGAACACTTCATTGTTACTTTTAATCTACTAGAATAATAACAACCACTACAATATCTAGTGTATTTGTATGTTTTTTTTTTTTTGTCTGTAACAATCAATGGAAATGACTATTAAATCCTAATGATAGTGTAAGATTCAAAGTTATAACTAGTTAAAACAACAAACTCCGACACATTTCTGAGACAAAACATTTTATATAATACAGCACATGAATAAACAAGATACATAGACAATAGAAGATAGAATAGAATAGTGTACATAAACATACATACATAAAAGTCACAGACAAGATAATATAAAGGTACAGACATGAGACTAAGAATAGTCCATGCTGTATAAATCACTTTCAGTGACTAGTAGCCGGCGTTGAGGGCCAAAGCCCCAACGAGAAAGGAATGACAATTGTCTAATCCATGTGGGTATCTATGAGGAGAGGTAGAAAAGGGGAAGAGGTGTTTGAAATAGCTGCTTATATACCAGACTTCCTGGTGACTGGGACGTAAACCCAGTGGGAAGATAACTCTTCCAGGCAAAGGGAAGATAATCCCCCACAATAGCATTCGTATAAAGGATGAAACTAGTGTCACCGGATTATTTTAGCATTTTCAATAAAACTGAAATTACTTGGTGTGTTAGTCATACCAGTTATCACACCTCCACTTTACTCAGCCCTTGTCCTTCTGAAGGCGTAAGCACTATGTCTACTTGCGTGTAGGTAAACTCCCTTGAACAATGAAGACTCTGACAAAAGTGGGTACAGATCAGGTTTATTCACCATACGAAGGTGTAAAAATCTTCACGTCCAAATAGAGACTAAGTGGGCTGAGATGGAATCCACGTCTTTTTTGTTCGATGTCTAACGTGGAAAGAAAGAATTTAGGGACAGCTAGTAAAAAGGGAATGAAATGGTGTCTTAAGGGATTTTATCCCGCCAGTAAAAATAGACTGCTAAGGAAGGTAACTCTAAAGGATTAACTATCTAAATGCATAGCAATGACATCAGTCATTGTTTATTCCTCAAAAATGCTCTAAAATCTTCTATCTAGTGGGCTTCTGCTGTTAAGGGTTGGTTTTCTTCTTCGTGCAGGGCTGGTCATTGTCTTTCACTAAGGAAGGTAACTCTAAAGGTTAACTATCTAAATGCATAGCAATGACACCAGTCATTGTTTATTCCTCAATAAATGCTCTAAAATCTTATATCAAAATTAGTACAACAAATATTTGTATCTCATTTGGAGTAAAAAGTCAGAATTCTTAGTCATTAAATTTTAAATCTATCTAAAAGTATTCTTGTTATATACTCATATATACCCACATCATACGTTGGGTATATAATAGACAGACAGACAGATAGATTAGATGATATGATTGTCTTTCTTACTTGTTACACTTCTACTTGTTGGTTCTACCACGGCCGCCATTTTCTTTCATCTACTTGGCTTCTGCTGTTAAGGGTGGGTTTTCTTCTTCTTTGTGCAGGGTTGGTCATTGTCTTTAATATCTTATTATAATGGAGATTGTGTGTTTTTCTGTCTGTAACCGAAACTATATTACTATTCAAGTCACAATTCCCTTTGTTATTGTTCACATTCTCAATGATTTTATTTTTATTTTAAGCTCAAATTATTAATAAATTGTTTTACATTATTAATACTGTTAACCATATCTACATACTAACAACATGCAATTATATTTATATATACAACAAAATAGCGGTTTACTGTGTGAATGGGAAGGCTAATTTGCATATTGATCTTAAAAATTTGATTTTAATAAATATATGCTTAGTATTATTGATTTCTAATTGTTTGTTTTTATCTTAATGAATATAAGCAACAATCTCTGGGATAAATCTTAAAAGAAATCTATTAACAAGAAGAAATAACTGTAATATTATTCTTTACTTCCTATTTTAACTAAATAGTTAAATTAGGAAAATTTACCAATGAAAGAAGGGAGTAATGGAAAATGATGGAAGAGTTAGTTTCAAAGTTGTTCTATTTTTCAATCATACCCCCTCTGTTACAAATCTTTTTATCTGCATTCTTATTCAGTTTCATTAGCCTTTCTAATTTAATATGATATTTTATTCTATTAAAACTTAAATACTTGCACCCGGAGGGTGCATATATTTGCTAGTTTAATTAACAAAACAAGACTTGGTTGTTTCTTGATCAAGCTTTTATTTTCAACTCTACCCATTTTTCCGTCGCGAATGAGTTGCGAATTCTAAGAGACATCCTCTCTGATAGGGTGCCAGCTCTCATCTGACTTAACTAAATCAAAACCTATTCCCACACGTTCAACCGTGTACCTTCAAGGGGTCAAGTAAAAGGTCACTAACCATCCATAACTGGCGAGTAACTTTTTGCTACTTTAAGTCTACGGACCCTATTCAAAATTCTAACTACAGGTACGTTCGTAATTTATGGCTACTCATAAATTATATAACTTTCTTACCATTAAAAAGTCATTAATTCAAAAGTTTTATTCAGTATTTTTATTTTCTGATTTTTATAACCTTTTTATTTATTTCTATTTATTTAGACATTTTTCATGAGTTACTGTCGTGAGTTCAAACGTGTTTTATGTAATGTGAGAGAGAAATGTCATCTTGGACGTCAATATAACCAAGAGGTGGATATTGAAGATTGGTCTCTTTTTCAACATTCCTTACGAATGATCCAAACATGTGGCAAGTATTGTTTTTTTTTATTCTTTAGTTTTACTTCACTATTATTTTATTTTCAGATATTAAAAATCAGAAAATAAAATTTTCTTCCTTTTTTTCCTACAACTTTTTATACATTATAATCTTTCTTTCTAAATTTGTGTTGTTATTATGAAAATTTACAGATTAAGCCTAAAACTAGTATTATTTGGATTATTCGGGCTATTTTCCTCATCTTCATTGTTAACTGTACAATGTTTCGGCCAATGTGCCTTCCTGGCTTTCTTCAGGTCTTTCTTGTTGAACTCGGGAACCTTTTTTACATAATCTATGCATTGATTATTGTCAACCCCCTGTATTTCTGAAGGGATGGCCCCTTTTCATATCACGGGCGGGACTTTCCATGGAATATTACAGAAAGCCCACGAAATATATGAAGTCACATGGGACCTGGTTGGCTCTCAGTTTCAGCTTGGACATCAGGCAGATAAGATGTTTCTGCCTTAGCTGGACCTCACCTGCACACGCGCGCTATGTTAGTTAGATGAAAAATGTTTAGTTTAGTAAATAAAAGTTTACATAAATAATATGGTTTTGTGGTTGATGAATGTCTTGGTAACAAGATTGACCTAGAAGAAGAAATGAATCAGGGATGACCAACCAACAAGGACAGAGAAAGACGTTAGAAGAGATGCTAGAAGAAGAACGTAAGATACCAAAGATGAGCAGAAGAATAATAGAAGTAAAGAAAGGGTATACAACACCTTTTCGGACTTGGGAACCTTCTTTTCGTACTCAGGAACCTTCTTGTCGTAACTGGGAGCCATCAAGGAACTTTGAACCTAACCCATCATTCAGTCCATGAGGGTATCCTGTTATCGTTCCGTTAACCATAGCTGGGGTACAGGTGTTAAGCTGTGTTAATTATTATTCTATGTTACTGCTGTCCCTGAACAGGATTGAACCTGCAGTCTAGAGATAACTGTCACTTAAAACTGTTAAAAATGATAATAATAATAATAGGAAAAATGTAAAAATATTCCGTACACAGAGAGATTTTTTTACAACCTTCATCAGAGTGAATTTTTTATTTTTTTACATTTTTACATTTTTCCTATTATTATTATTAATCATTATTTCAATTTCATCTGATTATTTTAATAATAATAATAGCGTAATCCGTATACATTTTGATAAACGGACCAAAACACATGTGTAAGTGATATCGATTTAATTCATTTTTATCCATCTACATTTCTTTTCTTTACTCATTTTTTCCTCATATTGTCGGATTCAATTCCCTTTCCATTCTTACACATATATATACATATACATATTCTTCTAGTCTTTTTCTTTCTGGTACCAAGTTTACATATACATATACTTTGATCTGCCACAAGGTGGGACAACGCTGAATTTCCATGCTAAACAGCAACTCCTGCAACACTTACCTTTCCTTTGGACACCAGCGGTAGTGTGGAGAGGGAGGGAACTGCTGCTTGGGCAACGGCACATCCTCCATATCAACCAGCCCAGGCTACGTAGTTCTAAAGAAGAAGAAAAAAAGAATTTGGACACTACATCATCGTCTTTCGCAGATGGAAGGAGGCCAACAACACACACACACATATTAGTTTTTTATGATTTTCCAAGCAGCACTTGAGATTCACATACTCATATTCATGCTTATACATACACACACACATTTACATTCATAGGGGCCGGGTTAGCTCAGTCGGTAGAGCGTTCAGCTAGAAACCACAAGGTTCCTAGTCAATTCAGCGTTAAGAGTAGCACAGGGATCTGTGCGGTAAAGTAAGGAGCTGATGGTAGGTGTGGAGCTCCACCTCAGATGCTAAAATAATCTCCTTGGTCTAGCGCTATTGAAAAGGGATAGACTCCCTCGCTGATTGGCTGATACCGACTTTAGGCCGCCCCGATGACTTTACTACATATCTATATAAGTTTTTTCCTAACACCAAGTTTACCCATACATACACTTGTCATGTCCCATATGTAAAATGAAATATAATTTTCTTTAATTTTAAATTCTGTTCATATATATATAATTCAAGAAGTTTATATAGATATAGGAATGATTTTAATTTCTATAGGAATTATTTACTATACATGATTGTAATTTCTTTAGGAATTATTCACTATACATGATTGTAATTTTTTAGGAATTATTCACTATACATGATTGTAATTTCTTTAGGAATTATTCACTATACATGATTGTAATTTCTCTTATTTGTTGAATTTATTCCTGATAATCTGAAATGCTAAATGAAAAATCTATCAGCATCACTGACTATACGTACACTTGTCCTCATGCCACAGGTGTAAAATGAAATATAATTTTCTTTTTCAGGTGAATTAATAATGCAAACTGAAGAATTGGATGAACAATTGATCACAAACATCATCAGTTGTTTAGGAAAATATTTACAATCATCTCAACATTCTCCTCTCAAAGAAACACAAGAAAAAAAGTAAGTTTTTATTGTCGTTTCGATGATTTAGCTCAGTTGGTAGAGCGTCCAACTAGGAACCACAAGGTTCCTGGTTTGATACCGGCCCTCAGCATATGCGTAGCACAGGGTTCTGAGGCTGTAAAGTGAGGAGGAGCTGATGGTAGATGTGGTGCTCCACCTCAGACACCAAAACAATCTCCTTGGTCTAGCACTATTAAAAAGGGGATAGACTCCCTCGCTGTCTGGTTGGTACCATTTTTGGGCCACCCCAATGACTTTTTTTATTACTAGTTTTACCTGATGTAATTGTTGTTTTTTTATCACTCTTTATTATTACTATTATTTTATTGCTAATTTTAATCGATCTTATTTTAGTTTCTTTTAATCACAATACAGCTCTGTTGGCTGGGGCTTTTTGAATACACCAACTGCACCTCTGCAGAGGGGTAAGACCCCCCCCACACACACACACACACAATAGTGCCACCTGTTGGTTGTGTGTGTGTGTGTGAGTGCATGTTTGTATTAATATTAATTTGCTGTCCAAAAATATTTTTTTGTCAAAATGTGTGTGTGTGTGTGTGCAAGTGAGCACATGTGTGTATTAATATTAACTTGCTGTCAAAAAATAATTTGCTGTCAAAATGTGAGTGTGTGTGTGTGTGTGTGTGTGTGTGTGTGTGTGTGTGAGTGCATGTTTCTATTAATATTAATTTGCTGTCCAAAAATAATTTGTTGTCAAAATGTGTGTGTATTTGTGTGTGTGTGTGTGAGTGCATGTTTGTATTAATATTAATTTGCTGTCCATAAATAATTTGTTGTCAAAATGTGTGTGTGTGTGTGTGTGTGTGTGTGCAAGTGAGTGCATGTGTGTATTAATATCTGTGATGCTTAAGGTGGCTGTGCAGTCCATGACATGCAACACTCCACTTTGGCTCTTACTTTGGCTAGACGGGCATTCAGAGAGGCCCCCTCTGAACAATCACCTGGTCATATCAAGCCCTAGCACCTATATGATTGTCCCAACCTCAAAGGTGCAGTCGGTGTATTCTACTGCCCTAGTCGACAGGGTAGGCTACTTGGGTTGAAATGCCATTATCGTTATTGAATCTGATTCTTTTTCAATTCTTATGAACTTTCTTTTTTTTTCTTTTTTTTTTTTTTTTCAGATCTGTCAAAAAATTACACTTGCTCCATCAACACGCCTCTTTACTTTTGGCCAATCAAAATGATATTGATGCTTTAGAAGAATTTTTGATTAAACTTGATGAAGGTAACGTTCAATTTTGGATTTTCTTTTTTCTTTTCTTTTCTATTAGGAAGACTATGAGAGAATAATAGGAAATATAGAATGTTTCATGTATATAATAAACCTTATAGGGATTGGCTGTTCAGTGTTGGTGTTTATCAAATAAACGCATCAACCTTATAGGGATTAGGATGTTCACTGTTGGTGTTTATTGAATAAACGCATTGACCTTATAGGGATTAGGATGTCCACTGTTGGTGTTTATAAAATAAACATATTAACCTTATAAGACTGGTGTTTCAGTGTTTGTGTTTATTAAATAAACACATCAACCTTATAATGATTGGCTGTTTAGTGTTGGTCTTTATTAAATAAACACATTAACCTCATAGGGATTAGCTGTTCAGTGTTGGTGTTTATAAAATAAACATATCAACAGGGATTGGCTGTTTAGACCTGGTGTTTATTAAATAAACACATCAACCTTATAGGGATTAGCTGTTCAGTGTTGTTGTTTATTAAATAAACACATCACACCTTATAGGGATTGGCTGTTTAGTCCTGGTGTTTATTAAATAAACACATCACACCTTATAGGGATTGGCTGTTTAGGCTTGGTGTTTATTAAATAAACACATCACACCTTATAGGGATTGGCTGTTTAGTCCTTGTGTTTATTAAATAAACACATCACACCTCATAGGGATTGGCTGTTTAGTCCTTGTGTTTATTAAATAAACACATCACACCTTATAGGGATTGGCTGTTTAGTCCTTGTGTTTATTAAATAAACACATCACACCTTATAGGGATTGGCTGTTTAGTCCTTGTGTTTATTAAATAAACACATCACACCTTATAGGGATTGGCTGTTTAGTCCTTGTGTTTATTAAATAAACACACCACACCTTATAGAGATTGGCTGTTTAGTCCTTGTGTTTATTAAATAACACATCACACCTTATAGGGATTGGCTGTTTAGTCCTGGTGTTTATTAAATATACACATCAACCTTACAGGGATTGGTTGTTCAGTGTTGGTGTTTATTATTAGGCAACCAGTTTAGGAGAAGGAAAACTCTGAATTCAGTCCGGCTTTACTCTACTTAAAAATTTATTTTGTGTTACATCCTGCCTATGGCAGAGGGGTTGGGTAATACATATAATGATTAGATTGAGTATTTACTCAAACCCTCTACACCCCCCCCCCCCCCGCTATTATTATCAAATTGCAAATTGGACTGGAAATTGATTTATTCTCTAACTTGAAGCATCTTAATGCCAATAGGCTTACAAAAATCCCACCATGATCGGCCATTTTTGTTATGATCACATAGATTCAAAAATATAAATCTATTAATAGGAATGGCTTGACTGCTATTGACACATTATTGGGTAATCTGAACATTAGTTACATAAATGAGAGTAACCTCCCCTTGTTTGTTTGTTTCACTTTGAGGAAGCCATATGTTTTGTCCTGCGATTTTCATTTCACCGTAAATCTACACTGAAAATACGAATTTGTTTGAATCAATACAACTGCATTTTTTAACACAAAAATATCATAAAATGAGTTCTTAATAACAATTAAGTTCATTTTTCAAATAATGCACAAGCACAATTAAGAAAACATTTTATGATATTTTCATGTTAAAACATGCGGTTGTATTGATTCGAACAAATTCATATTTTCAGTGTTGATTTACGGTGAAATGAAAATGGCCGACCAAAACATATGGCTTCCTCAAAGTGAAACAAACCAGGGGATGTTACTCTCATTTATGTAACTAATGTTCAGATTACCCATTATTGATTATATGGAAATCTGGTCTCTCTGATAAGATAAAGGAAAAATTTTTCCAAACTGTATCAGTACTACTGTATGGTTGCACCACTTAGATTCTAACAAAGTGTTTAGAGAAAAAAAGCTGTATCAGTACTACTGTATGGCTGAACCACTTAGATTCTAACAAAGTGTTTAGAGAAAAAGCTAGATGGGAACTGTGCAAGGATGCTGTGTGCTGTCTTGAACAAATCTTGGGAAAAGGCAGCTGTATGGCCACTTGCTCCCTATCTCATAAACCATCCAAGTAAGACAAACAGGACATGCCGGACAAGTAAGGACAAACAGACATTCTTCTGTGGGCACCTACACATAGACACACCAGTGTAGGCCAACCAGTAAAAACCTACATCATACAGCTCTGTATGGACTCTTGTTGCTGCGCAGAGGACCTCCCAGGGGCAATGGCAGATAGGGACGGTTGGTAAGAGAGAGTCATGGATATCCTTGCTGCCAGCACAACCTGATGATGATGATGATGATGATGACATGCAAATATTGGATCATTATGATATAGATTTTTTTAGACCAAGTCTCCAATAAGCACCCCAAATCATACTATTTCTCAGAATTTCTGAGATGAGGCTTGATAATTAGTATTATTTGGATTATTTGGACTATTGTCCTCATCTTTATTGTTATCTGTACAATGTTTCGGACGATGTGCCCTTCGGCCTCCTTCAGGTATTTCTTGTCAGACTTGGGAACCTTCTCGAACTCGGGTGCCTTCCTTTTGAAGTTGCGAACTCTAGACTGAATAAAGGGTTGAGTTTGAAGTTCTGTGATAGCTCCTGATTATGACAAGAAGGTTCCCGAGTTCGAGAAGGTTTCTGCTGCCTAGAGATAACTGTCACTTAGAACTGTATTAGCTCAACACCTATATCCACTACACCATGTGTCCAATTGAAGAAGGTCGATGGGCACATTGGTTGAAACATTGTACAGATAAACATGAAGATGAGGACAATAGTCTGAATAATCCAAATAATACATAAAGTATTTCTCTTAATTTCTGAGATGAGGCTTGATAATTAGTATTATTTGGATTATTCGGACTATTGTCCTTATCTTCATTGGATCATTATGATATAGATCTTTTAGACCAAGTCTCCAATAAGCACCCCAAATCAGACCAGATTTCAAAAGAACATACTATTTCTCAGAATTTTTGAGATGAGGCTTAATAATTAATATCATTTGGATTATTCGGCCTATTGTTCTCATCTTCATTGTTATCTGTACAATGTTTCAGCCGATGTGCCCTTCGGCCTTCTTCAGGTATTTCTTGTCGGGCTTGGGAACCAAAAGAAGGTTCCGGAGTCCGAGAGGGTTCTCAGGTCTGACAAGAAATATCTGAAGAAGGCCGGAGGGCACATCGGCCGAAACGTTGTAAAGAGAACAATGACGATGAGGACAATAGTCCGAATAATCCAAATAATACTAATTCAAAAGAACAGTTTTGCTTTGCACTATAAGCTTCCAGTTACAGCCTTACACTTATTTGTAAATAAAATGACAGACAATTTTTTTACATTAGAATTTCACATTAAGATTTTATAAATGCTAAAATTTAATATTTGTGAAAAATATTAAGTTTTAGCATTTTTTTTAAGTCTGTTAGTTTGTTTGAGGACAGATAGGGACGGTTGGCAAGAGAGAGTCATGGATATCTGTGCTGCCAGCACAACCTAATGATGATGATGATAATATGCAAATATTGGATCATTATGATAGATTTTTTTGGACCAAGTCCAAATAAAATATTAAGTTTTAGCATTTTTTTAAAAAGTCTTAGTTTGTTTACAAATAAGCGCAAGGGCGTTAAAGTGAAAGCTTACGGTGCAAAGCAAAACTGTTCTTTTGATATCTGATCTGATTTGGGGTGCCTCGGTTTAGCTCAGTCGGTAGAGGGTTCGGCTAGGAATCACAAGGTTCTTGGTTCGATACCGGCCCTCGCAACTCAGCGTATGAGTAGCACAGGGATCTGTGTGGTAAAGTGGGGAGCTGATGGTAGGTGTGGCGCTCCACCTCAGATGCTTAAATACTCTCCTTGGTCTAGCGCTAGTGAAAAGGGGATAGACTCCCTCGCTGTCTGGCTGATACCAACATTAGGCCACCCCGACGACTTTTTATTAGAGATTTGGTCTGATTTTTTTTTTTTTTTTTTTTTTTTTTTTTTTAATGTTTAAAAACATTGACACTCTCGTAAAAATAAGTAAAATATAATTGAAGAAATTATTCTTATCTTCCGTCCTTTTTTTTTTTTTTTTTTTTTTTTTTTAATCAATGTCCAAGTTTTAATAATTTCAGGAATGGAAATAGATTTCTCAGTTCAGTCAAGTGAGTACAAAGTCATTAGAAGTCTCTAAGAGTCTCACCTAAAATTCTCTTTTTCTTTTTCTAAATTCTTTGACTTTTAATTCCAATTGCAAAAATTCTGCTACCGTTTTTGCAATATTAATAATAATAATAATAATAATAATGATAATGATAATGAACTTTTTTATTTTTTACATTCAGCATAGAATGGGTTTCTATGAATATTAACCATTTAAGTAACTTTTTCTTTTAATTTCTAACCTGTGCTGGAATTTGAAGATTCTAATATGTGAGCCGGAGGAGGTGGGGAACATAACATATGACATGAAAAACTCACAATATCTGGAAAGAAGCTGTGTTTAGTAGCAGAACAAAGCAAAAAAAGAACGTCTTTTACTTTCTAACCTGTGCTGGAATTTTAAAATTCTAAACCTATGTGAGCGGGGGGTGGGGATGGGGACATAATACACATGGACAATAAATAAATAAAAGATAATAATAATAGACTTCAATAACTAGTAAGGTAAAACAACAACAACAAAAAAAAAGATAAAATAGAATATATAAAATAACAAGGAAAGGAGACGGAAATAAAGTAAGACTAAAAGACAGAATAAAGTTATTCATTTTGGCCCGCATATGACACGTGAAAAACTCACAATATCTGGAAAGAAGCTGTGTTTAGTAGCAGAACGAAGCAACAAAAGAACGTCTTTTATTTTCTAACTCTTGCTGGAATTTAAAGATTATAAACCTACTCTATGTGAGCACAGGTGGGGGCTGGGGGGGGGGTGACATAACACATATGGACAATAAAAAATAATAATAATAATAATAGACTTCAATAAAAAAAAAAAATTTTTTAAATATATATATATCAATAAAGGAAGGAAGAACTCAGCACCGTAATTCCATAATAAATTTATTTCGACCAAAATTGGGGCCTATAAAATCTAAGTTGATTTAATACAGCTCCCCAAAATTCCATCTCATCAGATGGAAGTGAATTGAGACCCATCTGATGAGACGGAATTTTGGGGAGCTGTATTAAATCAACTTAGATTTATATAGGCCCCAATTTTGGTCGAAATAAATTTATTATGGAATATTGCTCTGTATATAATCTAAAAAGTTTATTATACATTGAGGTCTCTTCAGTGATTTAAAGATTCGCTGTATCTATACATACTGGATCATCAATATTAATACAGTGGATCTTAGAAATCACATATAGAATCATCCCTTACTACCAAGTTTTGGATAACTCTTATATATATATATATATAATATACTAAACTTATTAGTAAACCCTTGCAGTAAGAAAAAACATGGGTAAATAGCTTGATAGTAAAAATACTACCAGACTAAGGCCAAGAGGGTCGTACCAACCAAAAATAATTGATTAATACTATAACACTTGGCCAGAAGGAAAAAAATTATATATAAAAATATATATATATATATATATATATATATAATATATATATATCGCTAGGATTGTCTAAAGCTAAAATGTAAAAAGTGCTCAATACCTAAGTAGAGCAAATGATAATTCTTGCCCTGATGAGCTAGTAAGTGAAACTATTAATAGGTATATCTGACTCATTAGGTTTAACCTTATATATATATATATATATATATATATATATATATATATATTTTTTTTTTTTTTTTTTTTTTTAAATTACTTTTTAAAAGATTTGTTAATCTGTCAGAACATTTAGTCATTTCTCTCTTAACTTTTAAATTGGCTAATGTCATTTTTTTTTTTTATTAAACTTTTTAACATGTCAAATTACAACCAATTTTAATTTTCTTTCAGGAATTAAGGGTAATCTTGAACTTTAAGTGACTAAATTCCTACCATAAAATTCTTCGAAATGAACTTAATTGTTATTAAAAAGACATTTTTTGATATTTTGGAGTTAAAAACATGCATTAAAATGGATTTGAAAAGCATTGTGTTTTCTCCGTGAAAATTACGTTGAATCAAAGATGGCTGCCATTGTTTATAAGCTTCTTCTCGGAAAAAGAAAGGGACTTAACTCTCATTGCTTTGAGAGTTAAGTCCTTTTAAGACTTAATGAGCGTTAAGTCCTTTTGTTCTTTTTCTACAAGGGCCACATAAGAACTATCAGTTAGGCAACCACTCTATGAGAAGAAAAACTCTGAATTCAAACCAGCTTTCCCTCCATCTATGGTAGTAGGGTAGACTGGGCACTTTAACTTTGATGTGGCAACCATTATGGGAGAAGGAAAACTTTTATTTCAAACCAGTCGTAGACCTGGAGAGGGATGGGTTCCACCAGGTTATTCTTACCCAAGACAGATTACATGAGTAATGCCCCCAAGACCAAACTAGATGACAGGACCAGTGAGACAGAAAAAAAACGAATTATCAGATATTTCCCATAATGCCTCAGTTAATTCCTTTAGGGGAAATAAATTAGAACTTTGTTGATAGAGGAATTATATAATAGTTAAATTAGATTATCATGACCAGAACATTCAGCAAACACTGCGTGTGACATGCAGAACACTGGACAGCTGTTTAGACTTTATTAGTTCTCCTCAGCAGTGTATAGCACAATCTTGTTCTCTGTAATGCTACATGATGGGCTACAAGACAAATTATGGTTAGGTGGCTGTGTGATCCCTGTGTCTGGCATGTGCTGATGGCCCAGAGGTAGTTTCGGCTCTGCATTCTGTGGTCACTGGTTCGATCTCAAGTGTGGAGATTGTGGTATATACTGCTGATGAGACATAATAAGGTCAAAACAGCTGTCCAGTGTTCCACATGTTGCATGCAGTTTTTGCCAAATTCTCTGGTCATGGTAATTTAATTTTAACTAAAACTTTTTCGGGTATTATCGCATAAATGCATCCTGGCCTCCTGCCCTAAAAAATGTTAAGCGGTACCTGCTCAAAATCCAACCCACGCTACTAGTTTGTTTAATGTCTTGATTGTTTTTTATGACATTTGTTTTGAATTTAGATAAAAAAGAATATCTACATATTTGGATTTTTTTATTTGTTTTTGTTTAATAATGTATTCATTGTTTTTATTTTCAAAACTCGGTCATATTTATTTAAAGATTCATGACAGTTTTTTTTTTTAAATGAAAATACTGAAAAAAAAGATATTTTTTAAAATTAAAAATGACTTTTTTTTCAATTATTTTAAGGGGCAGGGGTTAAATATTTATATTTACTTGTCAATAAAAAAACCTGGGGGTGGCTTACTTTTAACGCCTTCAAACCACTAAAAAAATGAAATTTGTCAAAAGAAAAAAAAAATGCCTTCAAACCAGTACATGAGTAGCACGGGTCAGATTTTGAAAAAAAAAAAATTATATTTAATTTTGAAAAAATTTTTTTTTTTTTCGGTATTTTCATTTTATTTAATTTAAAAAAAAACATGAATTTTCAAATAAATATGACAGAGTTTCGAAAATAAAAACAATCAATATATTATTAAACAAAAACAAATAAAAAAATCCAAATATGTAGATATTCTTTTTTATCTAAATTCAAAACAAATGTCACAAAAAACAATCAAAACATTAAACAAACTAGTAGCATGGGTTGGATTTTGAGCAGGTACCGCTTAACATTTTTTAGGGCAGGAGGCCAGGACACATTTATGCGATATGCACCGTTTGTTCTTCAACAATTATTCATTTATTTTTCTATTTTATTTATTCTGTTTATGTTTGATCTTAACTTCTTCTATATTCTAAAATTCTAAACAAAATGGCGGCTAAATGTCTGTTGCATGTTGGTGTTGGCCAAAAAAACGTCAGAAACTGCATGAGATATCTTTACTAATAATTGAGAATGGTTTATCTCTCTTCTCTAAACAGTCAAATGATTTCATGTAGAACTACCAAATTTTGGATATGCATACTTATTAGAACCAAGGAAAAGATTTTAACATGAAATTGGTTGTTCTTCTTTGGCTAAAAGAGAAGCTAACAATAAACGATAATCAGTTATTTCCTATAAATCCAACCTAAAAAAAAGGGGAACCACTCTGAATGAATTTTATCTGTTAATTAATCTACCTATTATTTTCCCCCTTTTTATCATACGGGTGCTAGAAGGCGGTGGCTGCGGGTCTACATGTCCTGGGAATGACGTTAAACTCTATCTGATGGTGAGGTTCCAGTTTTGGAGGTTTGGGGAATGTGGAGCACCCCTTCATCACCATTGCTCCTTGGTCCACTCTGACCCGGAGTGGTAGTACCTGTTAGGGTCCCATCTATGGGTTAAATAGAAAAATGTATTTATAAAAAAAATTGTATTATCCATTAAGAATTGATTTATTTCAAAACTTTATCAGCATTAAATGACCCACTGAAGTTGATATGCCGTAAAACAAAACAAACCAAACCAAAATTAATTCAGAGTGGTTCCCCCTTTTTTAGGTTGGAGTTCTAGGAAATAACCCGATAATCAATGTGAAGCCATGTTAATGGAAGATGTAATTAATTATACAGAAGTTAATTTTCAAAAGAAAAGAAGGAAAAAAATTATTTTACTTATTATAAATCAGTCATTACTAATTATACTTGTAGCTAACTCTTCTGATTGGTAAACATTATTGCTTAGTTAGGACTAACGATCATGTTGGAAATGTAAAATGAAAGCAGAACATTATTGCTTAGTTAGGACTAACGATCATGTTGGAAATGTAAAATGAAAGCAGAACATTATTGCTTAGTTAGGACTAACGATCATGTTGGAAATGTAAAATGAAAGCAGAACATTATTGCTTAGTTAGGACTAACAATTAAGAGAAAAAATGTTTACTTCAATAAATCTTATGTGCTACTTAAACTAAAAAAAAAATATCGACAGAACTTGGATGAGTATCTTCATCTTTGTTGTTTTTATTTCTTTTATTCTAGTGTTTTTGCTAATATTTTTCCCCAAGAACTCTCTCTCTCTCTCTCTCTCTCTCTCTCTCTCTCTCTCTCTGTAATTGAGAGTGAAATAATTGTTCTTGTCATCTTCTGGCTGAGATTGGAGGAAAAAAATCAATAAATATTGTGATACAAACAACAAAATGAAGATAATGCAAAATAATAAAAAATACTTTACTGTAGTCATCAGTTGTTTTAAAAGAAAGTGTTTTTTAAATGTTTTTGGTAAAATATTAGTTTGTTAATATAAACTAATAATATAAATTCTTTTGTCATATTAATTTTCCTGAAAACAATAGTGTAGATTTAGATGTTTAGATAAATAATATTTTACTGTAATTCTTAATGTTCTGTAGCCTATTGAAGTAAGTAAGTAAGTCAGTCAGTCAGTCAGTCAGTCTACTATTGGTTTGAACAACAGCAACTGGCCAAGCACAACTGAACCAGTGTCAAGACAACTGGTACTTATGGGAATTCAGAACAGTCCACTCATAGTTAGAATCATAGGAAATGAACATGGTTATTCGATTTCAAATCCAGGACTAGGCCAATTGCATTTCCCATAGGGCTAATACCCTTGGGAAAGGTATGAATCTAACTATTTTCCCTCAAGCTATGTGTAAATAGTAGGGCAAACTGAAATCTTTAACCTTTGTATGGCAACCAATCTAGAAGGAAAAATTAAAACCTCTTAACCTTTGCTTAAGAAATTGACCTTGTGTCACATCTCAATCTTGAGGAGGTATTGGTATATATATATATAATATATATATATATATATTGTTATTGGGAACAATTTGTGTTATATTAAAAGCATTGGAAAATATAAGAGGAACAAAAAAAATCCTAAGGGTGAACATTATTGCTTTTGATCTTCTTTATTATATCCAATATTTTGGGTGGCCTCAACCCTTTTTCAAAGGTTTCTGTAGACAGACTACATGTAATTAAAACAAAAGATAAAATAAACATGTTTCATATGTATATATATATAATATATATATTGATGGACTCTCCCATCAATTTTTCGACGTATAAGGATCCATCACCTTATGTTGCCAATATATATATATATATATATATATATATATATATATATATATATATATATGTATATTAAAGGGTTTTTTTTTATAGTGTATTCAAAGCATTATGTGTAATTGTAATAAGTTGTTTTTTGAAGTCAGCAAAATAATACGATGTATGTTGGAAAAATATATTTATTTACTTCTTTTGTTTTTCTTTTTTTTTATCTTTTTTTTTTTAAACATACTTAATATTTTCGGATAAAATTCATCATCAGAGTAGTAAGAAGTCTTCATCCCATTCATGTTTGGTAAAAATCAACAGTTGTTATTAATACGTTGATGAACGCTGAAATTGAAATTTGAAAGATCGGCTAAGTTTGTGAATGTCCGTTGTTAAATATAATATATATATATATATATATATATATATATATAAAGTTTTTTTTTATAGTATCTTTGAAGCATTGTGTGTATGTGTAATATAAAGATTTTTGATGGCAATTTACAATGCAATATGTGTTGAAAATTATATTTATTTAACTTTTGTTTTGTTTTTTCAAAACTAAATATTTTCGGAAAGTAAAATTCCATCCTCAGAGTTATTAAAAGTACTAGGTGTTTTTTTATATAGTACTTATCCCATGGCGATATTGTAATCATCTGTTGTTTTAAGAAGTTGAGGAACGCCATATATTTAAAAAATTTTTTTTTTTCTGTTTCGGTTATTTCCGTGATGTTAATTCAGTTTATATATATATATTTATAAAGTAGAATAGTAGAGAAAACTTTACTGCCTAGCCTTGATGGGCAGCCAGTCTAAGAGAAGAACAACTGAATGAAAAACCAAGAGTTTAAGTAGCAATTCCTGTAATGATATTGGTGCTGTATCATCCCTTGCCCTTCCTTTAGTGACATAAAGATGGTAGACAACTACTGCTAGTCCTCTGTGCAGCCTTACCCTGGCTTGCACCCACATACAGACATACAACCATTATCTCTTGAGATTAACAGATGACAACATATCCAAAAAAAAAAAACTCACTTTAACAAATACAAAATAAAAATAAGAATTACAGTAGAAACACTGTATGATAAATATTTCACTTTTACTGCCTCATTTATATCCTGTTTTTTAAGATATCTCTTTTTATTTTACCTTTGTCTATTAACCCTCTATCTACCACTGCAGTCCACAATAGCCATGTCCCAAATGGTTGACAAGCTAGTATCATATCACTGATCCTTTACTACTAAATTCTTTGAATTTTTGAGATGAGGCTTGATAATTAGTATTATTTGGATTATTTGGACTATTGTCCTCATCTTTATTGTTATCTAGATGAGGCTTGATAATTAGTATTATTTGGATTATTGTCCTCATCTTTATTGTTATCTACCCTATTTCTCTGAATTTTTGAGATGAGGCTTAATAATTAGTATTATTTGGATTATTCAGACTATTGTCCTCATCTTTATTGTTATCTACACTATTTCTCTGAATTTTTGAGATGAGGCTTGATAATTAGTATTATTTGGATTTTTTGGACTATTGTCCTCATCTTTATTGTTATCTACACTATTTCTCTGAATTTTTGAGATGAGGCTTGATAATTAGTATTATTTGGATTATTTGGACTATTGTCCTCATCTTTATTGTTATCTACACTATTTCTCTTAATTTTTTTAGATGAGGCTTGATAATTAGTATTATTTGGATTATTGTCCTCATCTTTATTGTTATCTACCCTATTTCTCTGAATTTTTGAGATGAGGCTTAATAATTAGTATTATTTGGATTATTCAGACTATTGTCCTCATCTTTATTGTTATCTACCCTATTTCTCTGAATTTTTGAGATGAGGCTTGATAATTAGTATTATTTGGATTATTTGGACTATTGTCCTCATCTTTATTGTTATCTACCCTATTTCTCTGAATTTTTGAGATGAGGCTTGATAATTAGTATTATTTGGATTATTTGGACTATTGTCCTCATCTTTATTGTTAGCTACACTATTTCTCTGAATTTTTGAGATGAGGCTTGATAATTAGTATTATTTGGATTATTTGGACTATTGTCTCATCTTTATTGTTATCTACACTATTTCTCTGAATTTTTTAGATGAGGCTTGATAATTAGTATTATTTGGATTATTGTCCTCATCTTTATTGTTATCTACACTATTTCTCTGAATTTTTGAGATGAGGCTTGATAATTAGTATTATTTGGATTATTCAGACTATTGTCCTCATCTTTATTGTTATCTACACTATTTCTCTGAATTTTTGAGATGAGGCTTGATAATTAGTATTATTTGGATTATTCAGACTATTGTCCTCATCTTTATTGTTATCTACACTATTTCTCTGAATTTTTGAGATGAGGCTTGATAATTTGTATTATTTGTATTATTTGGACTATTGTCCTCATCTTTATTGTTATCTACACTATTTCTCTGAATTTTTGAGATGAGGCTTGATAATTAGTATTATTTGGATTATTCAGACTATTGTCCTCGTCGTTATTGTTATCTGCACTATTTCTCTGAATTTTTGAGATGAGGCTTGATAATTAGTATTATTTGGATTATTCGGACTATTGTCCTCATCTTTATTGTTATCCATACAACGTTTTGGCCAATGTGCCCTTCAGCCTCCCAATTACAATAAGAGAGTTCCTGAGTTTAAAGAGAAGGTTCCCAAGTTTGAGGAGGGGGTTCCAGAGATTGACAAGAAATACCTGAAGAAGGCCGGAGGGCACATCAGCCAAAACGTTGTACAAATAACAAATAGAGATGAAGACAATTGCCCGAATAAGCTAAATAATACAGAAATGTATTCATTTAATTCATTTCTATTTTTTAACTCAAGAGCTGATGATCTCAGATGTTTTCGTGGGTCCTGCATTTTGATCGTCGGGTGGTTTGGGGCGATCTGGTAGATAAAGGGTTGAAGAACATATTCGGTTATTTCCTATAACTCCAACCTAAAAAAAGGGGAACCACTCTGATTGACTGATAAATTATTTTATTTATTGATCTACTAGGAAAAAAGAAGACGGGGTTAGGGTTAGGGATAGTTTAACTCTTAATATCCTGTTGAGAATTTATTAAGTCCACAGCCCCATTCCTATAAGGATTTATCAATAAATGGCTAAAAATGGCCTTTTCATTTAAAGTTACCTGTTATTTCACTTAAATCACAGGCTTCTGAATATGTTTAATATTACATTTAAACAAAAGCTATCATTTGGGGTAGATTAGGAAAACAAATGTGACTTCCGGCCAAGTGGAATGAGGCGGTATAGGATGTTAAGAGTTAATGGGAAAATAATAGATAGATTAATTAACAGATAAAATTCATTCAGAGTGGTTCCCCTTTTTTAGGTTGGTGTTATAGGAAATGACCACATATCATGTATTATTGATAATGAAAACATCCCATATCTGTTTGAAAAATCTAAAATTTATTTGCCAATTTGTTTCAGGTGTTTGTTTTTTGGGGTTTGTTTTTTTGGGTTTTTTTTATTTATGTATGTCTGTCAATTTTTTTTTAAAAGGTGACACCCCATCCGTTTTGTCGGACGTTTGCAAGGAAATGCATAAACTGAGTCAAGAAGTGCACAAATTTGGATTTGACATTGTTTTTGCTCAATTGAAAAAACATTTGGTCAGGTTAGCAGAAATGGAGGTAAATAATTATTATTATTATTATTATTACTAGCAAATATATACACCCTCCGGGTGCAAGTATTTAAGTTTTAATGTAATGAAATATCGTATTAAATTAGAAACGCTAATGAAACTAAATAAGAATGCAGATAAAAAGATTTGAAACAGAGGTGCTATGATTGAAAAATAGAACAACTGAAATTTACTCTTCCATCACTCTCATCTTTCATTGTTATTTTTTCTAATTTAAGTATTTAGTTAAAAGAAGAAGTAAAGAATAAAATGACAGTTATTTTATCTTGTTAATGGATTTCATTTAAGCTTCATTGAAGAGATTTTTGCTATATTCATTAAAATAAAACCAAACAGTTAGAAATCAATAATACTAACCACATATTTATTAAATTCGATTTTTTAATATTAATATGCAAATTAGCCTTCCCGTTCACACTGTAAACTGCTATTTTGTTGTATATATAAATACAATTGCATGTTATAGTATGTAGATATGGTTAACAGTATAAATAATGTAAAACAATTTTATCAATAATTGAGGTTAAAATAAGGATAAATTCATGGTGAATGTGACGTCAATTACTAAGGGAATTGTGACTTGAGTAGTGATTTTAGTTTCGGTTACAGACAGAAAAATACACAATCTCCATTATAATAAGATTACTTGCTGTTTTGAATTTAAGGTGAACCGTAATAAACACCGCCCTGTCGGCTGGGGTGTTAGAATGCACCGATTGCACCTCTACAGAGGGGTAAGACTCCCCCAATGGGGCCACCTGTTGGCCGTGGGTGGCGACCCGTGATGCTTAAAGATAGAGCCCAGGTGGATGAGCAGTTCATGACATGCAATACTCCACTTTGGCCCTATCTTGGGCTAGACGGGCAGTCGGAGAGGCCCCCTCCGATCAATCGGCTGGTCACGACAAGCTCTAGCACCTATATGATTTCCCAACCCTATTGCCCTTATGGCAAGCCCCAACCCCTTTTTATCATATGGGTGCTAGAAGGCGGTGGCTGCGGGTCTACATGTCCTGGGAATGACATTAAACTCTATCTGATGGTGAGGTTCCAGTTTTGGAGGTTTGGGGAATGTGGAGCACCCCTTCATCACCATTGCTCCCTGGTCCACTCTGACCCAGAGTGGTGGTACCTGTTGGGGTCCCATCTATGGGTTAAATAGAAAAATGTATCTATAAAAAAATTGTATTATCCATTAAGAATTGATTTATTTGAAAACTTTATCGGCATTAAATGACCCACTGAGGTTGATATGCCGTAAAAACAAAACAAACCAAACCGTAATAAACATTAACAACAACACTGAGATATTTCCCATATGATTTTGAGTTGATAATTGTTATAGGTGATATAACCTATGTACATAAATGGAATGCGCCAATGACTACTATAAGTAGCAGGAACAATTGTGGCTTGACACGAAGCAAATGCGAATCAGCTCATAACTGTGGTCGGACGCAATCTCCACTTTCTTTTCTGTAATTTCTACTCCTTGTCGTTCAATACATTTGTATCCATTGTTACCAGTCGTTTGTCTTATTTTTTACCCTTAAAACACCACAACAATAATTAATACATATTATTAAAAACAAATACATGAATACTATTTAATGGATTTATAGGCTAATGATAATAAATGATACATATGCCTATGAAATAAATTTGAGTGATATATATTAGAATTAAATCTACATCTAATTTTTATACATTAAAGTATTAAGATTATACATTAGAATTATTTTCATAAATGTTACAATATATCAAATTACAACAAATCGAAATTATTATATTTACTATCAATTTTTACATTAAAAAATCAAAATTAAAATAAGTAATGATGAAATTACATTTAAAAAAAACTGTTAAAAATTTAAAAATGAAATTATGTTTAAAAAAACTGTTAAAAATAAGTTAGAAAAATGAGATTACGTTTTTAAAAAACTTAAAAATAAGTTAGAAAAATGAGATTACGTTTTTAAAAACTGTTAAAAATAAGTTAGAAAAATGAGATTACGTGTTAAAAAAACTGTTAAAAATAGGTTAGAAAAATGAAATTACGTTTTTAAAAAACTATTAAAAATAGGTTAGAAAAATGAAATTACGTTTTAAAAAACTGTTAAAAATAGGTTAGAAAAATAAAATTACGTTTAAAAAAACTGTTAAAAGTAGGTTAGAAAAATGAAATGGGCTACAAGACAAATTATGGTTAGGTGGCTGTGTTGATCCCTGTGTGTGTGTAAAATAAAATGTAAATGTAGTGATTTTTATAAATGTCCCATAAAAGGGAAACAATGTTATTTTATTGGATTAAAAAGCATTTAAGTGTAAAATTTTTATATTTCAATTTTAGATAAAAAATTACATTGACATTTTTTTAATGAGTGTTATATTGAAAATAATTTCAGGTGTGGACTTCCCAAAGTGCTGGTACAGCAATTACGTCTGATTTGCCGACATTCAGTCTTTCTCCACAAGAATATATCACAAAGGTAAAAGTTCTTTAAAATAATAATGAAATTTATTGTGCTCAACTCATCAACTCTCATGTCTAGTACATAGAATAATGTATTAGTGTCAGGAACATGTATTGCATACAGTAATAATATGCATGTATGTGTGCGAGAGGGATATCAGGTATAGTGTTGGCAGATTACAGGAAGCATGGAGGCTTTGAAAGATGCAGTATTTTCACAGCCTACAACGGACGCAGACAGTTTAGAGGATTTCAAATCTCTCCTAACATTATTTTAATTGAGGGATATCAGGTATAGTGTTGGCAGATTACATGAAGCATGGAGGCTTTGAAAGATGCAGTATTTTCACAGCCTACAACGGACGCAGACAGTTTAGAGGATTTCAAATCTCTCCTAACATTATTTTTAATTGATTTTTTTTTTCTATTAACTTGAAATAAAACAAAAATAAACTCTTGATAAATTTAATGTTCAAAATCAATAACAGAAGTTAATAACAGCAAATGACAAAAAAAATACCAAGAGAAATTTGTTGACCTGTATTATTTAGATTTTTCTAAAATTTCTGAAGTCGTTGTCGTCTTGTTATGGCATTTCTAGTTAAATAAATTTTTTTTTTTTTTTTTTTTTTTGAAAATGTTACAGATGGTATTTTTTTTTATAAAAAAATACCATCTGTAATCTTCAGTTCCAGTGATCTTCTGAAAAAGAGATTTTATCTCGAAATATCAAGAATAAATTATAGGTTAACAAACAACACCATTGTTACCTTATTATTTTTTCTTTACACCTGCATTGTGATAGCCTTCAAAATCAATCTCCAAACCATTATGTAACAATATTTTTCGGAAATGATAAAAATTCAAGAATTTCAGAGGTTTTTGTTTGTAGAACTACTGTCATATGCAATCTGTCTGTTTTTTGTTTTTTTTTATTATGTATTGTAAATTTGAGATATTTTGTATATATTTCTCATCTTCCACTAAAACAATGAAATAACTAATTTTCCATTCAAACAATGGTGGAGGGGCCCCCTCTGATCAATCGACTGGCCATGTCAAGCCCTATTACTTACCTATATGATTGCCCCAACCCTTTTTATCATATGGGTGCTAGAAGGCGGTGGCTGAGGGTCTTAATGTCCTGGGAATGACGTTAAACGCTATCTGATGGTGAGGTTCCACTTCTGGAGGTTTGGGGAATGTTGAGTACCCCTTCATCACCATTATTCCCAGGTCCACTCTGACCCGGAGTGGTAGTACCTGTTAGGGTCTCATCTATGGGTTAATAGAAAAATGTATTTATTAAAAAAAGAATTGAGTATCCATTAAAATTTTGTCAGCATTAAATGACTCGCTGAAGTTGATATGCCGTAAAACAAAACAAATCATCGCAATGTTTTGTTTAATGGTTAAAGGGAGACAATCCTAAAATATTTTGTATTTTCTCCCTTTAATTGTTACCGCAAAATTAGAAATCCAAATTGAAACATAGTTACAATGAACCATAGGATTGAAGAAAATTGTTAGTATTATTTGGATTATTCGGACTATTGTCCTCATCTTTATTGTTATCTGCACAACGTTTCGGCCGATGTGCTCTACGCCCTTCTTCATGTATTTCTTGTCGGACTCTGAGGAAAATTGTTTTTTTTTTAATATTATTTGAGTTGATGTGATAAATATACTGAATGATTTGAATTTCTTATTAAAGGTTGGCCAGTATTTGATGACTTTACCGCAATTATTGGAGCCTTACATCATGCATGATAATCCGGCTGTGACAGTGGCTTTGCTTCATGGTAAATTGCCTTATACAGAAGATCAAGGTAAGAATTAACATAAAATTATTCTCTTTAGATGTGCAAGAGAGAGAGTGAGAGTGTATGTGTGTAAGTGAGAGAGGGGTGGTAGAGGGGAGTAGATACTTTTGGTGGCATCTACATTTCAATATTGTCGTTGGAGGCCGTGGTCTAATGGTTAGTCGTAGGAACTGGACTTGTCAACCTGAGTTCAAATCCTGGACGAAGCTACAGTTCACATATCACTAATACCCTTGGGAAAGGTATGAATCCAACTATTCTCCCTCCAGCTATGGGCAAATAGTAGAGCAGACTTGGCTCTTTAATCTTGGTTAGGCAACCAGTCACAGAGAAGGAAAACTCTGAATTCAAACCTGTTAAACTCCACTTGGGGTGATCACTACTAGAATAGGCTCAGTCCTAATTAGTGATCTATTTCACTGGTCTAAAGAGCCCTTGGTCACTACTAGAATAGACTCAGTCTTAATTAGTGATCTATTTCACTAGTCTAAAGAGCCCTTGGTCACTACTAGAATAGACTCAGTCCTAATTAGTGATCTATTTCACTGGTCTAAAGAGCCCTTGGTCACTACTAGAATAGACTCAGTCCTAATTAGTGATCTATTTCACTGGTCTAAAGAGCCCTTGTCCACTAATAGAATAGGCTCAGTCCTAATTAGTGATCTATTTAAGAAGAAAAAAGAAGAAAAAAAACAAAAACATATCTTTTACTCTTAAATAACTATTTACACTTTTTTCTTTTTTTTTTTTTTCTCTCTAAATTTTTTAGATGTGGCTTGATAATTAGTATTATTTGGATTATTCAGACTATCAATAAAGATGAGGACAATAGTCTGAATAATCCAAATAATACTTTTCTTTTCTTTTTTTTTTATCTAGATCTTTTGATGTTATTTATGTTTATAATAATTTCTATAATTTCTGTTTCTTGTTTCAGATATTCCTGAGCACAGTGCCGATTTATGGTTGCAATCCATCACACGTGGAACAATGTTTTTGTACTGTGAAGAAATTCTTAAAATTCCTGAACTCAGTCCTCATGGAACCAAACAATTGGTAACTGATTTGGGTAAATAGATAACAAAAGTTTTAATTCTGTAATGACGAGGCAAACCTACCTGACTCAAAACGGTTCCGGTGCATGGCTTGCAGGGAGAAAATGTAGCGAAGAAGAAAGGAATGTGGTCGGAGTGAGAAATGTTGAAAAGTTGGAAGGGGGGCAGAGAAGACATTTTTATTGATATTGAAAGGCACTATGGGTAATGGCCCATGGTGCATTGCGACTCCTGCTTTCACCATAAAAGTGGCCCATTTTGGGCAGAGAGGGTGTGGCGATTTTTTGCGTGCTTTAGTGACACGGCGTTTTTGTATAGAGAAGAAGAAAGAAAGAAAGAAAGAAAGGAAGAAGAAGAAGAAGGAAAGAAGACATAAATTCTTACAAACATTAAATTTTCATTTTAAATTCACATTTGTGTGTTACACACTGGACCCGTCAAAGAACACAAACACTTGTATTTAGGAAAATGTAAGATGAGATGTTTATTCCCCGTTGTGTACAGCTGAGAGTCATTGGCAGGGTTACGCAAACTTGGAGCCTTCGGGAGTTCTTTTCAAGTGATCTCGAACCTGATCGTCGTCTGTCTAATTGATCTCTACGGGCTTCTTTTATTGTAGTCTGACCCCTGGTGTCCGCCTCTTTGTTCGTGACACCTACACAGTTTTTCTGTATACATGCCTCTTCGCCCACGCAGGCTGTTTTCATTGGCTATGGGCTACGCTTACAGATTTCTGCACCGAAATCATGTCAAATATTTACCTGCATTTCCAGGTGCAAAAGGTCAGGTCAGGGCCACATCCTGTTTTCATTTCCAGGCTGCACCTGACCCCCATGCACTTCCTATTCAGCCTGGTCCTTGGGTGCACTGATCAGACAATATATTACATGTGTTTATGGGAGACATCCCCCCTCCCCTTCAAAAAACTGCTTGCATACAGGATCAGTTGCAGGAATAACATTTTAATTCTCAACAAAAGTTTTGACAACATTGATTTGGTTTGGAGTTTAAAGTTTATGCCACAATCATTATGATTAACAGAGATGCTGATAGGCACACGTCCTGCGTCCCTGACACATAAAAAATCTAAAAGAACGTTTTCCTTCTCAGAGACTGGTTGCCTAACCAAGATTAAAGAGCCCAGTCTACCCTACTATAGATCACTAATTAGAACTGAGCCTATTCTAGTAGCGACCACCCCAGTGTTGTTTTTTTTTTTTCTTCCCTCACCACTTCAAGCTAACTGTAAATACATTTCAATATTTTCTTAGAAATGAATTACACAGGATAGGTTACAAAGTAGGAGTTAGATGGCTTTAGTTGGGACCTATAAATTTTCCCGGGGACTCATTCAAAGCAAATATATGCATCCCAGGACGCACTAAATCAAAAAGCTATCACCATCACTGTGTGTGTATGTATGTATATATATATATATATATATATATACACACACACACACACACACACACAAATCTAAAAGAAAGCAGTAAAATCATATCCATGCATCACAGTATTTTTCTTTTTTCTTCCCTCATCATTTCAAGCTGTTAAATACATTTCAATAGTTTCTTAGAAATGAATTATACAGGATAGGTTACAAGGTAGGAGTTAAAAGGCTTTAGTTGTTTACAAGATCATAAATAAAAACCCTACAATTTATTAAGAAACTTTAGTTGGGACCCATCAAATTTCCTGGGGACTCATTCAAAGCAAATACGTGTGTCTTAGGATGTACTAAATCAAAAAGCTATCAGCATCACTGGATTTAGTTGGATTATTCTGCTCAGTTTGTAGAACATCCACCTAGGAATCACAAGGTTCCAGGTTCAATACTGGCCCTTGTCAACTCAGTGCATGAGTAGCACAGTTTGGATCTGTGCAGTAAAGTGGGTAGCTGATGGTAGGTGTGGTGCACCACCTCAGACACAAAAAAAAACAATCTCCCTGGTCTAGCGCTCATGAAAACAGGATAGACTCCCTTGCTGCTTGGCTAGGTAATGAGACATTTATTAACTCTTCAACTAATCAAAACAATAGAAAAGTGGGCTGAACTTGCACAAAGGTGTCAAAATTAAGGTGACCCAGAAAAAACAGAACCCAAATTATTTATTTATTTTCCCATTAAACTAACCTTAAACCCCAACACTAACCCTAACCCCCCCCCTAGTTAAAATTAACAGTTTTATTACAAAATTTGTGGGTTCTGTTTTTTCTGGGTCACCAGTATACAGGGTGACCCAGAAAAATAGAACCCAAATTATTTATTCATTTTCCCATTAAACTAACCCTAAACCCTAATCCTAACCTTAACCCTAAACCCTAACCTCCATAGTTAAAATTAACAGTTTTATTACAAAATTTGTGGGTTCTGTTTTTTCTGGGTCACTCTAATTTTGACACCTTTGTGCAAGTTCAGCCGAAAAGTGTTAACAACAATAACAAAAAATATGAAAATATCAAAAAGACACTTGAGTTTTTCCTCCCTTCGAAGATTATTGGTAAATAACTGTATTCAGAATATTTTCTTTTTCTACCACTGTATGATACAAAATTTTTATATTTTTCAGATTACCTCTGCAATGTACTGGATGATTTGGGTCTTAGTGCTGAACAAATGGGTGATCTAAAAATGTTGCTCAAGGCCAAACCAAGTGAAATGAGAGAAGTTTCTGAAAGAATGCCACAACGACTCACTCATGCAGTCAGTCGGATGAGAAACATTGAATTATAAATCTTGGATTTGAATTTAATAAACAACAATATGAAGAAGGCCAGAGGGTACATTGGCCGAAACGTTGTGTATATAACAATAAAGATGAAGACAACAGTCAAAAAAAATTTAAAAATCTAAGTAATACAAATAAACAATGAGTTTTTTTTGTTATTTCTGTTTTCTGAATTAAAAAAGAAAGAAAAAAAAAGAAAAACTTTGATTTCACTTTTAAAATTAACCAGATTTCTACCACCACCACCACCCCCCCAAAAAAAAATTAACCAGATTTTCTACCCCCCCCCCCAAAAAAAAAAAAATTGTCTTATAATAATCTTGATTTAACTCTTACTCATTTTTTTTTTCTTTCTGTCTCTCTTTTCAAATTTTCATTATGTTAGATTGAAACTTCTGCATGCTCATCTCCCCTCTCTATCTTTCCCTTACTCTCTTTCTTGCTTTCTTATCATATTTCTTTAGTGTAGCGTGTCCTTTTTCTTCATTTTCTTTATAATAAAATGGAATCATTTAGCTGAGGTGACAACATTCATCGGTGGCAGCAGAATCTCCATAGAGGCCTGTACATGTCAGAAGTCACCCTGATACAACATCATGAAGCTAAGAGGTCCATAAGAAAGCAACGGCAACAAAGCATCGGAACATCATCATCTACAGGGACAACCTACAAATGCAAAATCTGTGGTCGAGAATGTTTCTCAAACATAGGACTTCATAGTTACAGGAGGCGCTGCAACTTCAGGGGCACACAAAAACTTTTATCATAGTCTTTCGAGACTGAATTGCCAATGAATGAAAGCGTGTCCTTTTTCTTCCCTTTCTTTATAATAAAATGGAATCATTTAGCTGGGGTGACAACATTCATAAAAAAATAAGAATTCCGCGGATAAGCAACAGCAGATAATCTGGATTTACATTTTTGCATTTCATTTTGAACGATTTGGATGGTCTCATTTTTAACCAGAGGGTGTTGTAAGATGATAACCATCATAGTTTTAAGGAACATAAGTATTAATATATATTATGAGACATGGAGTAGTATTTTCAGTTGTAAAAAATAATTATAAAAAATCAAAAATAGAATCTGAATGCCTAATGCGCAATGGAGGTGTGTGTCGTATATCGGGGCTTGTCAACGTGCCTCCAAATTCACGGCACTAAAAAGGTATTTGTTACGCGGCAGTCATCTTGTCGATAAAAAGGTACAATACGTGAGATATATCGTCATAAGGGCATAGCATTTATTTTCGGGCTCATCTCATGGGTTGTTTCTGAGAGAAGGAAAGGCAGAGAGAAAGAGAGAGAGGACACTGTTAAATTACTGTAATCCCACACTAGGGACCAGAGGCCCGTCTGTATTCTACACTGCCAGAAAGCAAAAAAGAGACTGATCTTGTTCATCGTTCCTTGTCACCACGTGACTTTCGGTTCTGGTCAACACCCGAAACTTCTGGTTGGCTTCCAATTCTCCATCCGGGGGGGTCATACCTCGGTCAAATTCCCAGCAACCCGTTGTGTGTCCATTACTCCTTTTTTTTAACCTTTACTTTCTCTTATTTCTTCTTCCTCTCTTTCTATAGCAGTCCGCCCAAAACTCCGGACCTTCATAATCACATTACAGGTAAATTGGGTTAGAAGAGGCTTTTGTGGTTATAACCTATTTTTCTTTAAGTAGCCTTGTTTAAGCTCAAATAAAGGAGCCTTCTCATAATTCTTTCTCATTTTCATGGGTAAATATGCATGTTACAAGAAAACTGGGGAAAAGGCTTGAATTGTTTATATATTTATTTACCAGCCGCTCCGCATGCGCAGGATGTGACACAAGGTCAATTTCTTAAGTGGAGTTTAACAGGTTTGAATTCAGAGTTTTCCTTCTCCTAGACTGGTTACCTAGCTAAGGTTAAAGAGACCAGTCTGTCCTACTATTTACCCAGAGCTGGAGAGAGTTGAATTCATACCTTTCCCAAGGGTATTAGCGCTATGTGAAATCCAAACAGCTTTGTCCAGGAATTGAACTCAAGTCGATGAGTCCATTTCCTAAGACTCTAACCATTAGATCACACGCCTCCATTGAATTGTTTATATAGGAATAATAAAAGTTTACTTTATTGATAGATCACACTTATAAGAACAACTTTTATATACCCCTTTAATATTCTCAGGTATATAATCCGCCCTGTTGGCTGTGGTGTTAGAATGCACCGACTGCACCTCTGCAGAGGGGTAAGACTCCCCCAATGGGGCCACCTGTTGGCCGTGGGTGGCGACCCGTGATGCTTAAGGATAGAGCCCAGGTGGATGAGCAGTTCATGACTTGCAATACTCCACTTTGGCCCTATCTTGGGCTAGACGGGCGGTCGGAGAGGCCCCCTCCGATCAATCGGCTGGTCACGTCAAGCCCTAGCACCTATATGATTTTCCCAACCCTATTGCCCTTATGGCAAGCCCCACCCCTTTTTATCATATGGATGCTAGTCTACATGTCCTGGGAATGACGTTAAACTCTATCTGATGGTGAGGTTCCAGTTTTGGAGGTTTGGGGAATGTGGAGCATCCCTTCATGACCCGGAGTGGTAGTACCTGTTAGGGTCCCATCTATGGGTTAAATAGAAAAATGTATTTATAAAAAAATTGTATTATCCATTAAGAATTGATTTATTTCAAAACTTTATCGGCATTAAATGACCCACTGAGGTTGATATGCCGTAAAACAAAACAGGTATATAATAAAGAGATAAACAGATCAGAGATGAGATGGTAAATCTTACTTGTTACACTTCTACTTGTCGCTTACTGCTTCTTCTTCAATCTTCCAGTTGGATCGAGGCAGGGAGAAGACGAAAAGAGTAACAAAGGACTTTTTCCAGGTAAAGCGAACAAAGAAGGATGGGTAACAATAAGTTCGGAAATAGATTTGTCCGCTGATAAAGATAACAAAAGAAAACATGTAGGAGTTTGATATATATAAAAGGAAGTCAGGGATCCCAGGTCAGCAGACAGTGAGACAGGAGACAGCGGACGAAGAACAAGTGAGCGACAGACGCTCACGGTCCTTTGCAGCCAACGGCTGTGGGACCCCTCCCACCTCACCAACACCAGTCATCCCAGCAGCAGTAGTAGTCATCGTCAACCCTTGGGCACTCATTGTAAGCTCTGTGCCTTCACCACCGAAGAAAATAAAGAAGGGTCCTCTCTTTGTACATACATATCTGTTGTTTATTGAAGTCCAGTAGTCGGTAGTAGCTGACTACTATATATATCATTTAGGGTTAGTGACGATACCCACTATGTATGCAGTTACACGATTTAGCAGCATGAATTTGAAGAAGCCGCTATATAACATATAGAATTTGATGCAGAATACAACATCTTGTCTGACCGCCATCTTGTCTGGGCCTGGGCTGACTTCTATCTAGGCTTCTGCTGGGGGTTAACTTCCCTTCTTAATTCTTCTTTGGGCTGGGCTTAAAATTGTCTTAAACCACATTACACAAGACTTGGTTTTTGCTTGATCAAGTTTTATTAGCCCAATATTGATTCCATCACAGGGAGAGAATGAACCCTGGGAGAGCCGACAATTGCGTCTGCTCTCCTTTGAATCGGGTCACATCTGCTTAACTAAAACTAAAACTATTCTCATGTGTCTATCATGGTGCATTTTTATGGGGTCAAAACATTATAACTGTCACCAGTAATTTTCCATGGGGACCCCTTGATTCTAAATCAACAGACCTTAATTCAATTATTCTAACTTACAGGTATGTTCACAACTTATGACTTCTCATGAATTGTAACACAACTAAACAAGAACATTAAAAACCTTTTTAAAAAAATTGATTTCTAAACAAAACTAAATATTCTATTCATTTTGATATTTCATTATAATGGAGATTCAGTGTCTGTCTGTAACCGAAACTATGTTACTGCTTACCTCACAATACCCTCAGGAATTGCATAAGTTTATCAATGAGTACTTAATTTAAAGTCAAAATCATTAATACATAGAATATATCTTATTTACTAATGATGTCTCTATGAAAATCCAAGTTAGGTATTCCTCAAAACAGCCCATGTTATTAGAATATTTACCTTATATCCCATGTATGCAGGTATGACACAAGATCTTTTAATGTGGGACAATCCATGAGCTGAAGCTCATGGGATGGCGGATGCAAAAAATTCGTTAATCCCGTCAGCATTTCCTCTCAAGGGAGGCACCTCAGGCACTGGGCAATAAACCTAGTCCTGCCCCTTTAAATCAAGGGGTCTGGTATTGCCTGGGTGGATGGCCCCCTGGGATCACACTGTTAATTAACAACACAGGTCCAGTGGCAAAAGTCACAGGCCCCCGAAAGGCCCATGTTATGGTATTTGCCTCTCACCCCACTTATGAGGACGTGACACAAGGACATTTTTATGTGGGCCCACCCACAAGCCGAAGCTCATGGGTGGTAGACACAAAAAATGTGTCGATCCCGTTGGCATTCCCCCTTGAGGAGGGTGCCTCAGGCGCTGGGCAATAAACCCAGCCCTGCCCCTTTAAATCGAGGGGGCAGGTGTTGCCTGGGGGGATAGCCCCCTGGGATCAACGCTGTTAATTTACATTAACAAATACAGGCCCCGAAAGGCCCATGTTACTAGTGCATTTAAAATCCTGCAATGTGTCTTATATATCACTAAGAAATAAAGGTTTACATAATATATGGTGTGATTAATTTGCATACTGGTTTTAACAAAACCGGGTTTAATAAATAATTTACTTGGTGTTATTGATCTCTAATATCATTGTTTTATTCTTCAATGTCTTAAGATTAATCCTATGAATGAGGAAATTATAATCCTTGATTCATTCAACTATTAGGAAATGAATTGTTATTTATACATATATGAAGGGCAGTTGTGTGTATGTATGTCCAGATGAAACTACGAAAATAAAACAATTAATGACAAAGTAAATATATATACCCATTAAATATCCTCAGTTCTTGCTTTTTGTGCAAAAATTATGAAGATTTGATTTATATTCGATGATATTTAAAATACATAGAAATAGCATTGAAATTCTACTTAGAAATGTCCACCATTTGTAAATCTCAAAAGTAAACAAATCAATACACCAGAGTTTTTTTTTCCCCCCTCTACCCAGTTGATGCGGGGTAGTTGCTTCTAGTAATAAAATAATTCCATTTATTTATTTATTTGTTATTAATTAAATAATAATTTTATTGCATGTGTAGAAGAATGATGGTTAGCTGAATATCATTTCCTTGTATAGAATAAATGCAAGAAAATAATTCACAACAAAGTCATTATAAGAACTAGCAAATATATGCACCCTCCGGGTGCAAGTATTTGAATTTTAATGTAATGAAATATGTTAAATTTGAAATACTTTTGAAACTAAATAAAAATCCAAATAAAATGATTTGGAACAGAGGGGGTATAATCGAAGAATAGAACAGCTTTGAAACTAAGTCTTCCATCGTTTTCCATCACTCCCTCCTTTTATTGCTGAATTTTCCTAATTTAACTATTTAGTTAAATTAGGAAGTAACGAATAAAATTGCCGTTATTTCTTTATATTAAAGGATTTCTTTTAAGATTTATCCCCGAGTTTTTTGCTCATATTCATTAAGAAAAAAACAAACAATTAGAAATCAATAATACCAAGCGCATATTTAATGAAATTAAACTTTTAATATCAATATGCAAATTAGCTTTCCTGTTCACACTGTAACCCGCTATTTTGTTGCATATATAAATACAATTGCATGTGATTAGAATGTAGATAAAGTCAAAAGTATTAATAAGGTATAACAATTTTATCAATAACTGAGGTTTAAATAAAAATAAATTCATGGTGAATGTGACGTCATTAACTAAGGGAATTGTGACTTGAGTAGTGATTTAGTTTCGGCTTCAGACAGACAAACACACAATCTCCATTATAATAAGATATTTTATATCTTCCTTTCTTTCTTATCTTTTTTATTTTATTTTACGGCATGTCAACCATTGTTGGGTTATTTTATACCAAAGATGTTTTGTTCTATTCATTCTTGATGGGTATTGAAAATTATTTTTTTAACTCATTTTTTAAAAAAAAACATATTTTTGTTTGTATCATTTGGACTATTGTCCTCATTTTTATTGTTATCTGTACAACTTTTGTGCCTTCTGGCCTTCTTTAAGTATTTCTTGTCAGACTTGGGAACCTTCTTTTTGAACTCGGAGAACCTTGTTTTCAAATAAAAAATACCTGAAGAAGGCCGGAGGGCACATCAGCTGAAACGTTGTAGTACAGATAACAATAAAGACAAGGACAATAGTCTGAATAATCCAAATAATACTAATTATCAAGCCTCATCTCAAAATTTAGAGAAATAGTGTAGATAACAATAAAGATGAGGACAATAGTCTGAATAATCCAAATAATACTAATTATCAAGCCTTATCTCAAAATTTAGAGAAATAGTGTAGATAACAATAAAGACGAGGACAATAGTCTGAATAATTCAATTAATACTAATTATCAAGCCTCATCTCAAAAATTCAGAGAAATAGTGTAGATAACAATAAAGATGAGGACAATAGTCTGAATTATCCAAATAATACTAATTATCAAGCCTCATCAGAAAAATTCAGAGAAATAGTGTAGATAACAATAAAGATGAGGACAATAGTCTGAATAATCCAAATAATACTAATTATCAAGCCTCATCTCAAAAATTCAGAGAAATAGTGTAGATAACAATAAAGATGAGGACAATAGTCTGAATAATCCAAATAATCCAAATTATCAAGCCTCATCTCAAAAATTCAGAGAAATAGGGTAGATAGCAATAAAGATGAGGACAATAGTCTGAATAATCCAAATAATCCAAATTATCAAGCCTCATCTCAAAAATTCAGAGAAATAGGGTAGATAGCAATAAAGATGAGGACAATAGTCTGAATAATCCAATTATCAAGCCTCATCTCAAAAATTCAGAGAAATAGGGTAGATACAATAAAGATGAGGACAATAGTCTGAATAATCCAAATAATACTAATTATCAAGCCTCATCTCAAAAATTCAATAAAGATGAGGACAATAGTCTGAATAATCCAAATATCAAAAATTCAGAGAAATAAGATAACAATAAAGATGAGGACAATAGTCTGAATAATCCAAATAATACTAATTATCAGCCTCATCTCAAAAATTCAGAGAAATAGTGTAGATAACAATAAAGATGAGGACAATAGTCTGAATAATCCAAATAATACATCAAAAATTCAGAGAAATAGTGTAGATAACAATAAAGATGAGGACAATAGAATAAAATTATCAAGTCCAATAAAGATGAGGACAATAGTCTGAATAATCCAATTATCAAGCCTCATCTCAAAAATTCAGAGAAATAGTAGACAATAAAGATGAGGACAATAGTCTGAATAATCCAAATAATAATTATCAAGCCTCATCTCAAAAATTCAGAGAAATATAGATAAATATGAGGACAATAGTCTGAATAATCCAAATAATACTAATTATCAAGCCTCATCTCAAAAATTCAGAGAAATAGGGTAGATAACAATAAAGATGAGGACAATAGTCTGAATAATCCAAATAATACTAATTATCAAGCCTCATCTCAAAAATTCAGAGAAATAGTGTAGATAACAATAAAGATGAGGACAATAGTCTGAATAATCCAAATAATCCAAATTATCAAGCCTCATCTCAAAAATTCAGAGAAATAGGGTAGATAGCAATAAAGATGAGGACAATAGTCTGAATAATCCAAATAATCCAAATTATCAAGCCTCATCTCAAAAATTCAGAGAAATAGGGTAGATAGCAATAAAGATGAGGACAATAGTCTGAATAATCCAAATAATCCAAATTATCAAGCCTCATCTCAAAAATTCAGAGAAATAGGGTAGATAGCAATAAAGATGAGGACAATAGTCTGAATAATCCAAATAATACTAATTATCAAGCCTCATCTCAAAAATTCAGAGAAATAGGGTAGATAACAATAAAGATGAGGACAATAGTCTGAATAATCCAAATAATACTAATTATCAAGCCTCATCTCAAAAATTCAGAGAAATAGGGTAGATAGCAATAAAGATGAGGACAATAGTCTGAATAATTCAAATAATACTAATTATCAAGCCTCATCAGAAAAATTCAGAGAAATAGTGTAGATAACAATAAAGATGAGGACAATAGTCTGAATAATCCAAATAATACTAATTATCAAGCCTCATCAGAAAAATTCAGAGAAATAGTGTAGATAACAATAAAGATGAGGACAATAGTCTGAATAATCCAAATAATACTAATTATCAAGCCTCATCTCAAAAATTCAGAGAAATACAAAAAGAATATTCTGTAATTGATATTTGTGCAAGAAGGTTATCATCAAGGTAAGAAGTAAAGAATTGATAAATTTGCAAAAAGAACTGATTGTTAAATTCTGTAAGGAAGGTAAAAGTTACAGGAAAATCTCAGACAACCTGAATATACTGTTTACTTGAAACTAATTTGTTCATCAATTGCAACGTATACAAACGTAAACCTATTGAAATTCCCGCCCTGTCGGCTGGGATATGACCTTTAGGCACCCCTTTTGCAATCTCGATTCATAAGGACATTTTTTTCATTTACACCGTCAAAATCCGTTTGTTTGTTAACAGACGATCTTTAGAGGTTTTTTTTTATTATAAAACTAACCCCTAACCTTAACCCCTAACAAACAACTGTATTTTGACGGTGTAAATGAGAAAAGTGTCCTTGTGAGTTGAGATCGCAGAAGGGGTGCCCAAAGGTCATATGGTCCCAAAATCCAATGGTTACTCGTCAAGAGTTGCAGGAGGATTTGCTTTCATCAAAAATCTGTGTCACTAAATAAGCAATAGAAACACATCTCCAAAATTGTCAAAAAGCCCGAGGGTGTCCTGGCATCACTCAGCAAGACCTTTGTCAGCTGCTCACTGGCTATCTATTTGAAGCTGTACAAAGCTATGGTGCGGCCACACTTGGAGTTTGCATCACTGGTCTGGAACCCCTATCTTGCTCAGAATATTAACCTCCTAGAAACTGTACAGAGACGTGCAACCAAACGAATACCCTCCATCAGGCATCTGCCATACTCTGAACGTCTCGCTGCCCTGGGAATGGATTCGTTGAAATTTCAGTGTCTGGCAACTGACCTGATAAACGCTCATAAGGTCATTAATCATTTTAACAACAGCAACCTTGAGCACCTTTTTGATCTCCATCTTTCTAACACGTGTGGGCATGCCCACAAAGTCAGAAAACCGCACTGCTCACGTAACTTTCAGAAACATTTTTTCATGAGTTGCGGAGACATGGAATAAACTGCCCGCGTCTGTTGTAGGCTGCCGAAGCACTGAGTCTTTTAAAGCCTCCATGCTTCCTGTAGTCCGCCGACACTATACCTGATGCCACTCTCCACATATGCACACACGTGCACACATACATGCATATTACTACTGTAAACTGTTCATGTTCCTGACACTAATACATTATTCTGTGTACTTTACATGAGACTTTGATGAGTTGTGGTGCACCTGAGCACTGTACACAATAAATTTCATTATCATTATTATTAAATTAATAGGAACAATCTAAGTAAGTAAAGTTGTCGGGTGGCCTAAAGTCAGTATCAGCCAGACAGCAAGGGAGTCTATCTCCTTTTCACTAGTGCTAAACCAAGGAGATTGTTTTGGCATCTGAGGTGGAGTGCCAAATGTACCATCAGTTCCTTACTTTACTGCACAGATTGCTGTGCTACTCATACGCTGAGTTAGCGAGGGTCGGTATCGAACCAGGAACCTTGTGGTTCCTAGGCGAACACTCTACTGACTGAGCTAAACTGGCCTTTAAAGTCACACAATTATTCCAAAAGTAAATGATATTCGTGCAAGAAGATTATTGTCATGGCAAGAGGTAAAGAATTGACAAATTTAAGTAATTTATGAGGAAGTGCGTCCCGGTCTCCTGCCTCAATAGTTGCTGCCCGGTGACTATTAAAATAACGACCCAGCTCAGTCTATTCAAAACTATCCATCTATCTATCTATCTCAATTTGTTCATATTTATCTATATTACTTTAAATACTAATTTTTTTTTTTCCTGATTGTTTAATGTCTTGTTTTTAGTTTAAATAAACAAGAATTACGACAAAAAAAGAAGCGACCCCCCCCCAATACATTTACTTGTCGAAAATATCTATCTATCTATCTCCATTTGTTCGTATCTATCTATATTATTTTGTTTGTTTATCTATCTATCTATGTCTATTCCAAACTATATATCCATCTTCATATCTAAACAAGAATTACAACAAATTACGATAAATAAACAAGAATTACGACAAGCTGGGGTTGTTATTTTGATAGTCACCGGGTAGCGGTTTTTGGGGCGGGAGACCGGGACACACTTCCTCATAAATTACCCAAATTTACAAAAAGAATTGAATATTAAGTTCTGGAAGGAAAGTAAAAGTTACAGGAAAATCTCAGACAACCTATATATTCCGTTAACTACTATTAGTTTGTTGCGGGGCCGATAAGGATGTCGACCCCACAGACTTTTGAATAAGTGAAACGACTGGAGGCAATGAAAGAGACAAAGGCAGAGGATTTAGATGGCAGGAAGTAACCAGGTGGTCAATTTATTCACGAGAATTGACAAAGGTAAATCGGCAAGTTGAGTTTTCGTCGTTCGAGGTTGGTCGCTCAACGTTCGGTCAGTCCCTCGTTAATCTGGGTGGATAGGTCGTCCGTTGTCGGATAGGCAACTGGAATCCGGAATCGGGATACAGTGCGTCTACGGGTTTCGGTTGACGTCGTGGTCGGTCGGTAACGGTCTCGGCTTGCGGTTGTATCGGCTGCGAGCCCCGGTCGTAGTCCCGTCGAGGACTGTTCGGGTACGAGCGTGAAACGTAACAGCGACGGACCGTTCGCTTAGCACGTGCGTTGCCTGGGTCTGATTGGCCGCGGTTATGCGGGATTTCAGACCAGGCTGGTACGTGTGCGCAAATGCCTCGAGTAGCTAGGTGTTTGCTCGGCGGAAGATCGAGTCGGATCTACCAAGCTAGGACCTAGCGTACTGTCGGCGAGGGACGCCTATCTGGTCGTAAGATCCAGATCTTCTAGGGATTTCGCCCTAGGATCGCATTCGTGGTTAAGGAAAGACTGAGGTGAAAAGGGCCGACTGGTTAGCTCTGAAAAGAGCTGGGTTTGTTTAGCCTTGAAAAAGGCTGATATTGCTGGACTGGAAATGTTTGTGTCATCACAGCGTCGTCTAGCGTCAAAGAAAGGCAGGTCGTTCCAGCAGCGTAGAGAGGCAGGGCGGTCAGGAATCAGGAAAGGCCATTTGTTCAGAATAGGAATCAGGATCGTTAACTGTCGGTGGCTGGCTGGAACTGTCCTCGTCATCGCAAACGACTTTCTTAAATACCCGAAATTTGCCGGAAATATCAAATGACGTCAGGGAAAAGTTCGTTAGAAATGATGATGTCATAGTTTTGCCTACGTGACCCAATACACGTTAAAGTGGGTGGAGCTGGGCAAAACTGGATATATCTGGTCAGACATGGAAAGGGGTTTGCTTACGTGCGAAAATGCACACGCGTGCTCTGATTACGTGCGTTCGTTCAGAGAAAGGGGTCAAGGCTGTTTTTGGCCCCGACAAGGCCCCCCTCCTAGAAAATTGATCGTATCAATTAAAAGAATCGATAGTCGCAGAGTTTTTTTGGAAAGGTGACTCTGCGGCCTGATTTGGTTCGCTGTACAGGAGGCGCTGGGGTGTCTTCGATCGTCGGCGGTGTGGGTTCTTCGTCGTTTGCTCCGAGTCGCTCCAGAAAAGCAGGTTTAGTTCGATCAAGTGCGATGGTATCAGTCGTGTTACCACGCTTGATCGTAAGGTGCTTGTCGGAACGGCGAATAACTTTGAAAGGTCCCTGGTAAGCAGGTGTGAGTGGTTTCTTCACCGTGTCGTTTCTGATGAAAACGAACTCACAGTCTTGCAGTCGTTTAGGGACGTATGTCGAAGTCGATTGTTGTCGTGGAGGAGTGTATCTTAGTCGTGCCATCTTGTGGCGAAGTTCCTCGACGAATGGTGTCGTTGCTTTCGTGCTCGTAAGAGAGTCGTTGAAATACTCTCCGGGTAGCGAAAGAGGCGTGCCAAACACGAGTTCGGCGGGTGAGCAACCCAGGTCGTCCTTAACGGTATTTCTCCAGGCGAGGAGGGTCAGAGGAAGGTTGTCAACCCAGTTGGTTGAGTCGGTTTTCGTGGCCAGGGATGTTTTGAGAGATCGGTGGAATCTCTCCACAAGGCCATTAGCGCATGGGTGGTATGCCGTCGTCTTGATGTGCTTGACTCCGAGAATGTTGGAAATTCCCTGAAGAGGGACGATTGGAATTGCGCGCCGCGGTCAGTAGTAATGACCTGAGGTGTGCCGAAGAAACCGATCCACTCCTTCAGGATGGTCTTGGCAACGGTGCTGGCAGTAATGTCCTTGATGGGCACGGCGGTTGGCCATCGGGAGAAACGATCCCACCACTGTCAAAAGGTACTGGTAGTCCTGACACATAGGCAACGGTCCCACCAGGTCGATGTGTATGTGTGAGAACCGTGCATCAGGGTTGCTGAAAGTACCGACGGGCGATTTGGTGTGGCGATGGATCTTGCATTTTTGGCATGCCAGGCACGTCGAAATCCATTCTCGGATGTCCGCGTTCATGTTCGGCCATACGAATCGATCCGCAATGAGCTTAAGAGTAGCTCGCTTACTCGGGTGAGATAGTCCGTGGAGGTGTTCAAAAACCTGTTTTCGTAGCGTAGGGGGAATGTAGGGCCTAGGGACGCCTAGGCTGATGTCGCAATACAAATTGTCGTCACTGAAGGATGCTGGGAACTCCTGAAGTTTCAGGGACGTGTTCGTCAGAACGTCCTGTAGCGTTGGGTCGGACTTTTGTTCTTTCGCAATTAAGTCCTGACTCAAGGGGTCGTTGCTGAGGGCGTTGATATCCGTTCGGGATAGAGTATCTGCGACAAGGTTGTCGTTCCCCTCACGTGTCGGATGTCCAGTCGTAACTGCGACAGGTAGTCCAAGTGCCTGATCTCACGGGAGGTGTATTTGTCCGAGCTGGTGCTCAATGCGGTCGTCAGGGGCTTATGGTCGGTATAAATTGTGAAATCTCTACCTTCCAGTAAGTGTCGGAAGTGTTTGATAGCCAAATAGATCGCCAGTAGTTCCCGGGAGAAGGTGCTATACCTCGTTTGGGCTGACGTCAGTTTGGCCGAGAAGAAAGCAATGGGTTTTCGCACAGAATCGATCTCCTGTTCGACCACTGCTCCTATCCCTGTGTCCGATGCGTCGGTTGTCAAGGAAATTCGTGTCTTTGGGTCGTCGTTGATGAACGAAAGTCTAGTGAAGTTCACTAGCGCGGTCTTCGCTGCGTGAAACGCGTTCAGGCTCGCCTTCCAACGTAATGCCTTGTTCTTCCTCTGTAAAGGTTCGTCAGTGGCTGGAGAATCGTGGAACAAATTCGGGATGAATCGTCGGTAAAAAGTTTATCATCCCGATAAAACGTCTCAGCTGTTTTATCGACGTAGGCGTTTGAAAATCCTGAATCGCACTGACTTTAGCTGGTAGAGGTGTGATCCCATTCGAGTCGGTGTGGTGCCCTAGGAAGTCGATGCTGGGCACTCCGAAAACGCACTTGTCGAGGTTTAGCTTTAAACCGTAGTGCGAGAGTCGCTGGAACACTGCTGAAGGTGTTTCTGGTGGGAATCCACGTCTCTACTCGCTATCAGGATGTCATCATATACGCGTACACGAACGGTAGACCTCGAAGAACCTCGTCCATCAATCGTTGAAAGGTTTGGGCAGCGTTACGTAACCGAATGGCATTTTCACGAACTCGTATAGGCCAAACGGTGTTGTAACTGCTGTTTTCGGAATGTCTTCTGGTGCCACGAGATCTGGTGATACGCCTTCGTCAGGTCGATTTTCGAAAATACCGTGCTACCTTGTAATCCAGACGTGAAATCATGGATGTGAGGTACAGGGTACGGTCAGGGATCGTCGCTGCGTTCAATCGTCGGTAATCGACGCATATCCGATACTCCGTGCTCCAGGCTTCGGTACCAGGTGTAGTGGTGATGCGTAAGGACTGTCGGAGGACGTATGAGCGCCGTCCTTAGCATCTCGTCGAACCGTTTCTTGGCGTAGTCAAGTTTCTGCGGTGCGAGTCGTCTTGGGTGCGAATATGCCGGTGGTCCGCTCGTCCTGATGTGGTGCTGAGTTTGATGATTATCTGAAACAATATCTGCAGCAAGATAGTTATGTTTATACTGCTTCAGTATAATCATATACTGCGTCCATGGCAAGTTGCTACGCTGATTCCCGTGGTATTGTGGCGTGTAGGAGTGCCTATGACGTGAAGTTTCGTCAACGTGTCGGATAGGGTCCTAGTGCTCATGTGCACTGCCAGCTCGAATGTGCCAGAAATCTGCGCCAAGGATGGGGATCTTCACGTTGGCGAGTGTGAAAGTCCATGTGAAGTCCCGTCGATGCCGATGTTCAGGGTTAGCGTTTTGTCTCCGTATGTTGTTATGCTGAACCATTGCAGCTTGTAGTTTGAACAGGGTGGGCTTAGCGGAGGGTTCGTTGCTGTGAGGTATCACGCTGATGGCCGCACCTGTGTCTACAAGGAATTTTAGCTTATTCCTCCGGTCCCTATCATAGAACAGACGACACTCGAGAACTTAAACTACCGGGTGAATCAGTCGTCGCGATTCTCCGGTTTAGTCGTTTCCCTGTGCCAATCGGTGGTTGCAGGGAGAACGGCAGTTTTTGGCACCTCGTCCAAAGGTTCGGTGGTACCAGCACATATTTGTCGGTCGAAATCGGTTCGTTCTCGGCTGGTCGAGCGTCCTGGTTGTCGATTGGGCGAGCGTCTCTGTCGGCTGGGTGTACGTTTCCGGTATCGTGGGGTGCTGGGCTTCTCCCCGCGTTGCTCCAAGGAGAGTTTTATCTCGCGCATCTGCTTGGTAAGCTCGGCAATTGCCTTGTCCGTAGCACTCTGCTCACACCGTGCTGTGTCAGGTATGTTGTGTTACTCGGCGAATTGTATGAAGGATACCTCGTCGCTCCTCCTCGTAGACGAGTCAGCGGACTCGGCATGTCGTCCAGGGCTGCGGATCTGGTCATTGGAGCGATGATCTTCGTGACGGATTTCGGTAGTAAATCCATCCACAGGTCACGGAGAATTCTTTCTGACACTCATGCTGGTCGAGTCGACCACGTATGTAGCGTAACAGTTGGGACGGTGTCCTGTCACCTCTCGTGACGTTGGCCATGATTTCCTGAATGACGTTTTTATCCGGCTGGATTGTTCTCTTCAGTATAACGTCCTTCAAGAAATCGTATGGCGTGGACTTCGGCAAGTCGGCAAGGACATCTTGGAGCTCGGTAATCAGGGTTGATGGGAGTCCTTGCAGCACCTTAGCCAACTTTGCCTTTTGCGAGGTGATTCCTGACAAGTTGAATATTGCCTCGATTGTCAGGAACCAGCACTTCGTGTCCGGGTAATATGCCGGGAGTGCTATCGATGCTGCCATCCTCGTTGCGTTGTCCTCTCCCGAATCCGCCATTGCACAGTCGCTCACGTCGGGGTATCACCACTCGTGGTGTTGTCGAGATGTCGTTCACGTCGTCGGGTCAACACTTGTTGTGGTGTCGATAAGGATGTCGACCCCACAGACTTTTGAATAAGTGAAACGACTGGAGGCAATGAAAGAGACAAAGGCAGAGGATTTAGATGGCAGGAAGTAACCAGGTGGTCAATTTATTCACGAGAATTGACAAAGGTAAATCGGCAAGTTGAGTTTTCGTCGTTCGAGGTTGGTCGCTCAACGTTCGGTCAGTCCCTCGTTAATCTGGGTGGATAGGTCGTCCGTTGTCGGATAGGCAACTGGAATCCGGAATCGGGATACAGTGCGTCTACGGGTTTCGGTTGACGTCGTGGTCGGTCGGTAACGGTCTCGGCTTGCGGTTGTATCGGCTGCGAGCCCCGGTCGTAGTCCCGTCGAGGACTGTTCGGGTACGAGCGTGAAACGTAACAGCGACGGACCGTTCGCTTAGCACGTGCGTTGCCTGGGTCTGATTGGCCGCGGTTATGCGGGATTTCAGACCAGGCTGGTACGTGTGCGCAATGCCTCGAGTAGCTAGGTGTTTGCTCGGCGGAAGATCGAGTCGGATCTACCAAGCTAGGACCTAGCGTACTGTCGGCGAGGGACGCCTATCTGGTCGTAAGATCCAGATCTTCTAGGGATTTCGCCCTAGGATCGCATTCGTGGTTAAGGAAAGACTGAGGTGAAAAGGGCCGACTGGTTAGCTCTGAAAAGAGCTGGGTTTGTTTAGCCTTGAAAAAGGCTGATATTGCTGGACTGGAAATGTTTGTGTCATCACAGCGTCGTCTAGCGTCAAAGAAAGGCAGGTCGTTCCAGCAGCGTAGAGAGGCAGGGCGGTCAGGAATCAGGAAAGGCCATTTGTTCAGATAGGAATCAGGATCGTTAACTGTCGGTGGCTGGCTGGAACTGTCCTCGTCATCGCAAACGACTTTTCTAAATACCGAAATTTGCCGGAAATATCAAATGACGTCAGGGAAAAGTTCGTTAGAAATGATGATGTCATAGTTTTGCCTACGTGACCCAATACACGTTAAAGTGGGTGGAGCTGGGCAAAACTGGATATATCTGGTCAGACATGGAAAGGGGTTTGCTTACGTGCGAAAATGCACACGCGTGCTCTGATTACGTGCGTTCGTTCAGAGAAAGGGGTCAAGGCTGTTTTTGGCCCCGACAAGTTTATTAATTGCAAGGTATAAAAAACATAAAAATTGTTAAATAATTTTTCTTTTCTTCTATTCACACCTTCAGTTTTTTGTCTTTTTATTTATACTCCAATTAGTTTTAAAAGTATATAACCCCACCAATATTTTGCGCCTCAAAAATAAGGGAGGAGATCAAAGTTAAGTGATCTGAAAAAAAAAATAGGAAAGTTTTGAAATAAAATAACTGATGCATTATAAAATTCATTCATTGATAAATCAACACTGAAAATTTCATTAAAATCGGATAATTATCTGATTTTTTGGTAAATCTTTTTCAGATGGGATTGTAAATTTATTTTGTAAAACAGATTTTTCGACTAATTTGGTATACCTATGCAACAACTACCGTAGGGGGGAGGGACATAAATATTCATACGGGTAAAGTTTACTTGTATGAATATTTGTCTCCCCTACGGTTTTTGTGGCATAGGCCAAAATTATAAGTCACCACGTAATAACAAACTCACCCATAGTAGTTGATCTGAAATACTAGCTAAGCAAAGCATACAATATTGGTAATAGTGCCTGTCTCGTTCAACAAGTATACCGATTATTATTACCATTAATACGAAAGTCAATTACTAGTATTACCATTAATAGACAGGCCAACTCAACTATAGAAAAAAAAGTGCAAGGGAGAAAACTTAATGGTATTAAATAGTTCATAATAGCGGAAGTTTTTTCTTTATTAATGTTTTGTTGTCACAGTTACATGAATTAATGTAAGCCGAAAGCGGAAGTGTTGCCGAGAGAAAAGCCCGCCAAAACCGACTTTAACCGAATTACCACATTTTATATGGTACGTTTTAATGATTTAAAATGTTATTTACCTATTATCATCCGGTAAGTTTTTGTATTATCTTTTTTTTATTTTTAATACGAAAGGCAGACATACGATTAGAAAAAAAAAAATCTATAATAGATAATTGTAGTCGAATTTTAAAAGCGGAAAGAAAAATGAGTGACCCTTATTTTGGCATGTTATTATTTTTGTTGGTTTTTTTTCTTCTGCATTGCCCACAAAACAATCGTCGTCAGTTTTTTTTTCTTGATAAATTAATGATTTAATAAAGTATAATTACTTTCTTTTTTTTTTTTTTTAATTAATAATATTCAGTCTGTTTATTTAAAAATATGAACATTAAAAGATTCGTTAAACAAAAGAATAAAAAGGTTTTATTTAAACAAAGACTTTTTTAGACAAGCAGTAAGTGTAAAAATGTCAACTTTGTTGCTTCGCCTTTTCGTCGAAAATATTTAATATTCATTTATCTAAAATATTTATTATTCAATATTTATTTAAGTTATCTTCTTTTTTTTCTTTTCTTTTTTTTCTTTCGCGCGTTTTGTTTATGTTGATTCCGTGGATATTTTTATTTTTATTTTATTTTATTTTAGTGATTAAGTTAACTGTAGAGTATGGAGGAAACCTGTTATTGCCCTTTAAATTCCATTAAAACTCCTTGTCAACTAAACGTATGTTGTTATTTTTGTATATATTTTTTGTTGATTTCTGTATATTTTTTTTATTTCGTTATTTGTGTATATATTTTGTTTTGTTGTTATATTATTTCATATATTTTTTTTATTTTGCTGCAATTTTTGTTTATATATTTTATTTTACTTTGAAAACTTTATTTTTATTTATTTGTTTATTTTTTTATATATATATATATTTTTTTTTTGTAGATATCTAAATTTAATTTTTTTCCCCAGTACTATATATGGCCTATATAGTACTGAAAAAAAAGTAAATTTTAGCTTTTTTTTTTTTTTTTTTTTTTTTTTTTATCAAAAGTTTAAACATTTCTTTATGCAAGTGTAATTTATTGATTTTATTTCTTAGGGATCTTAACTACCCCCTCCGCCTAAAAAAAAATCCCAAAAATAACAAAAAAAAAAAACTGTCTAAATTTATAAAAAGTAAAAGAACAGAAAAACAAAACAAAATTCAAAAAACGTGTTAGGTACATGAAAAGAACAATGAATATAGAATTCTGCTTAAAAATGTAAATGTTATGACTTTTTTAGTAGAATTCTGTATTCAATAAAAAAAAAAAATATTTCCACTAGTATATTTTAAGAAAAAAACTATTTTAAACACTATTTCAGCAACAGGTGAATAATTACCAAAATTTTCGTGAAAATTTGACTTAGTTGATTTTTCTCGTAATTTTGACTACGTTAAATTTCTATTGAATTAACGGTGCGAAAATGTAAACATTGTTTTCGTTCATAATTTTCATTATTTCCGTAAGCTGAAAAAAAAAAAAATTTAATGATCGGGAGTTGTTTTAATGTTTCTTCTTTTGAATGATCCAAAAATTTTCACGATAATATTAACCTTTATGCAATTTTCATTGTGTTAAATATGGGGGGAGGGAGTAGATTTGACAGGTCAAATTGGAGGTCCCTAGTGTACCACGTTTTTTGTTTTTTTGTTTTTTTTTTAGTTTTTAAAAATTTTGTTTAAAAAATTTATTTTTGCATTAAAGCAACGATTTTAATTTAAAATCGTTTTCCTATCTGTATGCATGTTTGCTTTACTTTTTAAAAATCACATTGTGTCTTTAATAAATGTTTATATTATAACGAACGGTTTAATATATTTGTTTTCTTTAATAAATGTTAAATGTGCAAGTAAAGCCCGAATTAAATTAAAAAAACAACCAAGTGAGAGGTGAAAAAAGAAGTAAACAATATCGAACGATATAAATATCTGACTTTAATAAAATTAAGGTACTTAAAATTTTAAAGGTACGTTATTGTCATTTATCGTATTGAAACAAAAACCAAGCGAAACAAAAAGAAACGTGAGTCACGTCTTTTTTGTAATTATGACTCGGACTTTTTTTTAAATTTAAGATTAGCAGATGTTTAATATAATCCCAGGTGATGTGGATATATATTAGGCATAGGCATTTTTGTCGTCTTCTAGGAATTTTAAAAGCGAATTAAAAATAATTAAATCTATTATTTAAGGTCAAACTGTGTCTTAATCGATAAGTAGTAATGTTATATCAGAGAGAAGATATCTCTTATGATTCACAATGCTTACTCACAAAATACACCTCGCTACCATAAAACATCAAAACTCAAGTCGGAGGCAACAAACGGAAGTGAACTCAATGGTACCCTCTCACGAAGTGACCAATTCGACGCAGTTCTGCGCATAGGCTCGGATTGAGTTACGCTTGAGAGGAATTCCAAAATAAACAAAAAATAATATTGTAAGGAATCCGGATTTTCAGCCAATAAAAAACTCTCCCGCTAAAAACCCCAAAAGCATTCTGGAGCCCATCTACCAGCATATAAGCTCGGGTATTTTGAGAATCGACAGTTGGACGGACGGCCTGGAACCGAGAATATCACCAGACGAGAGGATCAAGGAACTGCTACGCACCCACCACCACGCACGCCCTCGCCCACCCGGACACTCAGCCTTACTTCAACACCTCACCGTAGCCAGGCGACATCCTTACCCCCCTGACCACTACAGCGCTACCCGCTACAACTCGCTGAGATATTCCTGACTTTATTCCCGCACCAAGTGACCGTATCAACTCAACTTCTACCACCTCACGCCTTGCACCAGGCCAAGAGAGATTCCGACGTATCATACGATACCCACACCTCACCGACCCCTCGGCCACTCCAGAGAACTACTACCGTTATCTACGGCGACAACAACAATTTTCACACTCGTTATTTCAATAAACGATTTTTATCAAATTAATCTTGTCCATTATTCTTCCTTGCAAACCATACGCTTTTGGGATAGCTAAGATATAACACTGGTGTCAGAACGGGATAACTAAGATATAACACTGGTGTCAGAACGGGATAACTGAGATATATCATTGGTGTCAGCGTGTTGCAATGGAGAATATGGACTATACAAGATTAACTCGCTCGGAAATTCTCGACTTTATTAGAGACCAGATGAAGTTCCTCCAAGAATTAAGAACTCGCCCCACACCCCCAAAACCAGAAAATATACAATTTTTGAAAGCCGACTTACACAGGATGATGGAAGCCCTGGATCATGCCAAGCCGACAATACCACCAATAGCCCAGATAGTCGACATCCAAGAAAGATCAAGGCGTCTCAAATCCATACTTGACGTTATGAGACTGAAAAACGAATTCAGTCCGGGAGATGACGTGAATCAATTTATCACAAGCCTGAACGTGACCTATACGACCCACGTCACGCCCGAGATTGCCGTGTATCCTGACCTTGAGAACGAATTCGTCAAGGCTGCCAAGGATTTACTCGACTACAGCATATTTGAACAGATGATAGAGTCCAAGCAGGACACATCCACCTTTGAACAACTAAAGGCATACCTCATAGCGACCCATGGCAACAAGATTGACAACACAGCCTCACACAACACTGCACATACTGCAAAAGATTCCACAACCAGCACAGTGATTGAAACTGACGTAAATACCATAGCGACCCATGGCAACGAGACTGACGACAGCAGTACAACCAAAATAATGACCCCTACTACAACTACTGACGAAAATACCAGAACGGGATATCCCGTACAAACGATTGCCACCACCACACCACAGGAATGCGAGCACGCTAAAGAACCCGCTATAAGCAAGAATTACTTGGACCCCACTCGCTCACACGGACGCGACTGCCCATATTCACAACCACTACTAGCTCGGACGGATGATGACAAACCATCCATAAGCATCAGGACTGTATTCCCCATGCCTTACCCCAACTCCATAATCGCCATCCAGACAATACCCCTTCAGGAAAAACTCACACCATTTTTTCCAAATCCAGGTACATCCACTCTAGTGTTAGCGAACGAAAAACTCCTTCCAAAAGTAGATGTACCATATAAAATAGCCTTCGTCTTCGTCGCTCTGCGCTACACGTTAGCCATCATAATTAGCTTCAAGCGATACTTTTCTACCACACCAGGCGAAAGAGACCACACGACCAAAGCTATCGGTGGGGTAAACCAGCAAATATCTCTCCACCACAGAGAAAGACGAAAATTATCCCCACATCTTAGCTCCAACTTCAATCTCCCAAAACCACGTGAAGAGAAAACCACGAATATCAACCCAATGATGTCGATAAACTATCTCCCAAAGCAAAATCACCATTCAACGCACGCCACCCTAACCAACGAAGGGACTGACCTAAAAATGGAAGCGAAACAAAAAAATTTTGTACTAAGACCAACATTCTCACCATTTTCATCATGTGACACTCACATGAATGCACATTATCTCCCACCTCCACCTCGTTATGGGGCAAATAAGTCAACTCACAACCCACATCAACAACATAAAAACAAACTAAAACCTATATCGATAATACTAATATTAGGCCTATTTCATACACGTCTTAAAAGAATTCTAATTTATTCATCTGCCAACACACCACCTACATAACCATACATACACATTGTGAATCAAATTGATATCTTGGGGAGCTTTGTTATATCAGAGAGAAGATATCTCTTATGATTCACAATGCTTACTCACAAAATACACCTCGCTACCATAAAACATCAAAACTCAAGTCGGAGGCAACAAACGGAAGTGAACTCAATGGTACCCTCTCACGAAGTGACCAATTCGACGCAGTTCTGCGCATAGGCTCGGATTGAGTTACGCTTGAGAGGAATTCCAAAATAAACAAAAAATAATATTGTAAGGAATCCGGATTTTCAGCCAATAAAAAACTCTCCCGCTAAAAACCCCAAAAGCATTCTGGAGCCATCTACCAGCATATAAGCTCGGGTATTTTGAGAATCGACAGTTGGACGGACGGCCTGGAACCGAGAATATCACCAGACGAGAGGATCAAGGAACTGCTACGCACCCACCACCACGCACGCCCTCGCCCACCCGGACACTCAGCCTTACTTCAACACCTCACCGTAGCCAGGCGACATCCTTACCCCCCTGACCACTACAGCGCTACCCGCTACAACTCGCTGAGATATTCCTGACTTTATTCCCGCACCAAGTGACCGTATCCACTTACAACAGTATCCTAAGTTGACGAACTCAACTCCCTCGGCCACTACTACCTTCCCTGACCATCACTATTCCACTGAGATATTCCTGACTTGGTCCCTACACCAAGTGACCGTATCAACTCAACTTCTACCACCTCACGCCTTGCACCAGGCCAAGAGAGATTCCGACGTATCATACGATACCCACACCTCACCGACCCCTCGGCCACTCCAGAGAACTACTACCGTTATCTACGGCGACAACAACAATTTTCACACTCGTTATTTCAATAAACGATTTTTATCAAATTAATCTTGTCCATTATTCTTCCTTGCAAACCATACGCTTTTGGGATAGCTAAGATATAACACTGGTGTCAGAACGGGATAACTAAGATATAACAGTAACATAATAACCATCATTAAAAAAGAAAAATATCATTACATATGCAGTTTATTTTTAAAAGATTTAAAACCATTTGTTTTGGTAAATTTCGACGCGATCCGCCATTCAGCCTCTTTTTCTATGTGCTTGTTTACAATTTTTATGTAACATTCGCGATTGCAAAAAAAATTACCGAAAATCGGGTAATTATCCGATTTTAATGAAATTTTCAGTATTGATTTAACAATTAATGAATTTTATAATGCATCAGTTATTTTATTTCAAAACTTTAATTTAGTATTTTTGCTATGAAAAATCAATATATAAAATTCATTTAAAATAAAAATATTCTGATGTTAATTTTAAAATGTTATATTTTTAAATTCTAGAAATAAATATCTATTTAATGCAAACCTTATTTTATTACATCAAAGTATACATTTTGAAGAAAAACTCGATTGAAAATGTACCCCGCCCCCTTTTTAAGCAGAAAAAATATCAATGTATAATTTTTTCTTTTATAAGATAATAGCCAATTAAATAATTATCGAAATGAGTAAAAAAAAAAAATTCTCCAAAAAAATTATCTATTATTTTTTTACATTTTATTTTTCGATTTTCGGTACTTATTTTCTCATAGAATAACCATTGTAAATTTTTTTTTGTTTCTATTCATAACTTCGGTCTTTTATCTCTTTATTTATACTGTAATTAGTACAAAATAAGACCAACTTGAAAAAAATATTACACCCCCAAAATAAGGGGGGTCAAAATTAAGTGACCTGAAAAAAATGAGAAAGTTTTGAAATAAAATAAATAATGCATTATAAAGATCATTCATTAATAAACACTGAAAATTTCATTAAAATCCAATAATTCCCTGATTTTTGGTAAATTATTTTCTGTAGGGGGTGGGGGGCTAAAGTCATTTTGTCAAAAATGCATTTTAGGCTCATTTTGCCAGTAGCTCTTATATTTCATCACTTCATAGCTCATTTTTTTTTTTTTTTTTTTTTAATAGAGCTAATATCTTGACAGATCGTATACAGTTAAAAAATGTAAAAAAATATGAAAGATTAATACTGCTAGTGTTTGATAGCAAGCTAGTGTCTCTGATCCATTACTACTGAATAGCGAGTTCAATCCTCGCTGGATGCACCATACTTGCAACCTTGAATTTAAAAGAAAAAGTGATGTTCAACATCAAGTGACACCAGAAAATAATTTAATTGCGAAATAGAAATTGTTATATATACTAGCAAATATATGCACCCTTCGGGTGCAAGTATTTAAGTTTTAATATAATAAAATATCATATTAAATTAGAAAGGCTAATGAAACTGAATAAGAATGTTGATAAAAAGATTTGGAACAGAGGGGGTATGATTGGAAAATAGAACAACTTTGAAACTGACTCTTCCATTATTTTTTGTTACTCCCGTCTTTAATTGGTAAATTTTCCTAATTTAACTGTTTAGTTAAAATAGGAAGTAAAGAATAATATTAGTTATTTCTTGTTAATGGATTTCTTTTAAGATTTATTGAAGAGATTTTTGCTCATATTCATTAAGATGAAAGCAAACAATTAGAAAAACAATAATAGTAAGCATATATTTAGTAAAATCAAATTTTTAAGATCAATATGCAAATTAGCCTTTCCATTCATACTGTAAACCGCTATTTTGTTGTATATATAAATACAATTGCATGTTATTAGTATGTTGATGTGATCAACAGTCTTAATGATGTAAAACAATTTTATTAATAATTGAGGTTTAATTAAAAATAAAACCATGGAGAATGTCATGTAAATAACAAAGGGAATTGTGACTTGAATAGTAATAGTTTCGGTTACAGACATACAAACCCACAATCTCCATTATAATAAGATTCTCTATGAGCATTGGCTTTTGCCGTGGGTCCAGTGAGTTTTGTCCGCTGGGCCAATAAGGTAATTAACAGCGTTGGTCCCAGGGGCCACCCACCCCCAGCCTACACCTGCCCCCTTGATTTAAAGGGACAGGGCTTGAATGAAACTATATAATTTTTGCACTATTATGAAGACGAAAGATTAGAATAGTCACATGTAAAAATCAACTGCTGGAGAATTTTATGAATTAAAATATGTGGCTATCAAAATGGCGCATTTTTGCAGTTTTTTTTTTTTTTTTTTTTTTTTTTTTTTTTTTTAAAAAATTTTTTTTTTTAAGATGTGCCTTTTTAACGTGATTTATTTCATTATTATAATTAAGAAATTCATTAAAACAAAATTTTATGTATTTTTAGACTCTGTTCTTAATTAAAATAAATAAATAAAAAATCAGTGATTTAAAAAATTTTTATAGAAAAGTTCTGATAAATGCTCCATCCCATGAAACCCAGTGTCACAAAAATTCCCATGTAATATATATGCGTGTGTGAGGGTCGCATAGACAAAGTCAATAGTGCTTAATAAATATTTTTATTGTAATAATAGCAGTGGTTTACGGCAATCAACAGGAAATGTCTGGTTAAAGCTTAAAAATTGAACTTGTGTTGCATCCTGCTTGTGCGAAGGTACATGCATGTGGGTGCGATAGTATCTGTGTGTGGGGAGGTGCATAAAGTCTTGCTTTAGACCATACATCTCCAGTGATGCTGATAGCTTTTTAATTTAGTGCGTCCTGGGACGCACATATTTGCTTTGACTGAGTCCCTGGGAAAATTCATGGGTCCCAACTTAAAGCCGTCTATCTCCTACCTTGTAATCTATCCTGCGTAATTCATTTCTAAGAAATTATTGAAATGTATTTAGAGTTAGCTTAAAATGGTGAGGGAAGAAAAAGAAAAACACTGGGACACGTTGATATGATTTTACTGCGTCCTTTTAGATTTTTGTGCTTCAGGGACGCAGGACGCGTACCTATCAGCATCTCTGCATCTTGTTATGGCTGTGTATATATATATATATATATTATATATATATATATATATATATATATGATTCAGGTGTGATTTCCTATTTTGCCACCGCATCTTGGCTTTGCTTGTATATTTTGCCAACCTCTGCGTACAGGTGTAAGCATTCCGATTGTATGATGTTGTACCGCTAGTTGCAGGTGCTTGCTTATGAATAATAAGCAATCAATTGAAGAGAGAAAGTCAAATTTGAATTATATGAATCTAGCAAAAAAAAGAAAACCAAAAAAAAAAAAACACCTTATTTCATTTAATTCATCCTGGAAATTATTCAGCAAAACCAGAACACCTCTTTAATTTAATTCATTTCTAGACGTAATCTTACTTTTCTGGTTTAGATCAGGTATAAAAAAAAAAAATATTTAAAAAACGCCTTCTGGGCAGTGTAAAAATTAATTTTTTGCCATGCTCTTTGTAAAGAAAAAAAAAAATGCAAACATCTTTGAAAGCTTATATTTTTTTAATAAGACATGAAAAAATAGTTTTGCTGTCAAATTTCAAATAAATGTTTTCTTTCTAATAAAATCAAGTTTCTCACCGTTAAATTCAAAGTAATTCAAATATCTAAGGTTTTTCTTTTTGTGGAGGATGTCAAATAAAAATGTGATTTTTTACAACAGATGATAATCAAAACAACAGTTTTTTTTTCACCATATAATGAAATATAAACTATTAATATTATATAATATTATTGCAAAATATTAAATCTAGCTACAAAACTTTTTTTTCTTATATATATAACCCTACAAAAGAAAGCAAAAACATGCTGAGGAACCATCTATGTATACATATATAAAGGGCAGTTTGTATGTATGTCCGGAGGAAACTAAGAAAAAACAAAACAATTAATGACAAAGTAAATATATATACACATTCACTATCACTACATCTTTGTTTTTTGAGCAAAAATAATGATTTGATTTATATTCATAAAGATCATTAGAAAATAGAATTTAAATGATAACAGCATGGAATTTTTTTTTGCATTCAGTATTTTGAATAGGAGACATTCATTTTTCTTTTCACAGTGTCATGATCAACGCAAGGTTTTTTTTTTTTTTTTTTTTTTTTTTTTTTATATACGTAGGGATTCTAATGGGGCTTCTTGTGAAGATCCAACTCGCAATTCAACAATAATGGATCTGTGAAACTACCTTTTTTTTTATCCATCATTCAATCTGGAAAAAATAAAGCAGGGAATTGAATTTAGTTTGACCCCCGATTTCCTGTTGCAGGGCGACTGAGAAAAGGCTTTTAGTTAAGTCTGTCTACTGCTGGTTGCAATAATGTAAGGACATATCCCAGCAGGGCACATGATCCATGCATGGTTTAAGGTCTAGTGTTTAAGAATTAATAAAATGTGATTCACAAAAATATATGCCTTGAGTTTGCCTCTTAAAACAACGACAGCCAAGGCTTAACCAATATCTTAGAAGCAGGAACCAGAGAACCTTGAAGTTATAATTAAGAAAGACCAAACCATCCACTGACACATAGATACCAGACTAAGGTTATGAATCAACTTAGTGCTACTCCAGACAACAGAAAAAGTGAGTACGCAGTAAGAAGAATTAATATGCAGTGATGCTGATAGTTTTTTTTTATTTAATGGGTCCCCCAGAAATTTGATGGGTCCCAACTAAAATTTCTTAATAGATTGTAGGATTTTTATTTATGATCCGTGGAAACAACTAAAGCCGTCTAACTCCTACCTTGTAACTTATCCTGTGTAATTCATTTCTAAGAAACTATTGGAATGTATTTACAGTTAGCTTGAAGTGGTGAGGGAAGAAAAAAGAAAAACACTGGGATGCATAGATATGATTTTACTGCATCCTTTTAAATTTGTGTGTGTCAGGGACACAGGATGCATATCCATCTTCTCTGAAAATGGGAGATTTAACCACAGATATCTCTCATAATACAGAAGTAAGAAAGTGCTACTCAAAAAGTAAATACACAAGTACGAAGATTAAATGTGAGGACATAACCACGGGTGTCACTCATACAAGAATAGATATCTAAACTGGTGTCCGCTCACAATATATACCCAGAAAGAAGTGGGTATATTATAGTTAAATACCATACTTAGATTATTCAAATTTACATTTTATAATTTATATTTTTAGGATCACCTTCAAGAAGCATAAAACAAATTTGTTTAATAATATAATGATAAGTAATCCAAAAAACGAACCACAGAAAAGATAAGAGCTACTCCGGAAAACCAGAAAAAGTGAGTACACCGTCAGAAGATTTATTATGGGAGATGTAGCCATAGATAATTCATAAAATGTGATTCCCAAAAATATATGCCTTGAGTTTGTCTCTTAAAACAATGACAGCCAAGGCTTAACCAACATCTTAGAAGCTGGAACCAGAGACCCTTGAAGAAGTTATAATTAAGACCAAACCATCCACTGATTCATAGATACCAGACTAAAACCATGAATCGACTTAGTGCTACTCCAGACAAAAGAAAAAGTGAGTAGGCAGTAAGATTTAATATGGTAGATATAACCACAGATATCTCTCATAATACAGAAGTACGAAAGTGCTATTTAAAAAGTAAGTACACAAATAAGATTAGATATGAGGACATAACCACAGGTGTTGTTTATATGAGAATAGATATTCAAAATGGTGTCCTGTCATAATATATATCCAGAAAGTGGGTATATTATAGTTATATATCATACTTAGATTATTCATATTTACATTTTATAATTTATATTTCTATTTTCAGGATCATCTTCAGGAAGCATAAAACAAATTTGAATTGTTTTATGCTGACGTGATCACTGTTGTTCCCATTTAACGCAGACGTTGCAACCCTGATTTAAGCACAAGCATCTCTGAAGAAGATTTTATTGATCAATGAGAGGTAGCAAAAGAAGTGAAGAATTCATCATGAACGCAAAGGATAAGGACAAGTTAATTACGCATCGGGTTTATTTGGTGGAACATGTAAACACCGATGGACTCTTGACGAGTTTGCTTGCTAAAAAGACCATCAACCTTAGGACAAAAGCTACAATTGAAGTAAGATTTTAATTTAAAACAAAAAAAAATTTTTTTTTTTAAACCTTTCTTTTATTTGTCTGAATTTTTTTATTTCGATTTCTTTTTCTTTTTTAAAATTTTTTACTTACTATTGTCCTCATCTTTATTGTGAAAAACGAGAGATGCATTGAGCGATGTTTAGATGCTAAACATTTCTCTATAGAAGTTTAAAAAAAAAAAAAAAAAAAAAAAAAAAAAAATTTTTAATTTAAGAAAAATGTGTGTGTCTATCTATCTATCTATCTATCTATCTATCTATCTATAAACAATTAATGAATAGATAATAACAGAATTAAGAGAAAAAAAGATCTAGCCTTTTTACAAAAATCTAGACACGAGTTAAAAATATGAGGTAGTAAGTTATATAACTTATATGAAGAAACTTAACTTACATTTTGTAAATAGTAAACATAGACTTTTACAAGTGTTTTATGATTTGCTTGAAGCAATGTGTTTATTATATTGGTTTGTTGGTTGGTTTTGAAGGTTATCACAATGCAAGTGTTAAGAAAAGAAAAAAACTACTGCTTAGTAATAAAACAAAAGGGTAGGTCAAAACTGAAATAAGACATTGTTGAACAGACACATGCACACACACACACACACACATGGTTATAATTAAAAGAATATTTGATTCCTTTCCACTAGCCACATACCAAAAAAACGTAAATTGGTAAAAAAGGGTGGGTGGGTTATAATTTGCTTGAAACATAGTGTTTATATTGGTTTGGTGGTTGGTTTTGAAGGCTATCACAATGCAAGTGTAAATAAAAATAAGGTAACTATAGTGTTGTTTGTTAACCTGTGTTTTATTCTTAATATTTCGAGATAAAAATCTCTTCAACAGAAGATTTCTGAAGCTGTTGCTAGCGACTGTCCATTTTGTTTTGTGTCTATCTTCCAAATTCTCTCCGTCTGGGTGTGTATTCATGTGCGTGTGTGTTTGTATCTGTTCAACAATGTCTGATTATCATTCCAGGTTTGGCCTACCCTTTTTGTATAGCTTTTTACATAATTCAGATGTATGTAGTTTGAATATGAAAATTTGCAAGTCAATAAAGAATAGAATTCAAATAATGAATAAATAGATTTTTTTAAAAGTCATCACTTCCCTTATGTGAAAATATGTTTCGGACACTCTATCTTTCGGTCTTCTTTAGGCGTTTCCTGTCTATCTGATCATAGCAACGACCCAACCTGGGAAATCATTTTGAATATTTTGTATGATTTGGAATTTCTCCGACTGTTGTCCTCATCTTTATTATTATATACACAATGTTTCAGCCAATGTGCTCTCTGGCCTTCTTCAGGTATTTCTTGTTGGACTCTGGAGCCTTCTTGTCATAATATCTATCTAGAATATCTACCTTTTTTACTCGTGTAATTTTTTTTTTTTTTTTTTTTTTTTTTTAAGGCAGGAGGGCACATTGGCCGAAACATAGGTAATCCTTTTTCTTTGTAAATTCCTACTATAAATAAAACTGAACCCTCATTTTATGTCCGTGTTTTTGCAATAAATGTTTTATTTTTCTTGCACCCATTATTTTACAATACTAAATATATTTTATTTATTTTAATATTCACTTCAATGTGTATATTCTAAAAGTTTTTATTTTGTGAGAATGCTTAGTTTTAAAGTGGGGGCTCCTTTTATTTTTTTATTTTTTTTTTTTTATTTTATTTTTTTGCTTTGTACTCTAAAATAAAAACGTCAGATTTTAATCATCGTCGACGAAAAAACAAAATTACAGTCATAAAAGGAGGACCCATTTTATGCCTAAATTGTAAAACGAGCCCCCACTTTAAAACTAAGCATTCTCACAAAAAAAAACTTTTAGAATATACACATTGAAGTGAATATTAAAATAAATAAATAAAATATATTTAGTATTGTAAAATAATGGGTGCAAGAAAAATAAAACCTTGCAAAAACACGGACCGGACATAAAATGAGCATTCTGTTTATTTTATGGTAGGAATTTACGAGGAAATAGTTAAGGATTACCGAAATGTACAGATAATAAAGATGAGGACAATAGCCTGATTAATCCAAATCTATTAATAATGGAGATTCGCTTCCTGTTTTTGTCTGTAACAAAAACTATATCACTGCTTACATCACATTACCCAAAATCGTCATAACATAGAATAAATACACTCAAAATTTGAACATGCAACATTAGACAGTCCTCATTGTTTTTTAAAACAAGTTTTAATAAATACATGACTGGTATTATATATCTATATATAGTTTGTTTTATTTTAATATATATCTAAAGTTTACATTTCAAATTGTTTTATTTGTTAATCTTTTAATGAATTTGATGATTTTACTTACTTAGGGTACAAACTCGCTGACATTGAATTTTTAACTCCCACACCTCAGGCAATATGTTTAAAAAAAATCTATTTTTACATCGCCCGGAGGGTGTTTTTTATTTTGCTAGTAATGATAAAAAAGGTATTAGTCCAAAAAAGAACAAAATACTTTGACTGGAGTTTGAACTCACTTACTTCAATATTGCAGTCCAGCACGTTAGCCACTACACTAAGAGGACTCCCCCTGATAAATGTATTAATCATTGTTCTATGCTTTTATATTTTCTTTGTGTTATTTATTTTTTTCTCTCTAGAAGGCTGGTTCCATATATCAACAGGTTGAGGCACTTCTTGATGTTTTGAATAGAGGTGGACCAAAAACATTTAACGACTTTTGTGATTCACTCAAAGAAAATGATCAGGAATTTATTGTTGCACACATTGAAAATGAATCTGAAAAGACAGCTGTCAAATCCGTACGTCCGGAAAAAGACGTGGACGAATTTGTGGAAATTCTAGCTTTTCGGGACAATAACAACGTGGTAGTTAAAGTACCTATTACAGGGGCACCACAATCGCCGGCAAAAAGATGTTGTAGTGTGCCATCGATGAGTCCATCAAAGGGAAATGGTTTAGAGACACGATATGCATTGAAACATTTTTGGTCAGTCCCGGAAAAAAGTCCTACTAAAGATGATTTAGATCAAGTTCCTTCCAAGCTGACCAAACTTGATAGTGGTGGTAAGTTAAATATTTTACTATTTTTATACTATTTTATGCTTCCAAAAATATTTTAATGGTATTTTATACCGTTTTATATTTTAATTCTATTTTAATGGTATTTTATACCGTATTATATTTTAATTCTATTTTAATGGTATTTTATACCGTATTATATTTTAATTCTATTTTAATGGTATTTTATACCGTATTATATTTTAATTCTATTTTAATGGTATTTTATACCGTATTATATTTTAATTCTATTTTAATGGTATTTTTTATACCGTATTATATTTTAATTCTATTTTAATGGTATTTTATACCGTATTATATTTTAATTCTATTTTAATAGTATTACATATTGTATATTTTATGTAATTTCCATACTGATTTAATATTTTAATTGATTGAATTGCCTAAATATTTTTATTCTTAATTCCACACAAGTTTATATTTTATTATAATTCCTGACGAATTTAAATGCTGAAGCTTACACTACAATCTCAAACACTTACAAATTCTAATTAAGTATTAAACAAACTTTTATTTCTTAGGCAGCTAATTTCTATAGCTGGTATGAAGTATTTTATCATTAATTTCATACTAGTTCGTCTTTGATATTTTTTAAATCTTCTTGCAGTTGTAACAGTAGTAGTTGTTGTAAATTGTTTGTTCAGAACATTTTAGTTATGTTAAGAATGACTTTTTTTTTTTTTTTGTTTTGTTGTTACAAAACGTTTCCTTGTTCTAATGATGCTGTTAAACTTGTGAAATGAAAATACGTAGTTATCTCCCTTGAATTATTACACACATTGTGGGAGTGACCTCCCTTGAATCATCACTCACACTTTTTTTTCTTTTTTTTTTCTCTCTGAATAAAAAGCTATACTCTTTACAGTTAAAAGAATATATATTTGTGATGGTGATTTTTCTAATCAAATGACATTTTCCGAACGTATTTAATAATGATTGTTACTAAGTAAGGGTTCTATTTCAAATCTGTTGTTCAATATCTTTTTGTCTATCCTACTCATTCTTCTAGTAGCTTGACTATATATATCATCTCCTTCCTTCAAATACTAATTACATACGACCACAGTACAATATCACTTTGAATAATAATAATAAATCTATATTATTTTTATGTATTGACAAACTTCCTATCTTTGCAGTTAAGTAATTTTGTCAATTTAAAAAAAACTTTTTTGAGAAATGAACCCCGCCCTATATTTATGTGTGTGTATATATATATTAGTCCTCCACATACTGTCTTGTTTCGACATATCACATCTTTTCAATACGGCTTAGACTTTGGAAGTTGCTTCAAGACAGGATTGAAACTCTATCAATTTTTCATCATTCAGACCAGCTAGCAGGAATTAACTTTTACTGATATATACATATGTAAAGGCTACTAAAGAGGGCTCAATTCATTTTTTGGAGAGCATATATATATTTATATATATATATATAATATATAGAACTCTAGTGACAATTCCTGTCGTACAAGTTTCTGTTCAATCCGTTCAAGGTATCTGGCCATCTTTTTGGTGTCAGGGTGGAACTGGAGTAGCAGTCCACCAAAAGTGTCTCTACGAGCGCTTTCGGCATGTCGATTTGCCATCTTCAGGTTGGAAATATATATATATATATATATATATATATATATAACAGCACTATTAAAATCGGGTAGAATAGGAGACCTGAAGGCACCTAGAGACTCCAGTGTAAAACTGCATTGTTAAAACCAGTGTGAAAAAATCAGGAATAAGAACCAAAAGAATAAAGAAATAATATACAGCCCAATAATGGTTAATTAAAACCTGCTACTGATACATGATTAGAGTTTTATCAATAAACATACATACATTGAAACAGAACAAGGATTTTAATATGATCATAAAAAGACCTGCTTATAAATCTAAAATGATATTTTTGCTAAGATGATTTTTTTTAAGTAAACATCATCTACATTTTGTGGCATGTTAATAATTAATTTGATCAAGTAACCAATAGGCACCCCGTCTTTGAACAAGATTCAAAGGGACAGGTTTTGCTTTTCACCATCAACTTGCGGTTGTTTATTAACAGACATTTTTTTTAGACCCTTTTTTTAGTTATTTCATGTTACTTCAGTAGCAATTTTTTTAAATTATAAAACAAGACACATTTTTATACAAATTACTTATTTCATGTTGTTAATTTAATAGCATTTTTTTTTAATTATAAAACTTTAAACAAAAGACACGTTTAACATGGGAATGGTTAAGTTTTATGGGAAACCAGAGCATTACTTTAAAAAATCAGAAGTTTTGCTTATTAATCAGAAGTTGATGAATATTTTTCAACACTAACAAAATTAAAAAAAAAAAGTGTTAACCATTCCTGTGTTAAACATGTTTTTTCGTTTAAAGTTTTATAATTAAAAAAAAATTGCTATTGAATTAACATGAAATAAGTAATAAAAAAAATTAAAATTAAAATTAAAAAAAAAAATTTTTTAAAAAAAAATAAAAAAAAAAAAAAATGTGTCTTTTAATATAAAAACGTGTCTTTTTTTTTTTATAGTTTTATAATTAAACAAAAATTGCTACTGAAGTAATAACACGAAATAACTTTTTTTTTTTTTTTAAGTCTAAAAATCGTCTGTTAACAAACAACCGGAAGTTGACGGTGAAAAGCAAAATCTGTCCCTTTGAATCTTAGCTCACAACTTATTGTTTACTTGATCCATTAATTATTTTCTGATACTTGTCATTTTTTATTAACTAAATTCTTTCTTTCTTTCTTTCTAGATATTTGTCCAGATCCCAGTGACTTGCCCTGTAAGTAAGCTTTACCTTCGACAGTTTATTGTTCTTTAGAATAATTTGTTTTATATAATTTCTTAATTTGATTTCTCTGATAAAATAAAGCATAAATTTTTCCAAGCTGTAGCCTTGTCAGAGCTACTGTATGGCTGCACCACTTGGACTCTAACGAAACACTTAGGGAAAATGCTAGATGGGAACTTTACAAGGATGCTGTATCTTGAACAAACCATCTGAATAAGACAAACAAGAGATGCTGGACACTGCTGGAGAAGTAAGGATGAACACATTAGTGACATTCTCCCGTGGACTCCTACATATGGACACACCAGTGTAGGTCGACTTACAAAAACTACAATCATGTCTGCATAGATTCTGGATGCTGTATAGAACAGGGGTTCCCAACCTTTTCAGCTCATGGCCCACTTTGAAACCAGAATAGCGACTTTAGGCTACCCCGATGACTTTTATATGAGGTTTTACTAAAACAAAGCCTGTTTGAATAATTAAGAATCAGATGTATGGCCCTAATGTAACTAGGCGAAGAAAGATATTAGTGTATGTGTGAACTGACACTCTCCTGTATGGTTACTCGGTCATCAGTGACTTGATATTGAGTGAACTTATATTGTTTGACTATAGCAATCACAATGATTTTTTTTTTTTTTTTTTTTTTTTTTTGTGTGGTAAAATAACATTTGGGTTTGTCACCTCCCACCCTAGTCGATCCCGGTGGCTGAGCAGTCCATGATGCACAACACTCCACTTAGGCTAGACTGTCGGTCGGAGAGGTCCCCTCCAATCACCTGTTGGCCTTGGGTGGTGACCAGTGATGCATTTCACAGAGCTAATACCCTTGGGAAAGGTATAAATCCAACTATTCTCTCTCCAGTTATGGCCAGCGGGTTACATAAATCCCTAACATCTATATGATCGTTCCAACCCTGTTTCCCTCATGGTAAGCCCCAACCCTTTTTATCATATATGTTAGAAAGTGGTGGCTGAGGATTTTATTGTCCTGGGTATCACATGTTAGCGACATAAATTTCACCGTAAAATAAACAAAAACGTAATGTCGATTTCATACGTTATTTTATCAAAATCATTATAAAATTTTTAATGGTTTAATATTTATCATTCTATAAATTAGAATGCATTTTTTATACATATGAAAAAATTGTATTTAAAAAAAATTGTATGTACATTGTCAGGGGCCATTTTTCGTGCTGACTTGATTGTTGATTCAGCTTTGTCATTTCTTCTTATTCCTATAAAAAAAAAATTCCTTATCTCCGCTCCAAAGAATGGTAAAGAAACTCTATAAACTAGTGGTTCCCAAACCTTTTCACACTACCACCCCCTTTGTTTCCTAGTAAATTTCTAACGCCCCTATATATACACGAGATAACAAGCCCGAACACTTTTTATCATATATGTGCTAGAAGGCAGTGGCTGGGGGGTCTTGGTGTCCTGGGTATGACGTTAAACTCTATCTGATAATGAGGTTCAAATTTCTGGAGTTCTGGGAATGTGGATTACCCCTTCACCACCATTACTCCCAGCTCCACTCTGACCTCTAGTGGTAGTACCTGTTAGGGTCGGTCGCAGCTCACTCTGACCTCGAGTGGTAGTACCTGTTAGGGTCGGTCGCAGCTCCACTCTGACCTCGAGTGGTAGTACCTGTTAGTCTCATCTTTAAATGGGTTAAATAGAAGAAAATAAGTTCTCAAAATGTTTACAGAAAAATTGAGAATCAAGAATGAATAAAACAAAATATCTTTGGCATTAAATAACCCAGCTCTTGACATGTCGTAAAATCAAACCAACCACCCATCTGTAAAAAAAAATTTACCTCCTTGTGACTTCTGGTTTTTTATCAAAGCTAAAAAATCGCTATTGAAAGGCAAGAAATTTCGGATGTCATTTCTAGAAGTCTCTGGAAGTCATCAGATGGTAAAGTGTAGCTTTTCTGGTCTGACACTGTAATAGGGATTCTGATAGTGACTACAAAAATGTTTTTGCCTTCATAAATGGTGGGACAGACAATTTCAGAAATGAATTTGTTTTTGGGCCCCCCCCCTCTCGGCGGGAGCTTGTTGATACAACATTCCACCCATATATTCCCCCCCCCCCTTCTATAAACACAAAATTTGATAACCGGATGCTGATGGAAGTTGTGACACTTTTGCAGTCTATCTCAGCTGGCAAGAAAGTTGCCGACTACTGGCTTCACTGTTGTGGATTCTTGGCTATTTCTAACTCTACTGCTACTGGCGACACTATCACCTCAACGGCCCCGGCCAAACTGTCTAAAGGGCTGGAGCTTAGCTGAATTTATGTAAAATAACTACCCCTTACCTCTCTACGGCCAGACCCCCCAGATGTTCGGCACTTAAATTCAATTCAGACTTCCTGACTATGATTTCTCTTAAAATTAAAACACTTACTCTTGAGATCAGACTTCACGTCTTCAATATTTCAACCATTAATTTCTTCAAAATAGATTTCCTCATAAAAATAGCCTTTTTGCTTTTAATACCTAGATGCATAACGATATTATCACTAATTGGCTTAACTTCACGGTGGCCGTACAATTCTCTTAAACTTCGTGGCCCAATCTTTTGTGTCCGTAAAAAGGACAACCACCCACCCATTTACCTATGTCTGGGTTTTAACATATTCTATTTTTATTTATTTATTTTTTTTTTTTCTGAGCATGTTCTCCCTTAATCATAGTAGCACAGAAAATGTTTTATGATGACTAACAAATATATGCACCCTCCGGGTACAAGTATTTAATCTTTAATATAATAAAATATCATATTAAATTAGAAAGGCTAATGTAACTGAATAAGAATGCAGATAAAAAGATTTGGAACAGAGGGGTATGATTGAAAAATAGAACAACTTTGAAACTAACTCTTCCATCATTTTCTGTTACTCCCGTCTTTCATTGGTAAATTTTCCTAATTTAACTATTTAGTTAAAATAGGAAGTAAAGATTAATATTACAGTTATTTCTTCTTGTTAATGAATTTCTTTCAAGATTTATCCCCGAGATTATTGCTCATATTCAATAAGATAAAACCAAACAATTAGAAATCAATAATACTAAGCATATATTTATTGAAATCAAATTTTTAAGATCAATATGCAAATTAGCCTTCCCCTTCACACCACTATATTTTGTATATATAAATACAATCGCATGTTATTAATATGTAGATATGGTCTACAGTGGCTTCGGCCTCTGGACCATTGATATAATTAACAGCGTCAATCCCAGGGGGCTATCCCCCCAGGCAACACCTGCCCCCTTGATTTAAAGGGGTAGGGCTGGGTTTATTGCCCAGCGCCTGAGGCGCCCCCCTTGAGGGGGAATGCCGACGGGATCGACGTGATTTTTTCACCCGCCACCCATGAGCTTCGGTTTGTGGGTGGTCCCACGTTAATAGGGCCTTGTGCCTGACCCGTACAAGTGGGGTACGTGGAAAATATCATGTAGATATGGTCAACAGTATTGATAATGTAAAACAATTTTATTAATAATTGAGGTTTGAATAAAAATAAAATTATGGAGAATGTGATGTAAATAACTGAATTATGACTCTATTAGTAATATAGTTTCGGTTACAGACAGAAAAACACACTATCTCCATTATAATAAGATATATTATGAGATTGTACTAAAGTAATAATTTCTTTCTTTTACAGCTTCGAAAAAGCAGAGGTTAATGGAATCTTCAAACTTAGAATTCGAAAACGACGATCAAGATTTAATGCATCAGAAAATCATAAATACTAGTCGTGATTTTTATTTTAAAAATTACAAAAATGTAAGTTTTTTTTTTTTTTTTTTTTTTTTTTTTTTTTTTTTGTTTTTTTTCTAATTGCCAAATTCTAATCTAAGAGGGTCACACCAACCAAAAAATAATCAACACTATAACACTTGGCTAAAAGAGAGAGAAAAAAAAAAAAAATATATATATATATATATATATATATATATATATATATAATAAGTAAGCCACAGACACGTGTTTCAAGGTATCACCTTTCATCAGTGTGGCTATACCGTAACAGCTACCTCTGGCCGGGTTCGAGACCCGAATGAACTTTCGTTCACCAAGCCTTTAACCCGTACGGCCAGAGGCAGCTGTCAAATATAGGAGAATAATTAATCGCTACATTTCTAAGCGGAAATGAAATTCACTAGAGTCCTCAAACGTTTGTAAACAAACACGAGGGTTAGCTAGACGCCATGACGGTGAATCTGCAATTAAGTCCCTATTCAGAGAACTCAACCATTAATTAATGGGAGTATATATATATATATATATATATATATATATATATAAATAAGTAATTCACAGACACGTGTTTAATAATTGCAGTTTAAATAGAAATAAAATCATGGAGAATGTGATGTAAATAACTAAGGGAACTGTGAATTGAGTAGTAATATAGTTTCGGTTACAGACAGACAAACACACAATCTCCATTATAATAAGATTATATATATCTATATCTGGTTTTTGATCTACGTCAATACTTATTTAAGATGCACTATTTGTGTCTGACCAAGATAGCAATATGTATTACCTTTTATTGAATGTATTGTCTATTTTGGGGAGAGAAATGAAAAGAAATCTGATTTCTGCCTCTCTTCAACAATTTTTTGTAGCATCTTGCAGAATGTCAAAGCACTTTGCATTTGGAAAGGTCAGCCTCCTCCTTTAGGCCTACCATAATAATGCTGACCAGGATGACTGATCTCTATAGATTTCTTTGCCTATCCTTTTTATTTATTTATTTTATATATATATATATATATATATATATAATGAGTATCACATTGTCAAAGGTCATTCTATCTCTGTCATTTTTTTTTTATCTCCCGTGTAAAAAGGTGTGATATATTGGAATTATTTCAGTAAAACAATTTGTCATCTTTTTCTGCACATAGATAAAAATACCTTTTGTTAGTTTGTTCTTTAATTTGACTGTGATTTATGTTTATGGCAAAGAATATTGTGTGTGTGTATGTATGTGTGTGTGTGTGTGTGTATGTATGTGTGGTGTTGTATGTAATGTGTGTGTGTGTATATGTAATGTGTGTGTGTGTGTGTATATGTATTGTATATGTGTGTGTATGTGTGTGTGTATATGTATGTAATGTGTGTGTGTGTGTGGTATATGTATGTATGTATATGTATGTAATGTGTGTGTGTGTGTGTATATGTATGTAATGTGTATGTAATGTGTGTGTGTGTGTGTGTATATGTATGTAATGTATATTGTATGTGTGTGTGTGTGTGTGTGTATATGTATGTAATGTATATGTGTGTGTGTGTGTGTGTGTGTATATGTGTGTAATGTGTGTGTGTGTGTGGTGTGTGTGTGTGTGTATGTGTGTGTGTGTGTGTGTGTGTGTTGTGTGTGTATATGTATGTATGTATATGTGTGTGTGTGTGTGTGTGTGTGTGTGTTGTATATGTATGTAATGTATATGTAGTGTGTGTGTGGTGTGTGGTATATATATGTATGTATATGTGTGTGTGTGTGTGTGTGTGTATATGTATGTAATGTGTGTGTGTTATTTCCTATAAGTCTAACATAAACAAAGGGAAACCACTCTCTACTGATAAATTATTTATTGATCTACTAGGAAAAAAGACGGGTTTAGGGTTAATTTAATGGGAAAATGAATAATTTATCAGTCAAGAGTGGTTCCCCTTTGTTAGACTTATAGGAAATAATCTATATGTATGTATATATTTTCTATTCTTTATTTTTTTTATTTATACTCAAAACTTATGCTCTAAAGATGACGGCATGTTTACATATGGTTTTATTCTACTTTTAAAATAATTTTTAATTAGAATGGTGTATATGTAAATATATTTCTGTCAAAACACTTGTCCGTATACAATAGATTTCATCCATACAAATATATTTATATTTTTCCATTTATCTTGTATATATAATGTTAATGTAGCATGAACATGGAGTCAACACCTGGTTACTGACAGTTTATCGCCTATGCGACCTTCAGAACTGTCTAAAGATCGCATAGGGCGAGAAACTGTCAGTAACCAGGTGTTGACTCCATGTCCACACTACATTGATTCAGATATAAACACTCTATCAATGATATTAACCACTGTCTGCTTGGAAATATAGCACCCCTATTATCTGTTTATGTTTCACAATGTGTTAATACTCTTGGGAAAGGTATGAATCCAACTATTATTAATAGTTCATTATTTGTATTTCTGTTGATATTGTTTAATAATGAATCTTGCTAAATCTTACATTATCTCTTTCTATAATTGTGATCTTTTTTTCTGTTTTTTTTTTTTTAGGCTTATAAAATGGACCGTATTCCCCGTGGACAGGCGTTGATAATAAATATCACTGAAATTGATGGGATGACCCCTCGCAAAGGGAGTAATATCGATGCTACAAACCTGCGTACATTGCTACATCATCTTCATTTTTTAGTGTCTATGTATGATGGCAAGGAAATGACGGCGACGGTCAGTATTTTTTTTTTTTTTTTTTTTTCAAATCAATATTGTAATCAAAAACTAAAATTCTATTTTAATGAAACAATTAAAAATTTCACTTTTTGCAAATCGATATTGTATGAAAATCGATATTGTAATGAAACAATTAAAGATTTCACTTTTTGCAAATCGATATTGTAATGAAACATTAAAGATTTCACTTTTTGCAAATCGATATTGTAATGAAACAATTAAAAATTTCACTTTTTGCAAATCGATATTGTAATGAAACAATTAAAAATTTCACTTTTTGCAAATCTATATTGTAATGAAACAATTAAAGATTTCACTTTTTTTGCAAATCGATATTGTAATGAAATATATAATTAAAATTTCTCATGAAGGACATGAATTGTTTTTTCTACAAACTGTTGGATTCATTTTCTAACATAGTTGTGTAAGAAAAAAAAAAATTATTCTATCTTAACAATTTGAATAATTGAATGACAACATTTTTAAAGAATTTAAAAAAAAATCAATTTGTATTTATTTTTCAGAATATAATTCAGAAGGTTCAGGAATTTGCTCAAATGAAGGCTCATGCTGATGCAGATGCTACTGTGGTGTGTTTTTTAAGCCATGGAGACGATGGTCACATATTTGGATCTGATGGCCAACGAATTGCGCTCACTAAACTTTACTCTTATTTCGACAACGTTCATTGTCCCAGTTTGCAAGACAAACCAAAGATTTTTATCATACAAGCATGTCGTGGAAGTAAGCATTAATTTTATTATTCTATTTTATTTATTTTTTTTTTTTTTTTTTTCTTTTCTGTTCTTTTTGTGTGTGACTTGTTCTCTCGTTAACTCTCATTAGTGGCTGAAACAAATAAGATTATCAGTTGTGTTTTGGGTTTTAAGTTTGTTTTTTTTTTTTTTCTTAGTACACCAGCAAAAACATACATTCCAGAGCTCTGCGCAGACAATTGATGTCATGTAGAGGACTTTCTGGGATCACTGACCAATATTTACGGGTGGTGAATCGTAAGAATCATATATATATAATATAAATAATAAAATTCGAAGGCAATACAATGCGTAAAAAATAAAGACAAAAAGATGTTTTATATGTCTAATCGATTTCAAAGCAAAGCTTTATCATCAGAGTGTATTTTCTGAAAATACACTCTGATGATAAAGCTTTGCTTTGAAATCGATTAGACATATAAAACATCTTTTTGTCTTTATTTTTTACGCATTGTATTGCCTTCGAAATTTTATTATTTTATAACATACTTAACAATGCTTCAAGCAAATTACCAATTACTTTTTATATATATATATATATATAATATATATATATATATATATAAGGTTTTTTTGGGGGGGATGTTTGTTTATTTAGAAGCGTTGCTGAATAAAGTATATATAAAATTTTTACTTGAAGGCACTTACAACGCATGTATCGTATAAAATTCGATACTTTTTCTTATAGAAAATGAACTTGACAAGTTTAATCCCAGCGATCCTTTGCTGGGATTACACTTGTCAAGTTCATTTTCTATAAGAAAAAGTATCGAATTTTATACGATACATGCGTTGTAAGTGCCTTCAAGTAAAAATTTTATATATATATAAACATTCCTAGAAAGAAAAACATAACAAATCACTATTTGACTGTGATAAATTTATTTCGACCAGAAACTCGGTGAGTCTACAGAGCATACAGTCTGAATGTACAGTGAGATTTCGATGATCCCAAATAGAATCATCCCTTACTTACCAGTCAATTAAATTGCCTTTGAACACTGAAACCGTTGGTAGAGAGAAAAACTTTTTTCTACAATTATAGATACTCTATATTTTACAAAATATATTGAGTACTTTTTAGATTAACTACCAATGCTACTACAATGAAAATGTGGTAGTAAATTTTGAGATATATATATATATATATATATATATATATATATATATATATATATCAAAATTAGGTATGACTTCAATTAAGCACATATCCTCCAAAAATTGTCGGCTTAAAGCCATATAAAAATAAACACGTTTGTTTGTTTACTTACCCTCATATATATATATATATATATATAATGTCATCCACAGACAGGTGTTTCGGCATTTCATGCCTCTTCAGTGTGCCTAGGCACAACAACTATCCTTGGCTAGGGCCGAACTCCGACTGACAGTTTCCAGCCTGATTTCTTATCCCTTCGGCCACTGACAACTGCTGTAGTGGGGCTGGTGTTTAAACTATTAAATACATAGGTTTGTTTATATATTTTACGATCACAGAGATCTAGTTTGCCGGCAAACAATCATTGCTTATATGCTTAATAGTGAAAGTTAATTTAAATTAAATCACCCCTTAGAGAGCTCATACCAAATTCATGGGAGCATATTGTGTGTGTGTGTGTGTGTTGAAAAAATAAAGGAGAAAATGTTGAATGGCTAATTCTCTTTCATTTTTTTAATTTTTTTTCAACATACTGTCGGATTCACTTCCATTGTTTTCAACTTATATATATATATATATATATATATATCATATATATCATCTTGTTCAATGAACACACGTGTAATAGGCTGCAATTAATCGGTACATCGATTAATTAAGTGGATTTAACCCTGAAGATCCTAATGGTGAAACCTCGAGTAGGTTTCTATTGTATCTATTTCTTTAATAAATTTGCTCTACTTTGTATTGAGTACTTTGTATTTGTTAAATCGCTGACTTAACCCCTGGATTTTGTGCACCTCCAACGATCGTGCCCATATTCACTGGTAAGCCACCTTTTATCTATATAAATACATATGTATATATATGTGTGTGTTTTGGTATTAAATAACTGTTATAGGTGATATACCCTATAGACTAATGGAATGCGCCGACGGTTACTATAAGTAACAGGGACAATTATGGCTTGTAGAGTAAGCCAATGCGAGTCAGCTCATAACTCTATTTGTCGGACGTAATTCCCACTTCTCTCTACTGTAATTGTCTACTGTTTTGTTAATACATTTTCCTACATTTGTTACCCGTCATTTTGTTCTTATTTGACCCCTTAAAACCCCACAACAATAACCCACAGGAGTTGATATGCTGTTAAACTCTAACCAACCAAATAGTGTGGTTGGCTCTCTACAAACTTTTCGCCACTATAAACAAATCCTTTTTGTAGTTGATTTGCTATGTTTTGGCTTCGTTTAATGTGTCATCAATGTCAATGAACAAACTTTATTAGTATGACTAGCAAATATATGCACCCTCTGGGTGCAAGTATTTAAGTTTTAATGTAATAAAATATTACATTAAATTAGAAAGGCTAATGAAACTAAATAAGAATATTGATAAAAAGATTTGAAACAGAGGGAGTATAATAAAAAATGGAACAACTGAAACTTACTCTTCCATCACTCTCGTCTTTCATTGTTATTTTTTCTAATTTAAGTATTTAGTTATAAGAGGAAGTAAAGAATAAAATGACAGATATTTTATCTTGTTAATGGATTTCATTTAAGATTCCTCGAAGAAATTTTGCTTATATTCATTAAAATAAAACCAAACAGTTAGAAATCAATAATACTAAGCACATATTTTATTAAATTTGATTTTTTTAATATTAATATGCAAATTAGCCTTCCCGTTCAAACTGTAAACCGCTATTTTGTTGTATATATAAATACAATTGCATGTTGTCAGTATGTAGACTTAGTTAAAAGTATTAATAATGTAAGACAATTTTATTAATAATTGAGGTTTAGATAAAATTAAAAATCATGGAGAATGTGATGTCAATAACTAAGAGAATTGTGACTTGAGTAGGAATATAGTTTCGGTTACAGACAGAAAAACACACAATCTCCATTATAATAAGATATGAACACAAACAACCTTGAATGAAATTCAAACTAAGTCTGTTGATTCCATTTTCTTGGCAAATAACTATTACATTGCCCCACCCCTCAGATAATCCTATTAGATATTTGTTGTAATTTGGTTTTATCGCCTCATATCTTTTGGTGTGTAATATAAACTGAACTTAGTTAAGTCTAATACTAATTTAAAGAAAATAATCTACTTGCTGTAAGTCAAGTATTAGTTAACAAAGAAATAGGAAGAAATAAAAGTATTAACTCTTAACATCCTGTTGAGAATTTTTTTAAGTTCAGAGCCCCCATTCCTATAAATGGCTAAAAATGGCCATTTCATTTAAAGTTACCTGTTATTTCCCATAAATCAAAGACTGCTAAATATGTTTAATATTACATTTAAACAAAGGCTATCATTTGGGGCGGATTAGAAAAACGAATGTGACTTCCGGTGGAATGAGGTGGTATAGGATGTTTTACGGATAGGGAAAAAGGATCAATCAGCTGGTCACGTCAAGCCCTAGCACCTATTGGATTTTCCCAACCTATTGCCTTTATGGCAAGCCCCAACCCCTTTTTATCATATGGGTGCTAGAAGGTGGTGACTGAGGGTCTACATGTCCTGGGAATGACATTAAACTCTGATGGTGAGGTTCCAGTTTTGGAGGTTTGGGGAATGTGGAGCACCCCTTCATCATTGCTCCCTGGTCCACTCTGACCCAGAGTGGTAGTACCTGTTAGGGTCCCATCTATGGGTTAAATAGAAAAATTTATTTATAAAAAAAAATTGTATTATCCATTAAGAATTGATTTATTTCAAAACTTTATCGGCATTAAATGACCCACTGAGGTTGATATGCTGTAAAACCAAACCAAACCTTGTTGGGCCATGGTCCCAATCAAGAGGTGTCCTGGGTATGATGTCAAACTGCATCTAATGGTGGAGTTCCAATTCTGGAGCTCTGGGGAGTGTGGAGTACTCCTTCAACACCATCACTCCCAGGTCCACTCTGACTGGAGTGATAGTACCTGTTAGGGTCCCATAAATTGTGTGCGAATTATTGTATTAAGAATAGTTACTTGAGGCCTTGATTGTTAATTACTTGAAAAATATAATTGTTTGAAAAAAAAAAAAAAAAAAAAAAAAAAAAACTTGGCATTGAATAACCTAACAAGGTTGACATGCCATAAACCAACCAACCAATTTAATTACATTAGGGTAATTCCATGTCAGATCATCCATAAAAAGGTAAAATTTTCACCCACTCCCTTCAGTCTTTCTGAAATTTTGTACAGCAAGGGTCTATAAAAATGCTTTTCTAAACCAATTCTTAGGAGTAGGGAAGCTCTAGAACTCATTTTACAGACAAAAATAGGTTATAAAAATTTTTTTTTTTTTTTGCACCCCCCCCCCTCCTAAAATTTTGTTGAGCTAAAAATCGGCATAACTTTGCCAATTTTTTGAATTGAAAGCGCAAATTTTGGGGGATTTCTAACATTAACATAGTCCCTATTAGTTAATTTGACTATTTGACCTTTATTTTTTAGACCTTGTCGATTACCAAACAGCAGTGAATAGGATGGGTGACCTGACTCCTCCCATTGATGAAGCTGATGGACCCCATACATTGACGAGTTCTTCCTCTACATTGTGTGCACCTTCAAGATCAGATATGATTATATGTTACCCAACTCAGCAAGGTGAGCAAAAAAAAAATGTTTTTCTCTCTCTTTTTTCATGTTTACATAACTGCAAATTATTTGTATTAAGAATGGTTACTTGAAGCTATAATTGTTTACTAAGGATTATTATTGGTTACTTGAAAAAGTGCAAAATTTTAACAAATCTTTGAAAAATTTTGTAGCTTCAGTTCTGAGCAAATATCAAACTATCTTTTTGGTACAAATAATATTCAATATCTGTGATAATGGTATTAGCTGCGTTATTCGGACTTCTGTCCCCGTCTTCATTGTTATTTGTACAACATTTCGGCCGATATGCCCTCCGGCCTTCTTCAGGTATTTTTTGTCGGACTCGGGGAACCTGATGGCTCCCAATTACGACAAGAAAGTTCCCGAGTTCGAAAAGAAGGTTCCCGAGTCCGACAAGAAATACCTGAAGGCCGGAGGGCATATCGGTCGAAACGTTATACAAATAACAATGAAGATGGGGACAATAGTCCGAATAACACAGATAATACTAATCTTCAAGCCTCATCTCAAACATTCAGAGAAATCTGTGATATAATAATAATAATTAATAATAATAATAATAGAAAAAAAATTCTGTCGTTGATGCAGTGCCACATAGGAATATTAATCTTGCCATGAAAAAATCAGAAATCACCAATAACTTAAAATTGGTTGGCATTAAGACTTTTTAAAAAAATTGTTTATTCATTGGGCAAAAATGCTTTTATAAACCAATTTTTAGGAGTAGGGAAGCTCTAGAACTCATTTTACAGACAAAAAAAAAATCATGACTGACTGCCAATTTTTGGAATTGGAAGCTTAAATTTGGGGGATTGTCTAACTTTATCATAATCCACACTTTCAGAAAAAATTTAAGGGGTTGGGTGATATGGCCTGAATGATTTGACATGGAATTACCCAGTAGTTACTTGAAACCCTATAACTGTGTGCAAATTAGTTGTATTAAGAATAGTTACTCAGGTATAGTTAAATGTCTGCCCTACTAATTACCCATAGCTGGAGGGAGAATAGTTGAATGCATATCTTTTCCCAAGGGTAGCGCTATGTCAAATGCAAATAGCCTTGTCCAGGATTTGAACTCGGC
>CM042156.1:85970620-86015620 GCA_023376005.1 Doryteuthis pealeii | reverse complement strand
CATCACCCCCCCCCTCCCATATGGTTGCAGTTAGTTAAGACTAAATTTTATATTTTGTATGTAATAAATCTGGGACATTTTGGCTCATTTATAATTGATTTTGTGGATACAAGGAGATAACTATGGCTGATGTAGGAATCCCAAAATGATCTATTTTTTTTATTTTTCTTGTTTGTGGATTTCCTCCTTGGATTTTTCACTTGGAAAATTTTTTTTTTTTTTTTTTTTTTTTTTTTAATTGCAACTCAAGTGGGGAATAAAAATCAATAAATCTGGGATTTAACTTTTTTTTTTTTTTTTTTTTTTTTTTTTTTTCCCCCAATTTATTTTGTTTCAATTTATTTTATTTTTACATTATTTCATTTTAAAGATCTTTTGCTGCTATTTATAGAATTCAAAGAAAAGAAGGATTGATGCATTTTTGCACCCACTATATCCAAGAGCTTCGGCTCATGGGTGTCCCACATTAGAAGACCTTGTCATACGCACATGTGGGGTGCAGGGTAAATACCCTAATAATTTATACACAATCATATATGCTATCAAGCATTCCTATCTAATTCCAATAGTTTATACACAAATTACTTAAAATTCCTATTTAATAACCGCCCAGTTAACTGTACAGTAGAATACACTGACTGCACCTCTGCAGAGGAGTAAGAACCCCCCCCAAAAAAAAAAAAAAAATCTGGCCACCTGTTAGCCATGGGTGGCGACTTGTGATGCTTAAGGACAAAATCCTGGTGGCTGGGTAGTCCATAACATGCAACACTCCACTTTGGTTCTTACTTGGGCTGAGAGAAGATGGTCAAGAGGCAGCCCGCTCCAAACAATCAGCTGGTTACGTCAACACCTAGCACCTATATGGTTGTTCTGACCCTATTGCCCTTATGGCACCTACTGTCTGCTCTTAGATGCTTTACCACACAGATCAGATTACCCAAGCTGTGTTACTGATGTGCCGAGTTGATGGGTATTATTGTATAGTCATATATACCCACATCATACATTGGGTATATAATAGTCAACTCGGGTGTACAATTGAGAGAGAGACACACAGACAAGTGCTTTTGTTATATAGTCATATATACCCACATTATACATCGGGTATATAATAGAGAGTTAACTCGGGTGTATAATTGAGAGAGACAAGTGTTTTTGTTATATAGTTATATATACCCACATTATCAGTTGGGTATATAATAGAGAGACAGACAGATAGGTTAGTGATGATAGAGAGATATGTGGTTTTACTTGTTACACTTCTGTTTCTACCTAGGTCACCATCTGTTCTGTTCTGTTCTGGGCTGGGCTGGGCATTGCCTTTAATATTTAATTAACAAGACTTGGTGTTCTTAATAATAAAGCTTTATTTCCTCAGCCTATGATTCCGCCATGGGTGAGATGGGCCCTGGGAGCAGACAATAATGTCTACACTCCTTGAAAGCTGGGTTGAATCTGACTAAACTAAAACTTATTCTAACGCATCTGTATACCAGAAGGTGAAGTTGTGATTATCATCCCCCACCACAAGAAGGCCCCCCCCCCCAAAAAAAAAAAAAAACACATACATACAATTCTTCACCTGAACAAACAAACAAAAAAAATTTTTTTTCCAGTCTGGTCATTGTAGTAAAAATAGGAAAAAGAAAAGAAAAAATTCTGAATTTGTATTAACACAAATGCTGATTACTTCTCAAAACAACGAGCCTAATTTATTGCACATATATATGCTAATAACGAAACGATCACATGACTTGCAGGCTTTTTGGAACATCAATGTTTTTCATTTTGAATTTAAATTATTTTCTGCTTCTCTCTCGATGAGTCCGGATTAAAAACCAGCTCTGAGGATGATTTTTATAAATCGAAATATTGTTCAATATTAGCTATGAATATGATATAAAATATTTTAATTTTAACAGCATTGTTAAAATTGAGATGCTGTTATATAGCCCTTATAACACATCGGGTATATAATAAAGAGAGACAGATAGATAAGAGATAATGATATTTCTTTCTTGATACACTTCTGTTTCTACTTCAGCCACCATCTTATCTGGTTATCTGTTGGGCTTCTTTTAAGGGTTGGTTTTTCTTTGTTCTGGGCTGGTCATTGTCTTTAATATTTAATTAACAAAGCAAGACTTGGTTGTTTCTTATAATAAAGCTTTATTTCCCCAGCCCATTTTATTCTGCCACAGGTGAGTTGCAAACCCCTCAGACATCCTGTCTGATAGGGTACCAGCTTGCATCTGACTAACTAACGCCCAATCGCGCACCTTCAAGGGGTCAAGGTTATTAACCATCACCATTGAGTAACTTTCCATGGGACTCCGTTACTTTTAATCTAACAGGCCTTCTGACTGCTCATAAATTATGTAACATTGGTATTGAACCTGGAACCTTGCTATTCCTAGGTGAATGCTCTACCGACTGAGCTAAACCGGTCCTTTGAATATTAAGTGGTCAGTCACAAATTGTCCTAATTTGTCGTAAACTACATCAAATGTCTTAATATTTTTTATTTTTTTTTTAAAGGCAGATGTTTTTTGTTTGTTTTTGGGGGGGGGGTTAGTTTTTTTTTTTTTTTTTTTTTTTTTTCATTTCCAAATCTGGGACATTTTTGCTCATTTATAATTGATTTTGTGGATTCAAGGAGATAACTATGGCTGATGTAGGAATCCCAAAATGATCTATTTTTTTGTTTGTGGATCTTCCCTCCTTGGATTTTTCACTTGGAAAATTTTTTTTTTTTTTTTTAATTGCAACTCAAGTGGGAATAAAAATCAATAAATCTAGGATTTTAAATTTTTTTTTTTTTTTTTTTTTTTTTTTTTTTTTTTTGTGTAATTTATTTTATTTTTGCCTCATTTCAATTTAAAAAAAAATTTTTTGCTGCTATTTATAGAATTCAAAGAAAAGAAGGTGTTGTCCATAATGTCGTCTCAGAAAAGCACCCAGCAGTTCCTCTGTTGCTAAGTTACTTGGAAATGTCTTTCCTTGAATGGAAATAAACACTGGAGTTATTGATTTTTGCATTAAGACCCCCACCCCCACCTGTTGGAAGGTTTTTATTTATTTATTAATTTCTTTGTAATTTTTTTTTTTTTTTTTTTTTTTTTTTTTTTTGTCACTTTAAAAAAAAAAAATCTTTCTTTCTGAAAGTAATTGTGAGGATACAAAGAGAAGAATGTTTTATCATAACCCGACAGAAATACTAATAGATTATTTATTTTATTTATTTCCTTGCATTTGAAGAAATTTCTATAAGGCATCATTATATAATCTGCGTAGAATAAATCCTTGTTAAAGGTTTTAAAAAAAAGTCATGCTATAAAAAAAAATTGGACACATGGTGCAACGGATATAAGGGTTGAGTTAATACAGTTAAATCGAACTTAACAGACCTAAATTCCTTGTCAAAGAAAGAAAAAAAATACCAAAAATCAGGGAATTAACCAAATTTAATGAAATTTTCAGTGTTGATATTTTAATGAATAAAAGATATAATGCACCAGTTATTTTATTTAAAAACTTTTACATTTTTTTTCAGGTTAGTTAACTTTGAACCACGTATCTTAGAGAATCTGTGTTACACCTCAAAGATATGTGGTTCAAAGTTAACTAACCTGAAAAAATGTAAGTTTTTAAATAAAATAACTGGTGCATTATATCTTTTATTCATTAATATATCAACACTGAAAATTGATTTTTTTTTTTTTTTTTTTTTTTTCTTGTGGAATTTACATAGAATACTTAACATACTTGCGACCTTGTCATATCCTAGCATTACAAGCATTTAGCTGAAAAACGCTGACATTTTCAAATTTGCGACCTTAATCAGTTAAATTTGCAATTTCTCGAGTATTTCTTAAAATCTTTTAAAAAAATTATATGGTTGGAAAGAGAATAATCTGTCTAAATATGTCATTTTTATCATTTTTCATCAATTGAATTATTTTTTACAGCGAGTTAAAAAACACATTTTATGATATTTTCATGTTAAGACAGTTGTATCACTTCGAACAAATTCATATTTTCAGTGTAGATTTATGGTGAAATGAAAATGGCTGACCGAAACATGGGTTCCTCAATGTGAAATAAACAAGGGCGGCTTACTCTCATTTATGTAGCTAATGTTCAGATTACCTATCATTCATTGTCCCTGGGAGGTCCTCTGTGCAGCATCCAGTATCTGCACAGAGCCGGTCAATGTAGGTTCTTGCTGGGTGGCCCACATTAGCATGTCACAGGAGAATGTCGCTTATGAGTTCATCCTTGCTTCTCCAGCATGTCTTGGTCATCTCACTCGGATAATTTGTGAGATAGGGGTCAAGTGGCTGTACAACTACTTCCTAGTTGGGTGTTGTTTTCCACGACTTGTTCCCAACAAAGGGTTGACATGCCATAAAATCCAACCAACCAACCATCTTCACTTCACGTGTCTAAAGTTCAAATTCTTAACAGTAACAGATGCCAATCAACAAAACTATCAAGAAACAAAAACAGTTGAGGGGGTAAGGCTTTTCTTTCCTCCAACAAAGAAGAGCAACCATTTGGCATTAAATAACCCAACAAGGGTTGACATGTTTAGAAGTTCATGCACTACTGTACAAATGTCTTTTTAGAAGTTCTGACATTAGTTCTGGGGAATGTAGAATACACCTTCATCACCATTACTCCCAGGTCCACTCTGACTTGGAGTGGTAGTACCTGTTAGGGTTAAATAGAAAAAAAAATTGACTGCTCATCAAAATGAATAAAACAAAACATCTAGTGTCAAAAGGCATTATGTTAAACTGCGTCTAGTGGTGAGGTTCCAATTTCGGAGCTCTGGGGAAGCTCTTTCATTGCTATTATCTGGTCCACTCTGACCCAGAGTGGTAGTACCTGTTAGGGTCCCATCTATAGGTTAAATATATTAAAAAAAAAAAAAAAAAAATTATTTTAAATTTTTTTTTTTTTTTTTTTTTTTTTTTAATTTTAATACCCAACAAGAATGAATAAAACAAAATGTCTTTGGCATAAAATAACCCAACAAGGGCTGGCATGCCATAAAATCAAACAAACCTGACCACTGACAATTCGTTTTTCCTGATTTTGAGTTTAACAACCTATCCCAATTATGTTACAGAAGTTCATGCACTAAGAACATCTTTTTAGTAGAAGTTCTGACATTAGATCATGACATGAATCTTTGAATATTTTGGTGAGGCTCTTTACGTCGAGTGTTAGTGACAGCTAAATAGGCAGAGAAAGAACTGCAACCAAAATTCGATATTCTGCACCCCCCCCCCACCCTGTCACGGTTTCCCCACCCCACCCACTAAGATTCTCCTGCCTTCCTTTACGGTCTCCCCCCCTCCCCTCCTTCTCTTTTTACAGTCTCCTTCCTTCCAGATTAAAGCAATAAAAATAAATATAAACATTTGTATTTATTGATTCGATTTGACCCTGTTGACATTTTTTCGAGTAGAGATGCAATTAAGGGGACCTTCATTTCCCCACCACACACGTGCACACACACACATATGCGTGCACTCACACACATATGCGTGCACTCACACACACAGAGGCGTGCACACGTGCACACATATGCGTACTCACACACACACATGCGTACTCACACACACACACACACACACACACATGCGTACACACCCTCACACACATATGCGTGCACACACACACACACACACACGCGTACTCACACACACACACACACACACATATGTGCGCACACACACATATGTGTGCGCACACACACACACACACATATGTGTGCGCACACACACACATATGCGTACACACACACACATATGCGTACACACACACTCACACAGACATATGCGTGCACACACACACACACACTCACACAGACATATGCGTGCACACACACACACACATATGTGTGCGCACACTCACACATGTGTGCACATTCACACACACACACACATATGCGTGCACACACATATGCGTGCACACACACACACACGTGTGCACACACGTGTGCACACACACTTGTCTTACAAGCAAGATTAATCATGTTCACAACATTGATTTTTTTTATCAAAACAAAAAAGAAAGTTATTTTTTGGGTTCTTTTTAAGCTACTTAGATATTTTTAATATGAACCCAAAGGAAAAAGTGCATACAATTACACAGTGATGCTGATAGCTTTTTGATTTAGTGCATCTTGGGATGCACATATTTGCTTTTGAATGAGTCCCCAGGAAAATTTATGGGTCCCTACTAAAGTTTCTTAATAGAGTGTAGGGTTTTTATTTAGGATCTGTGGAAACAACTAAAGCCATCTAACTCCTACCTTGTAACCTATCCTGTGTAATTCGTTTTTTAAGGAATTATTGGAATGTATTTACAGTTAGCTTGAAATGGTGAGGGAAGAAAAAAGAAAAACACTGGGTCACATGGTTATTTTACTGCATCCTTTTAGATTTTCGTGCATCAGGGACGCAGGACACATACCTATCTGCATCTTTGCACTGCTGTAATATTTGCATTAATTCCTGACCATAGAATTTTTTTTTTTTTTTTTTTTTTTTTTTTTACTGATTTGCAATGTATCTTTCTATCAATAATACTTGTATTAATTCCTGACCACAGACAATCCCTTTTTTATTGATTTGTAATATATTTCTATAATAAAATCACTGGCAATGAATTTATATTATAAATAGCAATATACCTGCAGTTTGTTTAGGAAATGGACTCCATGAAGTGAGTTCAAATCCTGGTTGAAGCTGTTTACCTTGGAAATGCACAAATACTTCTCTACTCTCTGACCCCCCCCCCCCACACACACAGTTATTGATAGATAGTTGGGCAGACTGGGCTCTTTAACCTTGGTAAGACAACTCTTAGAAAAGAAAGACTCTAAATTCAAAGCTACTTAATAATATACATACATCATAATGAAAATGATTATATAGTGGTGTCATAGACTGCCTTTTTAGATACATGACAAACATTATGATAATGATAAAACTAATTATATAATAGTTATAGATGGCAAACATGGCAAACATTATGATAATGATATAGTTATAGATGGCAAACATTATGATAATGATAAACTTAATTATATAATAGTTATAGATGGCAAACATTATGATAATGATAAACAATAGTTATAGATATGATAAAACTAAATTATATAATAGTTATAGATGACAAACATTATGATAATGATAAAAATTATATAATAGTTATAGATGGCAAACATAATGATAAAACTAAATTATATAATAGTTATAGATACTATTATGATAATGATAAACATGACAAACATTATGATATGATAATAGTTATAGATATAAACTAATTATATAATAGTTATAGATGACAAACATTATGATAATGATATAATATAATGATAGATGGCAAACATAATGATAAAACTAAATTATATAATAGTTATAGATGACAAACATTATGATAATGATAAAACTAATTATATAATAGTTATAGATGACAAACATTATGATAATGATAAACCTTAATTATATAATAGTTATAGATAAACATTATGATAATGATAAAACTTAATTATATAATAGTTATAGATGACAAACATTATGATAATGATAAACCTTAATTATATAATAGTTATAGATGACAAACATTATGATAATGATAAAACTTAATTATATAATTAGCTCAGTCGGTAGAGTGTTCGGCTAGAAACCACAAGGTACCTAGTTCGATACCAGCCCTCGCCAACTCAGCGTATGAGTAGCACAGGGATCTGTGCAGTAAAGTAAGGAGCTGATGGTAGCTGTGGCCCTCCACCTCTGATGCAATAACAATCTCCTTGGTCTAGCGCTAGTGGAAAGGGGATAGACTCCCTCACCGATTGGCTGATACCGACTTTAGTCTACCCCGATGACTTTACTTGTACTTATAATAATGATTCACAAAATGATCTTTGAAGTAAATGTCTATAATAATAAACAAAAAATACATTTGATACATCCAAATCATTTGGAATAAATATTTGGACAAAAAAAAAACTTGTTATATTTTTATATCTTGTCTCGTTTCTAATTATGGTAAAACTCTTCTTTTAAATTCTCGACTTAAAAAAAAATAACATAAAAAAAAATGGCTAGTCTAATTCGGCTGATATTCACTGTGAAAGATTTTATTCTTTATTTTTAAAGTAGGTCAAAGGTTTGGGCTAAATTTCTTTGCTTTCAACTTTATTGGAGAATGTCTGATTTATTGATTTGCAGCTGCCCTGTTTTTTGTTTTTTCTATCTTAAACTTATTCTTTATTTTTTTTTTTTTTTTTTTTTTTTTTTTTATTTAAAAAAAAAAAATTTTTTTTATTTTTTTTTTTTTTTTTTTTTTTTTTTTTTTTTTATTCTTTATTTATTTTATTTATTTATTTATTTTTTTTATATTTATTCCTTTTTTTATTCTTTATTTATTTTATTTATTTATTTTTTTTTTTTTATATTTATTCCTTTTTTTATTCTTTATTTTATTTTATTTATTTATTTATTTTTCATTTTTTTCATTTTTTTTTTTATTTTTTATTTATTCCTTTTTTTCTTTATTCTTTTTTTTTTTTTATATTTTTTTTTATTTCATTTTTTTTTATTTGTTTATTCTTTTTTTTATTTCTTTTTCTTTTTTCATTTTTTATTTGTTCTTCATTTTACTTTGTTCTTCATTTTACTTTGGATATGAAAAGAAAAACATTGTCTACAACTTAGGATCAACCTACATCTGCTGTTTTTTTTTTTTTTTTTTTTTGTTTTTTTTTTTTTGCGGAAAAATATATTTTTGGTTCATTTCTGGGGAATTAAAAAAAAAAATACTTTGAATAAAGATAAAATTTAAATTGGTAACTCTATTCTTTAGGCGTAACAAGGAAATTGTCTATTTGGTGACCCAAGTGACCATTTTATTTTTGTAATTAGGTGGCATGAGGAGTGTTTAGTTATAACTAATGATTTTCAAGAAGATCACTTTGCTGTCGGCATGCATTTCTATTGTGCTGGAGTAAAAGTTTTTTATCACTAAATGGCATTAGAACTGTTTATTACGGTCAAGTCACACTGAATGTACCAGTTCCCACTAGATCACCAAAGTTAAGCAGTGATAAGCCTGTTCAATACTTGATTTGGTAACCACTTAAGCAACAGCAGGTACTTTAAGCAACTTGAGTCCATTGTTTATCAAATTGACTTGATTTGGCATTAAATAACCCAAGAGGGTTTGATATGCTGTAAAACAGACCAACCAACCACCTCTTTGAGGTTCTAACCATCAGTCTCTATGTAGCAGTGATGGACCTGCTCAATATTTAACTGGATGACCACTTAAGCAACAGCAGGTACTGTAAGCAACCTGAGTCCTTTGTTTATCAAAATGACATGAATAGGTGTTAAATGACCCAAAAGAGGGATTAATATTATGTCATGCTGAACGCACCGGTTCCTGCAAGATCCCTGAAGTTGAGCAGCGATGAACCTATTCAATACTTAATTGAATGACCACTAAAGCCACAGAACATACTGTAAGCAACCATAAAAAAGGTTGGGAACCACTGTTCTATTGTATTTAAGTAAATTTTTTTTTTTTTATTGTTACATGGCATTAGGAGTGTTTAGCTTTAACTGACTTGATTTTAAAAAAAAAAAAAAAAAACTCTTAATTACATTATGACAGTCAAGTTTCTCTGAATTTTTTCAATTGATAATTTGGATTATTTGGACTATTGTCCTCCTCTTGTTATCCACACAACGACAGGAAACACCTTAAGAAGGCCAGGGGGCACATCTGCCAAAACGTTACGTAGATAACAATAAAGATGAGGACAATAGTCCGATTAATCCAAATTGATAGAAAAGCAGTCAAGTTATTATATTCTAATGTTGTATTTTTGTCGTCCCCTATTCTTCAAACGTAGGGATCCTCTGTCCTTCGTACTGTATTGTCTGGGGATTCTTCTTCATCAGAATTGTCTCACTCTGGTTCCGGGTTCCATTTTCTGGTCTTGGTTAATTATGAAACATAGAGACATATTTTCATGTACACATAATTTTATTTTCCACAATTCCCAGCAACGTGCACACGAGAGAATCATCAGCGAAGATGGGATACGTCTGCCCACAATGGGCACCAGCTCAACTCTCACTAACTTTAATCTTATTTGCATTGTCAATGGACAAATTTGTAAATAGTTTAATTTTGTTCTGGAAATTTTCTACTGAATACAAACCACTACAGTCAAATGTTTTAACTCCACCCCCACCACCAAATTTTTAATAGGTTGAGGAGGGGGTAGAAGGGGCTCCCCAAAGTAGTTTTTGACTAACAAGAACAGAGCCCCTTTGGTTTGAATTCAGTTTTCCTTCTCCTAGACCAGTTGCCATACCAAGGCTAAAGAGCCCAGTCTGCCCTACTATTTACCTATAGCTGGAGGGAGATGGTTGTATTTACCTGTTTAAAATGATTGTGAGCTTTATTCATAGATTGGCCCCTTCCGATCAATCGGCTGGTCACGTCAAGCCCTAGCACCTATATGATTGCCCCAACTCTTTTTATCATATGGGTGCTAGAAGGCGGTGGCTGAGGTCTACATGTCCTGGGAATGACGTTAAACTCTATCTGATGGTGAGGTTCCAGTTTTGTAGGTTTGGGGAATGTGGAGCACCCCTTCATCACCATTGCTCCTGGTCCACTCTGACCTGGAGTGGTAGTACCTGTTAGGGTCCCATCTATGGGTTAAATAGAAAAACATGAGTTTATAAACAAAATTGTAATATGCATTAAGAATGAATTTATTTCACAACTTTGTCGGCATTAAATGACCCACCGAGGTTGATATGCCGTAAAACAAACATATATTGGCTCTTAAAACATTGATATTGCAACTAGATATGAAGCATACTTGTGACCTTGTGTCAAATCCTACCAGTGGTAAACGGATTGGGTAAATAATTTATTTTTATTTTATTTTTTGGATAAGCAGATATAGATAGATATAGAGAAATATATATCATCATCATCATCATGTCGCACTTTCAGCGCGGATATCCATGACAATCTCTCTCCATCCATCCCTATCGCTCATCATTCTCGGGAGGTCCTCTATGCAGCATCCTGCATCCGCACAGAGCTGATCAACGTATGTTTTTGCTGGTCGGCCCACACTGGCTTGTCCATGTGCTGGCTTCCACTGTGTATGTATTCTAACTTTTAAAATTCACTGTTATAACTGCTTATCCAAAAAATAAAAATAAATTATTTACCCAATCCGTTCACCACCGGTAGGGTTTGACACAAGGTCACAAGTATGGGGGCATCCAGCGATGATCAGTAGTAATGGATCTGTGAGACTAGCTTGCTAATCATTACACCATGGATGCCTTTTATACCCAACCTGTTCACCATGGGTAGGATGCGACACAAGGTCACAAGGATGCGTCGTATCTAGTTGCAAGAGCCAATATATGAATAAAGCTCACAATCATTTTAAACAGGTAAATAAAACTATCTCTCTCCAGCTATAGGTAAATAGTAGGGCAGACTGGGCTCTTTAACCTTGGTATGGCAATGATCTAGGAGAAGGAAAACTGAATTCAAACCAAAGGGGCTCTTATTTCTCTGAATGTTTGAGATGAGGCTTGATGATTAATATTATCTGCGTTATTCAGACTATTGTGTGTGTGTGTATTCTAACTTTTCAAATTCACTGTTATAAGGTGTATTCATTTTTGCAATTTAATAAGACTGAAGTAATGTAATATGCGCACATAGTTGCGTGCAGTGTATTAGGACAAACTAACCTTGGGTAGAATTCATTTTTGCTTCAAGGATTGTTCTGTGTCAAGATTTTTATTTATTTATTTTTTTTAAATTTTTTATTTTACGTGCGGATCGCACAAATTGATTGACACCTTATCTAATTTGTTTATTTAAGATTGCAGATATTTACTGAATCGATGGGGAGATAATCTTTCACTTAACTGGTTTAAGCATCTTATGGATTAACTACATAAAAGAGGTGGAAGAAGAAGACTCAATATCTATCTGGTATACATGTAGATACTTACAAGTACTTATATCTACATTGTACTTTGTGGTGTGTATATGGCTGGGTGTACCTGGGTGTGTTAATAAATTGCATTCGGCTGTGTCAAATGGCTTTGAATTTGTGAATAGTGTGCGTGTGATAATCATCATAATGTTCATCATCAGAATAATCATAATCATCATATGCGTGTGTGTGTGTGTGCTAATGCCCTTGAGATAGGTATGTCATCATCTCTACTTCCTCGGCTATAGGTAAAATACAATGATTATTAATGAGGCTTCGTCAGAATTTTATTTGAGACAAGAACTGCAAAGTGTGTGTGTGTGTGTGTGTGTGTGTGTGTGTGTATGTGTGTAGTATATTAGGAAAAATGAAAAAAACACAGGTTTAAATGGGTTAAGTGGCGAGTTTATTGGCTGACGCTGCAGTGTTTCGATCTATTAATTAGATCATCTTCAGGGCATTTGTTGGTATATGGAAGGTGATAAGAAATTATTTATCACAGAATAACGAGAAAAGCGATTGGTAGTTATGTGTTATTCAGTTTAAAAATTTTTGAGGTTTAAAAAAGAACGGTTTTGAAATATGACGTCAAATATTCTATTTTACGGCGTTGGTATGGGATGGTGTATCGAAAGGAAACATTGTGCATTTTTTTTTAGGTGTGTGGTTGTGTGTGTATAAATTTTTTTTTTGCGAAGGACAACAGCAGAAATGAACCTTAAGGTTGTGTGTATTGGTAAGAGGTAGGGGAAAAAGATGTCATGAGCATCAGAATTTTTATTTTTTATATTAAGAGAAGAATATATAGGGTCATCCACAGACACGTGTTTCGACTTATCAAGTCTCTTCAGTGTGGCTAGACATTTTGTGAGCTACCTACAGCCGGAATTGAAATCTGATCGGTTGGGTGTCAGTCCGGCACCTTAACCATTAGGCTGTCTTCACTTACAGAATGGGAAGGGGATTTTAACTGTTTTAATACACGCATCGCTTTGTGTGTAAAGGCCGTCACAGAGTGCTCCATTCCTTATATAGAAGAGCGTCGCGTTTACGCTTGAGTTGGCGCCTGTCAACCAAAAAATGTGTTTAAAACAAAAAATTTGAATACCCATCAAGAATGAATAAAACAAAATGGCTTTGGCCTAACCCAACAAGGGTTGACATGCGGTCTCTCCCAACCAACAAACAAACTGTTGAATGGTATGGCCAGTAAGTTTATAAAAAATGAAGAAAATGTCTTCCTTCTCCTAGACTGGTTGCTTAACCAAGGGGTAATTCCCTGACAAATCATCCAGGCCATGTCACCCACCACCTTCAAATTTTCTGAAATTTTGTTCAGGTGTGGGTTAAGTTAGACAATCCCAAAAATTTGAGTTTTCAATTCCAAAAATTGGCAGTTATGTGGGGGTTTTTTTTGTTTTTTTTTTGTTTTTTAAGGGTGTGCATGACAATTTGACATGGAATTACCCCAGGGCTAAAGAATTAAGTCTCTCCTTCTATTTAGCCATAGTTAGACATCTTGTCTCACCATGTCCATCTTCTACGACAATAACTTGCTGGAGACTTGTAGTATAGATATGTGTCTCCAGCAGGAATGATTTTATATAGAAATCACTTATGATAGAATCCGGGAGAATGCAAACAAAGAAACCTTCGGATATTTCAAAAAGATCATCCAACTCTCAAGATCAGAATTATTGTCGGAATTACTCCCCCATCAATAAATTCCAGTTTTGGAGATCTGGAGAATGTGGAGCACCCCTTCATTACCATTGCTCCCTGGTTCACTCTGACCCGGAGTGGTAGTACCTGTTAGGGTCCCATCTATGGGTTAAATAGAAAAATTGTATTTATAAAAGACAGGCAATCAGAAAGGCCCCCTCCGATCAATCAGCTGGTCACATCATGCCCTAGCATCTATATGATTGCTCCAACCCTATTGCCCTTATGGCAAGCCCCAACCCCTTTTTATCATATGGGTGCTAGAAGGCAGTGGCTGAGGGTCTTCATGTCCTGGGAATGACGTTACACTCTATCTGATGGTGAGGTTCCAGTTCTGGAGGTTTGGAGAATGTGGAGCACCCCTTCATCACCATTACTCCCTGGTCCACTCTGACCCGGAGTGGTATTACCTGTTAGGGTCCCATCTATGGGTTGAATAGTAAAACATGAGTTTATAAACAAAATTTGATTATCCATTAAGAATGAATTTGTTTCAAAACTTTGCCGGCATTAAATGACCCACTGAGGTTGATATGTTGTAAAACAAAACAAACCTTGGTCATAATGTTGAATTTTTATTAAAAAAATTTTGTAAATCTATCAAAATCAATAAAGAGATGGCCAGGCAAATTTTTTTCACACAAATTTGATTGTCCGCCACATGTGTGTGTGTGGATAGATCCATAACGGGATTAGTGCTGAATCCGTGAAATGTGTTATTATCGGATTATGAAACAAAATGATTTAAAAATAAAAGAAAAAAGAAAAAAAAAAGAATGAAACAAAAACAAGAGATGTAAATTTGTTTTTTGATCAAATTGATGAGGTCGTGGCCACTGCATACGGTGTCCTTGAAACTTGTACAAGCAAGATGATGACTTGTAAAAAAAGCCCATATAATCATAAGGCACTATAATCTTATCGATGTATATGCTTATTGGTTATACAGGGTGTCCCAAAATGATGTATACACTCTTTAAATATTAATAGTGAATATTACAGGGTTTTTTTTTTTTTTTTCTATTTCAGATTTTTTTAGTTGTTTGGCCCACCTGATGATGAACCATGTCTTAAGTGATCAGTTTCTCAAAAAAGGTTGTCCCTGTCTGGATCAGATACAATTGGAAATCAATGATTAATGGAAAAAAAATTATTCCAAAATTTTTACAATGAGACTGTTTAGGATTTCCCTTTTTGCAATTTGGCACATAAGTATGCAAGACTATAGATGAGACTGAATGAGCTTTAAAACATTGTGTCATATAGGAAGTATTCAATTCATCTATCTATATATATATATATATATTAGGTACTGGCAAACTGAGCCTAAAATGCGTTTTTGACAAAATGACTTTAGCTCCCCCTACATGGAGGATATTCAATTGGAATTCCAGTTGGAATGTCCTCCATTTTATCAACGGTTAGTCAAATTGGAAATAGAAAAAAAACATATTATTATTTATTAATATTTAAAGAGTGTATACATTATTTTGGACACCCTGTATATGCTGGAGTATGTTATATATATATATATATATATACACACACACACACACACATATCTAGTTTTGTGTGTGTATCTCTATATTGTTTAAATTCTCATTATGTTGTTTTTGTTTTTGGGTTTTTTTTTAATAATTTTCATTCAATGAATGAATATGCTGTTACCAGTTCATTTTTCATCATTTCTTTTGTCATTTTTAATGAAGGTCAAAGGTTAAAACCAGCTTGGATTAACAAATTTATAACAATGTTTTTTCACCAACTTTTATGTCTGTTTTGTATTATGTCTGTGCACACACACACACACACATATATATATATATATATATATATATATATATATATATATTACACAGTGATGCTGATAGCTTTTTGATTTAGTGCGCTCTGTGACGCACATATTTACTTTGAATGGGTCCCAACTAAAGTTTAATAGATTGTAGGGTTTTTATTCATGATCTGGGGAAACAACTTAAGCCTAACTCCTACCTTGTAACTTATCCTGTGTAATTAATTTCTAAGAAACTATTGAAATGGTGATGGAAGAAGAAAGAAAAATACTGGGATGCCTGAATATAATTGTACTGTGTACTTTTAGATTTTTATGTGTCAGGGATGTGTCCTGCATCCCTATCAGCATTGTGTGTGTGTATGTATGTATATATATATATATAATGCACACATATACAGACTAATGTCAGTTTGCTCAGTCAGTAGGGCATCCATCTCAGAACCTCAAGGTTCCTGGTTCGATACCAGCCCTCACCAATTTAGCGCATGAGTAACACAGCAATCTATGTGGTAACTGGAGGAGCTGATGGTAGGTGTTCCCCTCCACCACAGATGCAAAACACTCCTTGGTCTAGTGCTAGTGAAAACAATAGGCCACCCAATGACTTTACTTATGTCATGGTAGCATGGACATGGTGTCAGTGCTGCTGTTGACTCCATGTCCACACATTACCTTAACTTGAATATAAATGCTCTATTAATGATATTGAGCACTGTTTAGCAAATCTTAATCTGATGGTTGCATAGGCAGGAAACTGTCAGTAACCAGGCGCCATTGTCTGTGCTACCTTAACTCTTAACGTCCTATACAGCCTCATTCCACCCGGCCGGAAGTCACATTTGTTTTCCTAATCCACCCTAAACGATAGCCTTTGTTTAAATGTAATATTAAACATATTTAAAAGTCTTTGATTTAAGGGAAATAACATGTAACTTTAAATGAAAAGGCCATTTTTAGCCATTTATTGATAAATCCTTATAGGAATGGGGCTCTGGACTTAGAAAATTCTCAACAGGATGTTAAGAGATAAAATAATATATAACCCATAAATAAATGACCATGTGTCGGGCTAAGCTTTTTTTTAACTCTTAACATCCTATACCGCCTCATTCCACCCGGTCGGAAGTCACATTCATTTTCCTAATCTACCCCAATTGATAGCCTTTGTTTAAATGTAATACTAAACATATTTAAAAGTCTTAAATTAAAGAGAAATAACAGGTAACTTTAAATGAAAAGGCCATTTTTATCCATTTCTTGATAAATCCTTATAGAAATGGGGCTCTGGACTTAAAAAATTCTCAACAGGATGTTGAGAGTTAACTTAGATATATATGAAATTTAATTAACTTCAGCAACTATATATCAATGAAATGATAATAGATATTTTATAGCCTCTCGTATCAAAATTTAATCATGTGTGGAGAGAATGTGTTGCCATATATATATATATATATATATATATATATATTCGTAAGACATGTGTTATTGAATACCACGGAGTATTCTTTTTTCATTTTTTGTATGTTGATTCATCATATTTTTCATACTTATTTCCCCTTAAAAATAATAGACTCTCTGAATTAGATAAAAGCATAGATAATAAAACTAAAATCAACTAAAAACCAAATTACATAACCCCATGAATACGACTGGAGCAACAGTCGAAAGCGCTCGGGAAATAAGTATGAAAAATATGATGAATCAACTCGATCCAGATTCAAAAAGGATAACCAGAAGACTGGAAAAAATATCCATACAAAAAATGAAAAAAGAATACTCCGTGGTATTCAATAACACATGTCTTACGAATAATTTGCTGCCAAAATACACAAAATTTAAAATATATATATATATATATATATAATGCGTGTGTGGAATTACCCACTTCATCAATGTCGTATGTATTTGTGGTCATAGATGAACATATACTTGTATGTATCATTAGTTTAAAATTTATAGATATAATATGTATATATAGATAATATAATGTATATATATATAATATAGATATAAAATTTATAGATATGTCTGATAATTGCCTCTCAGATATGACGACTCCTCGATGGTTTTGTTTTTTTGTTATTTTCTTTCTCTTTTTTATTTTTTGTTTTGTGTATGTGTGTGGGGGGGGTAAACTTCTATTATGCTAATTATTGTGACATTTTTTTTAAATCTCTTTTCTCTGCTGTTGAAAATTTAGAAATATTCAACAATTCTATGTCTGAGGAAACTTGCTGGTAAAATAAAATAAATAAAAATGAATGAATAAATAAATAAAAAATTAAAAAATCTGTCACTCTCCTCCCCCCCTCCCTTCCAATTAAGCAGGTGTCTGGTTTTTGTGTCATTGAAATCATGAGCCTTGGATATTGGCAGGGGAAATCCAGAATTTGGAAAATTTAATTGGTTCATATTTCTTCGTTTGGATTATTTTCCATTTCATCATCATCTTTATTATCATCATCATCATCATCTTATCATCATCATCATCATCATAATTTATCATCATCATAATGTTATTATCATCATCTTTATTATCATCATCATATCATCATATCATCATATCATCTTATTATCATCATCATCATTATTATCATCATCATTATTCATCATCTTTATTATCATCATCATAATGTTTTTATCATCTTTATTATCATCATCATAATGTATCATCATCATCATCATCATCATAATGATTATCATCATAATGTTTATTATTATCATCATAATGTTATTATTATCATCTTTATCATCATAATGTTTATTATTCATCATCATCATCTGATGGAATATCAACTCCTTTAATGTTGAATCATGTTCTATTTATAGAATTTATATTATAATTAATTGTGAATAAATAAAAGAAAATATTCTAATTTTCTCCCTTGAGAAATCATAATGATTAAAGCACAAACACAGAACCCCAAACACACACACACTTATTATCATATTGAAAATTGAACTGGAACTTGCTTTATTCTTTAGGTTATAATATTTTAATGCTATTTAAAAAAAAAAAAAATTGTTTTTGTTTTTTTTTACTGTCCCTTGGGACTCCAGCTCTCCACTACGGCTAGTTACCCAGCCACCTTATTAGGGGGTTTGAATTCATAGTTATTGCTTTCTCCAAGACTGGTTGGTTTTACCAAAAGAGTCTATCTTCAGGTTAAATTTTGCTTTACATTGAAAATTAGAATCAAGGAATTTGAAAGAAAAAAAATGAAAGAAAGAAAATGGTATCTTTTAGAATAGTCTACAGCAAGTTAGCAAGACATTGAAACAAAATAAAAGTAATGATGACAAATTGGATTCTATGAGAAAAATTGACCAAAAACAAACTTGGCGCCGGACCAAATTTAATTGAGAGAAGATGAGGGGAAAAGGATTGTAGAAATGTGAAAAAAGAAAAACAAAAAGGAAAGTTTCTTTCCCAAACAAAAAAATAAACAAAGTATATATTTACCAACCCCTCCGCATGAACAGGATGCGACACAAGGTCAGTTTCTTAAGCGGAGTTCAACAGGTTTGAATTCAGAGTTTTCCTTCTCCTAGACCAGTTGCCTAACCAAGGTTAAAGAGCCCAGTCTGCCCTATTATTTATCCATAGCTGGAGGGAGAGTAGGATTCATACCTTTCCCAAGGGTATTAGCATTAAGTGAAATGCAATTACCATGTCCAGGATTTAAATTCAGGGCGACGAGTCCATTTCCCATGACTTTAACCATTACATATATATATATATGTGTGTGTGTGTGTGTATGTGTGCATGTATGTGTATTGTTTTCTTTTCACTATGAAAATAGGAATAAGAAGATGTATATCTTGGTATAAATTCTTTTCCTTCTAAATAGTTTTCCCTGCTCATTTTGTCTTGTGTGTCTCTCCCCATTGTGGCCGCCCTGAAACAAGATGGAGGACACATTAAAACATTTCTTCTCTTTACCCCACATTGTATCTCTCTCTCACTCTCTCTCACATTGCATCTCTTCTCTCTCTCTCTCTCTTTCTCACATTGCATCTCTCTCTCTCTCTCTCTCTCTTTCTCACATTGCTCTCTCTCTCTCTCTCTCTCTCTCTCTCTCTCTCTCTCTCTCTCTCTCTCTCTCTCTCTCTCTCACATTGCATCTCTCTCTCTCTCTCTCTCTCTCTCTCTCTCACTGCTCTCTCTCTCTCTCTCTCTCTCTCTCTCTCATCTCTCTCTCTCTCTCTCACATTGCATCTCTCTCTCTCTCTCTCTCTCTCTCTCTCACATTGCATCTCTCTCTCTCTCTCTCTCTCTCTCTCATTGCATCTCTCTCTCTCTCTCTCTCTCTCTCTCTCTCTCCCTCACATTGATCTCTCTCTCTCTCTCTCAATCTCTCTCATTGCATCTCTCTCTATCTCTATCTCTTCATTGCATCTTTTCCTTCTCCTAGACTGGTTAGCCCAATCTGCCCTACTATTTATCCATAGCTAGAGTAGTTGGATGCATACTTTTTTCCCCAAGGGTATTAGTGCTGGGTTAAAATATCACGTCTTTTCAGTGTGGCTAAACTTAGCAGGCTACTTCCAGCCGGGATTGAAACCTGACCAATTTTTCATTTGAGTTCTAACCCCTGGGTCATCAGCCACCTACAAGCTATCATGGCCACCAGAGAGCTGCATCTGTTTTATAGGAGAGCTTTGCGTTTTAAGTGTAATTCACATCTATCACACACACACACACACACACACACACACACACACAAATTATATATATAAGAGATTTATCCAAAACTTGGTAGTAAGGAATGATTCTATATGTGATTTCTAAGACACACTGTATTATTATTGTATGAGCCAGTATGTACAAATACAGTGAATCTTTAAATCACTAAAGAGAGCTCATTGTATAATAAACTTTTTAGATTATATACAGAGCAATATTTATCTTAGAAAGGAAGGAAAAACTCAACACCGTTATTCCATAATAAATTTATTTCGACCAAAATTGGGGCCTATATAAATCTAAGTTGATTTAATATAGCTCCCCAAAATCCAGTCTCATCAGATGGAAGATCAGGTTATTTGAATTGCATAACTGAAACATTTTACTTCTCAAAAAAATAAAATCCAAAAGTCCAGAGACGACATAGGAGTTTTTTTTTTTTTTATTCTTTAGTTTTTTTTGTTTTTTTTAAACCTGTCGCAGTTTGCCGAGCTCAATGTGTAATCTTATTAGAGTCACAGAGCAAATTTATAAGTAAAAATATAACAAAAGACTTAGAATTTTTGCATTATAGTCCATTTCAAGGAAGCTTAAACAAAGTGTCTAACTCTTCCAAATCAAAGGATTTGGGAGAATTTAGACACTTTGTCTAAGCTTCCTGAAATAGACTATAATGCAAAAATTCTTATTCTTTTGTTTTTATATAATATATAATATATATATATATATATATATATATATAAAGGGAAAAAAGAAGTAATCAAAATATTAAACAATTGATTTTATTTGCTGTGTAATTATTTCAGAATTCAATAGTCGCCACCTTGGATTGTTGATTATGATGATCGTTAAAGATTATCAAATGGGATGGGTTCTTGTGTCTAGTTTTATAGTAAACTCTAATCTGCCATAATTTCACATTAGTTAATCTAATCTAGTCATTTTAGAGTGGATTATGCTGAAAACTCAGGATTAACCCTACCCAACGAAAGAAGACTGTTACTTGGGTAAGCCACTGAAAGAAACAAAGTCCTACTTAACAATCTCTGAATATACAATCATTGTTATATGTATTGAATTTACTAAGCTTGACTTAGTCTGGCACAAGGCCAATAGGAAGGAAAGTAGGTTTTTACCCAACCCATTCACCCTGAGTAGGATCTGAGAAAAGGTCGCAATAATGGGGCATCTAGTAAGGTTCAAACTTGCTACTCCGTAGTAATGGATTTGCGAATCTAACTTGCTAACCATTACCCCATGATAGGATGCTTATTGCCTACCCAACCCATACACTGCGGGTAGGATGTGACATAAGGTTGCAATTATGGGGAAAACTCGCTATTCAGTAGTAATGGATTTTTTTCCCCAAAAAATAAGCCCTGAAAATATATATATACACTCCCAATTTCGGTTGAGCACTTTATTTAGAAGGGATTTAATTGCCAAATTCACCGTATTCGGCGTTCAGCTAAGACTCGCTTTGTTTACAAAGTTTGAGACCTCTTGGTGAGTTCATTTCCACTTAGAAATGTAGCGATTAAATAGCCTGCTATACTTGACAGCTGACTGTGGCCTTATGGGTAAGAGGTTTCGCGAGCGTAAGTTCGTTCGAGTCTCGAACCCGGCCAGAGGTAGCTGCTAAAATGGTATAACTGCACTGATGAGAGGTGATACCTCGAAACCTGTGTCTGTACTTTACTATATATATATATATATATCGTCTGACTGTAACCGAAACTAAATCACTACTCAAGTCACAATTCCCTTAGTTATTGACATCACATTCACCATGAACTTATTTTTTTATTTAAACCTCAATTATTGATAAATTGTTGTACCTTATTATACTGTTGGGTCTACTTACTAATAACATGCAGTATATTTATATATTCAACAAAATAGCGGTTTACAGTGTGAACGAGGAGGCTAATTTGCATATTGATATTAAGAATTTGATTTTAATAAATATATGCTTAGTATTATTGATTTCTAATTGTTTGGTTTTCTCTAACGAATCTGAGCAAAAATCTCGGGGATAAATCTTAAAAGAAATCCATAAACGAGACGAAAGAACTGTAATTTTATTAAATACTTCATAATCTAACTAAATAGATAAATTAGGAAAAATGAAAGAGGGGAGTGATGGAAAATGATGGAAGAGTTAGATTTAAAGCTGTTCTATTTTCGATTATGTTTATCATTTTCTAATAGTTTCCAATTTGATATAATATATTACATCAAAACCTAAATACTTGCACCCGAAGGGTGCATATATTTGCTAGTATATATAATATCGTACTATGTTTACTGCAGGACTGCCCTTGGTGGCAGCAGGCTCTCCGTAGAGGACTGTTCATGTCTGAAGTCACCCTGGCGCAACACCATGAAGCTAAGAGGTCTAGAAGAAAGCAACAGTAACAAAGCACCGGCACATCAACATCTTCAGGGACAGCCTTCACATGCAACATTTTTGGTCGAGAATGTTTTTTCAAACATCGGACTTCAGTCACAGGAGGCACTGTAACTTCAGGGGCACAAAAACTATATTATAGTCTTCCGAGACTGAAATGCCAATATATAACTGTATGTCGGATCTCTGATTTTTACAGGGAGGTTCTCTGCTTTTTATACTAGCAAATGTCAGTTTCCATAGCAACAAGCTTTCTTCCAGCAGAAAGAGACATCCATTTAAAGCCATAAGGCTACCCTTAAAAAAAAAAAAGAAGTGCTCTTAATAAATTCTTTTTCTTTCTTTTTCAGGTCAACAATATGGTGTCCCGGATGGTGTCAAATTGTTCCAACGAGAACTTCCATGGAACGATGCAAATGTCAGAATATCATAGCTCATTAACAAAACCTCACATGTATTTTTTCCCGGGTATTGGTTCTGCCTAATGGGTGGACATTACTAAAGAGCAAAAAATAAAAATAAAAATTTTTTTTTTTTCTGTGAAAATGGGGCAACTTGAAATTTTTAGAATATTTTCCTTACTAGAAATGGAAAAATAAGAAAAAAGATATTTTTTAAAAACCAGATACAAACTGGTTTACTTTTTTAGATGCTGTTCGTAACTTTTAAGATACTGTTCGTAATTTTTTAACATACTGTTCGTAATTTTGAGTAGGGCCATTAATATTTCGTAGAAGAATTATTTGACCTGTTGAACTCATCTTTGTTCTTTTTGCTCATGCAATGTTTTGGTCAATTCATTCCCAAATCTTTATCAGGTATAACATATATATATGTACTGATAAGTTTTTAATTTAGGACATTCTAGGACGAATGAGTCCTTTAATGAATCCCCATAAAATTTGTTGGGTCCCAACTAAAGTTTCTTCATAAATTGTACGGTTTTTATTTATGAATTGAGGAAAGGGGATAGGAAAGGTTTCTTTTGATGAAACTTCTAAAGCAGTCTAACCCCAACATTGTACCCCATCCTGTGTAATTCATTTCTAAAAAAAAAAATATTGAAATGTATTTACATTTACCTTGAAATGGTTAGATTAAAAAAAAAAAAAAAAATACATATATATATTGGTCACATGGATATGATTTTACTGTGTCTTTTTAGATTTTTATGCCCCCTGTTTCGACGTATCACATCTCCTTGATGTGTTAGACTTAGCAACTACTTCTAGCCGGGAGCAAAACCGACTGATTTTTTTTATCAGTCCGATTCTTTAACCCCTAGGCTGTCAGCAGCTACCTGTAAGAAGCAGAATTTTAACTGATACATATATACATAGGTATATATGTTACAGTCACTTAAAGAGCTCATATCTGTAAATAACGGAGAGCCTTGCTTACACTAATACTGTGAACATCAGTTAAGTTTCATTCCATAGAGCTCTACCAGGTTTGGGAGCATATATTACTGACATCCACAGTGTTTTGACATATCATGTCTCATCAGTGTGGCTAGACTTAACTATATAGTTTGTTCAATATCCTTGATAGAGCATGTATATCTAAGTTAGGATAGCGAAGACGTAGATTTACTGGCACTTTGGTAACTGTCAGGTTTCTTAACTGTGTAATTTTCAAACTGATAAAGAGCTGGTTTGACAATATCATAGGCAAAGAAACTGACAGTTACCAAGTACTGTGGGCTTTGTCTTCTCTACCCTAACTACCCTGCTTTTATTTGATAATACACCTTGAGAAATGCATTTTTATCTTTTAAGCTTCTCGGGTAAAAGAAAAATTTTTTTACCAAATCAATAGTATTTTTAAAGATTTTTATAAACAAATTTTTATCTTTTTGCTTTAAATACACCTATTTGTCAAGGTACTATAAGAAAAAATATTTTGGTTTAAGTGTCCCACATTTGTTTGTGGACCTACTACCTTGCTTTTATTTGATGTTACACCTTCAGAAATGCATTTTTATTTTTTAAGGTTCTCGGGTAAAAATAAAATAAAAAATTTTTTTTTTTTTTTTTTTTTTTTTTACCATATCATTTTTTTAACCATTTTTAAGGATTCTTACAAACACAGAATCTAAATTTAAAGTTTGCCTCAATGGCACAGAATATCCTGCTTTTGTTAAAATGTCAGAAAATCACATTATTTTTTAATTCCATTTGTTTTGATGGAATCAGTTACTGCCATAAAAAATTCTTGAAGAAATATGTTTATATTTTCTGCCCTTATAAACAATTCTGTTGTTCAATTAGTTTCAAATTAATGCACCTATCAAGTTGAGTTTTTACAAGTTTTTCAAATCAGTTTAAACTCTTAAGACTTTTAATCCAAGTTAATTCACCAAATGAGATCTAAGGGAGATAATAAAAAAATTTTTTTTTTTTTTTATTAGTCTAATCTGGAAAACATTTGGCTTAATTTGTGTTTTAAATTGCTTTTAGGCTACAATTGGTTGTTGTTTAAAGTTAGTAGGAAAAAAATATAGAAAGTCATAAAATCTCATTATATATATTTTTAAGTGCATATTTTCAAAAGCTTTGAATCGTACAATTTCTTCATTCGATGCTCTTCCAACTCATTAATTTTCATCAAAATTTGAAAAAATTCTTTGAAGCCACTTATGGACAATGAATATTAAATCACACAGCTTAGTTTACTTTCTGAACCCTTTGACCCTCATAAGCTTAATATTTCAGGCATTTTACTATACATTGTAAGCCTGGTATTTGGAGCTGAGCACTATTTTACTATACATTGTAAGCCTGGTATTTGGAGCTGAGCACTATTTTTAATATACATCATCTGCCCAATATTTCAGGCTGAGCATTATTTCACTGTAAGGCCCAGAAAGATATATTTTATCACAGCCTTTGTCTTATTGGGGGGGGGGCAGACCCTGTGGCTAATGTGCTGAACTACAAGACATGGTAGTGAGTTCAAACTCCAGTTGCACCATTACATTTGCTTTCGGAATGATACCCTTGGGAAAGGTATGAAACCCCTCAATCCTCCAGTTATGAGTTAAATAGTACAACTACTGTTCTTCTACAAGGATGGCTTTGGTGTCCCATCATAGTGTAATGGTTAGCAAGCTAGTCTCATGGATCCATTACGAATCAAAAGTGAGTTCGATCCTCACTGAGTGCACCATACTTGTGTACATACCTATGGTAAACGAGTTGGGTAAATACCTACAGGGATGTCTTTGGCATTAAATAACCCATGAATGTTGATATGCCATTAAGCAAAGATTGAACCTAGGAGTAATGTCAAAAAAAGAAGTTAACTCCACATTCCCCAGAGCTCTAGAACTGGAACCTCACCCTCGGATGAAGTTTATTGTCCTACTGAGGTGCTCATAGCATAATGGTTATCATCGTAGGTAATGGACTTGGCAACTAAAGTCCAAATCCTGGATGAGGCTGTTTGCATTTCACGACGCACTCATTCCCTTGGGAAAGGCATAAATCCATCTCTTCCCCCCCCCCATCAGCTGTAAATAGTAGGGCAGATTTGCAAAATCCCTTTGTTGTCCGGCTGATACCGACAATAGGCCACTCCACCAACTTAAAAGCATGGAAAAATATAAAGTATGGATAAAAAAAAATGAAATTCAAAGATAACATAGCCTAAAGTAAAGTCGTCAGGATGGTCTAATGTCAGTATCCAGACAGTGAGGAGTCTATCCGCTTTTTACTAGCGCCAACCAAGGAGATTGTTTTTTGCGTCTGAGGCAGAGTGCCACACCTACCATCAGCTCCTTATATAGTTTATTAATAATTACTTTAGTTTTTTTTTCTTCTCTTAACTTAATTTGTTAGATCTAAAATGTTGATGGTAGAGCGCCACACCTACCATCAGCTCTTATTAATAATTACTTATCTTAATTTGTTAGATCTCAAATGTTGATGGTAGAGCGCCACACCTACCATCAGCTCCTTATTAATAATTACTTATCTTAATTTGTTAGATCTCAAATGTTGATGGCAGAGCGCCACACCTACCATCAGCTCCTTATTAATAATTACTTATCTTAATTTAAATGTTGATGGCAGTGCCACACCTACCATCAGCTCCTTATTAATAATTACTTATCTTAATTTATTAGATCTCAAATGTTGATGGCAGAGCGCCACACTACCATCAGCTCCTTATTAATAATTACTTATCTTAATTTGTTAGATCTCAAATGTTGATGGCAGAGCGCCACCTACCATCAGCTCCTTATTAATAATTACTTATCTTAATTTGTTAGATCTAAAATGTTGATGCAGAGCGCCACACCTACCATCAGCTCCTTATTAATAATTACTTATCTTAATTTATGGCGCCACACCTACCATCAGCTCCTTATTAATAATTACTTATCTTAATTTGTTAGATCTAAAATATTGATGAGCAGGGATATTAATTAAAAAAACAAAAAAATTTCTATTTCATTTTTTTTTTTTTTTTTTTTTTTTTTTTTCTGTTGCCATAACAAAAGTCCTCGGTATAACAAATACCTCTGCAAACATGAATTTGATACATCCAGATAAAACCATAAATTTTTATTTTTCTATTTTTCTTAAAAAATATTTCAAGCACCTGGTTAGTGTTTGTAACGTTTTTTTTAATTTTATTTTTTTCAGTACAAAAGATTTTTTGCTCCGTACCAAACCATTCCTTACATCTGTGTTATTCATCTCGGTCCTATTTGTAAATACAAATTCTTTTAGTTATCATTTTTCAAGGAAAAAAGTAAATTACTTTCGGTTTGGACATACAAATGACTTTTGTATTATTTAGATTTTTTTTTTTTTTTTTTTTTTTTTTTTTTTTTTTGGACTGTTGTCCTCATCTTTATTGTTATATATGCAATGCTTTGGCCAATGTGAAAGATCTTTGGTCAGTGTTAAGGTCTGGTGTAGAATAGTCGGTTAATATCTTCTCTGATTCGAATTATCTAGTTTCAGAAAATTCCAGCAAGTCTTCCAACATTTTCAAAAAAAGTTTTTTTTTTTTTTTTTTTTTTTTTTTTTTTCACTCTTTGAATTGTTACATAATTATTAGATTCCTAATACTTATGTACAGTAGTGTAGAAACCAAAATGCTGTTATAAGTTGCAGCCCACGGCCTTGAAGGATTGAATGACAAGGCTTGACCTCATCCTGATCCTTCCGGTGAATACCGTGAGAATCGGCAGAGAAAACCCTCTTCCGGTTTAGATTAGAAAAAGATTTTTAGTCAGATCAGCCAAGACCATGACGGTGATAAGTCGTGTTATGCACGCTGCCAACTCAATCTGCGCAGGTAGTTGGTGGGGATTTCAGAATAAAATATGATCTAAGTTAAATCAAAGTCTTGTGTTATTATCTAAAAACTACCAATGACACAGGGCTTCTGATAAAGAGAAATCCCAAATGGAAGACCAGACACAAAGTCCCCAAGACGAAGTCCAGACGCCAGAAGTAAGAAAGGAAAGAGAGCATACAACAGAAACTCAAAACTCAATATTTTAGGCTGAGCATTATTTTATTATATACACTGTAAGCCCACTATAGTAAAAGAATTTCTTCAGAGATGCATGTATAGATCAAAATTCTCAGTGAAGAAGTTTATGGCACTTATGAAATTGCTGCCAGATTGCGACTAAAATAACCAACAGTTGTCAAATATATAGATAGTTCAGTTTTCTCATAGGATAGGGAAAAAGGTTTACTAAGTACATATTTACCAACCCCTCTGCATGAGCAGGATGTGACACAAGGTCAGTTTTTTTTTTTTTTTTTTTTTTTTTTAGGAAGTTTAACATGTTTGAATTCAGAATTAGCCCAAAATATTAAGCTTAAAGATTTTTAGACTACGTAATTTTTTTTTTTTTTTTTTTTTTTTAACCCACTTGCTGAAATTTTATGAGACTAGATATTTAAAACAAAAAGAAATTTGAAACAAAACAAAAAAAACATAAAACCCTGTTTATGCCTGTGTATTTTGTTAATATTAATAAAAAAAAAATATACATATGCATTTTTAATATACCCTTTATTATATTTTTAATATTTGTGTCGCCTGTTAACCAGGTATTAAAAAAAATATAATTAAAAAAATAAAAAAAAAATTTTTTAAACATGTACCGGTCTTCAGTCTTCCTTTGAGGTTTTTTATTTTTATTTTTATTTTGGCATGGGGGGGGGACTGATCTCTGATAAGCAAAAATAAGCTACTGTATGTGGCACCCTTTGAACTCTAACAAAATGCTTAGAGAAAATGTTAGATGGAAACTACACTAGACTGCTTGTACAGCTAAATGAATGAATAAAAAATTTTAAAAAAATATCTGTCTTTGGAGTCTTCTTTTTTTATTTTATTTAATATTTTTTTTTTTTCCATCTCTGATTCTTCAAACCTGTATCCATGTCGGTACTACTGTATGGCTGCACCACCTGGACTCTTGCTTACAGAAATAAGATGAGAATTACGCAAGAATGTTGCATGCTGTTGAACAAATTCTGGAAAAACCACCTCCACAAAAATAGCAGCTGTATGGCCACTTACCTCCTATCACACAAACCATCTGAGTAAGACATACTAGACTGCTGGAGAAGCAGGATGAACTCATGTGATATTCTCCTATGGACACACCAGTATAGGCAGACCAGCAAAGACCTACAAGTCTGCCCTACTATTTACCATAGCTAGAGGGAGAGTAGTTGGGTATTAGCACTATGGGAAATGTCATTCGCCTCATAGATTCAGATATGTAGGTCTTAAGCAGGAGAATTGTGAGGTGTTGATTGGTTTTTGTTTTACTGCATATCAACCTCAGTGGGTTATTTAATGCTGACAAAGTTTTGAAATAAATTCATTCTTAATGGATACTCAATTTTGTTTATAAACATTTTCTATTTCACCCATGAATGATGAGACCCTAGCAAGTACTACCACTCCGGGTCAGAGTGGACCTGGGAGCAAGGGTGATGAAGGTGTGCTCCACATTCCCCAGGATATGAAGATCCTTGGCCGTCACCTTCTAGCACATATATGATAAAAAGGGTTGGGGCTTGCCATATGGGAAAGAGGGTCGGGACAATCATATAGGTGCTAGGGCTTGACATAAACATTCAATTGATCAGAGTGAGCCTCCCTGAGGTGTTGAGAATGAAAAAAGCATTTAATTTTCATTGCTGGATGGTTTTAGGATAGAACCCTAATGGAATGATTAAAAGCCAAAAAGACTGACAGGGTCTTGTGAACGTGCTGGCTTGAAAAACTATATTTAGATGATGTATTTTCCCTCTTTAAATTTTACTCTGAATTTCCCACGGTTCAATTCTAATGTTTGTTTTTATTGGAGGGTGTTGCTATTCATGTGACTAAATGGGTTTTAATGTTGGGAATATACTAATACTGGTAAACTGATATTGGTTATTTTGGTAATAATAATAAAGTAAGTTGTCGGGTGACCTAAAGTTGGTATCAGCCAGACAGCAAGGGAGTCTATCCCCTTTTTCACTAGTGCTAGACCAAGGAGATTATTATTATTTTTTTTTATTTTTTTATTTTTTTTTTTAGCATCTGAGGCCATGCCTACCATCAGTTCCTCACTTTACCGCACACATCCCTGAGCTGTTCATACGCTGAGTTGGTGAGGCCCAGTATTGAACCAGGAACCTTGAGGTTCCCAGCCGAACACTCTACCAACTGAGCTAAAATAATGCTACACAAATACCATAAACTATACTAAAAGTCGTCGGGGCAGCCTAATGTCTGTATAGGCCAATCAGTGAGGGAGTCTATCCCCTTTTCAATAGCGCTAGACCAAGAGGATTATTTTAGCATCTGAGGTGGAGCACCACACCTACCATCAGCTCGTCACTTTACCGCACAGATCCCTGTGCTAGTCATTCGCTGAGTTGGCGAGGGCCGGTATCGAACCAAGGACCTTTTGATTCCTAGCCGAACACTCTACCGACTGAGCTAAACTGGCCCAGACTATACTACTATAGTGAGATCTGTGTGTGTGTGTGTGTGTCTCTCTCTCTCTCTCTCTCTCTCTCTCTCTCTCTCTCTCTCTCTCTCTCTCTCTCTCTCTCTCAGGAACAGGATCAAGTAGAAGGTCCCGGCTACCTGATTTTTTACATAGTGTTGTAAACCAAGTATCAATTAACAAAGAATTAATTGGAAAGAACACAAGTAATAAGGATAGGGAAAAAGGTTTACTAAGTACACATTTACCAATCCCTCCGCACGAGCAGGATGTGACACAAGGTCAATTTTTTAGGCGGAGTTTTACAGGTTTGAATTCAGAGTTTTCTTTCTCTTTCTCTTAGACTGGTCGCCTAACCAAGGTTAAAGAGCCCAGTATGCCCTGCTATTACCCACAGCTGGAGAAAGAACAGGTGGATGCATACCTTTCCCAAGGGTATTAGCACTATGTGAAATGTTGACAGCCTCGTCTAGGATTTGAACTTGGTTTGACAAGTCCATTTCCTACAACTCTAGCCATCACGCGCCTCGAAGGTATACTAAGTATAGATACAAGGTGAAGAGAGTAATTAACAATTGCTAGGTTGAATTAACAAGTTTCGTGAGATCTCTCTTCTGAGCTTTCGTCAAACATTACTTATAGGAAAAATAGACTATTCCATTCTCATTATGATCCGGGTCAAAAAAGTCTTACTGGTCCCCATTCTGGAGATCTTGAGAGTATGGAGTACCCCTTCTTTGCCATTACCTCCAGGTCCACTCTGATCTGGATTGCTCGGACCAGCGAGTGTCCCATCTATGGATCAAATAATGAATATGGATTGGTACCGATCCTCGCCAATTCAGCATATGAGTAGCACCGGTTTTGAATTCAGAGTTTTCCTTCTCCGAGACCGGTTGCCATACAAAGATTAAAGAGTCCTACTATTTTGCCCGTAGCTGGAGGGGGGAATAGTTGGATGCATACCTTTCTAATGTGATTTGCAAACGGTCACGTCCAGGATTTGAACACGGGTCGCCGAATCTATTTCCTACGATGATAACCATTACACCACGCCCCTCCATGAGAATCAACATTTAAATACGGAAATGGGAGGCTGAAGGGGCTTCATGTCTTGACGTTAAACTCTATCTGATGGTGAGGTTCCAGTTCTGGTGAATGTGGAATACCCCTTCATCACAATTGCTCCCAGGTCCACTCTGACCCAGAGTGGAGGTACCTGTTAGGGTCCTCCACTCTGGCCCGGAGTGGTAGTACCTGTTAGGGTCCTATCTATGGGTTAAATAGAACAGGATAAGTTTCTAAAAGAAATGTGTTTAAAAACAATTGAGTGATAAATAAATCGCGTATCCATGAAGAATGAATAAAACAAAACATCCTCGGCATAAAATGACCCAACATGGGTTGATATGCCGTTAAACCCAACGAACCAACCAACTTCAATTGAACAAGGGGGTGTAGGGGATTATCTTCCCTTTGCCGGAAGAGTTATCTTCTCGTCACGTTGCTGTTTGTTCCCACTAGGGGACCTCTGGTTATTTAAGCGCGTTCATAGCAACTTGTCTTCCTCTTTTAGCTGGATCATCTCAACCAACTGCTATGGGCTAGAGTCTATCTACCCCCCCCCTTCTCGGTGGGGCTTTTGCCCCCCCCCCCATACATTACTGTAAGTCCTTTATACAGCATGGATTATCCTTTAGTTCCATGTCTGTAACATTTATATGTTAGGTACATTTGGGTATCTTGTTTATACCTAAATATTGTATATGTATTTCCATGTTCTATTCTCCTGTACATTATGTATCTTATCGTTTCCATGTGCTGTTATATATATTAAATGTTTTGTCTCACAACGTGTAGGAACTGTATGTTCATTAATTAACTTTGAATCTGGCACTGATAGATAATGGGATCGGATATCCGAGTTCTAACCCTAGATGAACCTGTTAGCTTTTCAAATGTATTCGTCCACTTTTTAAAAATAAATTGAGATTTAAAAGTACCTGTGGGTCCCGTTTCTTTATACATATTCAGGGGCCTTACACAGAAGCTAAGTTGTTGAATGTCCGTTCTGTGGTGTTCTAAGTGAGTTCGTGGATGACATGTTTGGGACTATCCTTTGGTGTCTGCATGGGGTAAGATGGCTTAGCCCCGGAGAGATATGTTCTGGGTGTTATCCATGCCTGGTTGGGGCGAGTAAAGGAGCTACTGTCCGTCGAAGACGCATGGGAGCTACGATACTAAGAACTGGCCTGAGTCGCTCAGGGAACGAGAAAGATTTACGCCTGCTTCGTTCAGTTAATCGAGTCTGTTACGATTACGGTTCGAATTACCATTTTGTACACCTTGCTGTAGAAAGACGTATCGGATTTAATCCTTGTCAGTTGATCCAGAATATTCCTTGCAGTAGAAAAATGGGTAATTTATGAGGAAGTGCGTCCCGGTCTCCTGCCTCAAAAATTGCGACCCGGTGACTATCAAAATAACGACCCCAGCTCGTCGTAATTCTTGTTTATTTATCGTAATTTGTCGTAATTCTTGTTTAGATATGAAGATGCATATATAGTTTGGAATAGACTGAGATCTGATAGATAGATAAACAAACAAAATAATATAGATAGATAGATATAAACAAATGGAGATAAATAGATAGATAGATATTTTCGACAAGTAAATGTATTTGGGGGGGTGTAGCTTCTTTTTTTTTCGTAATTCTTGTTTATTTAAACTAAAAACAAGACATTAAACAAACATGAATAAAAGAAAATCTTAGTATTTAAAGTAATATAGATAAATATGAACAAATTGAGATAGATAGATAGATATGAAGATAGATAGTTTTGAATAGACTGAGCTGGGTCGTTATTTTAATAGTCACCGGGTAGCAATTTTTGAGGCAGGAGATCGGGACGCACATCCTCATAAATTACCGAAAAATGTAGTATCAGTCTTAATCCTTGTTGATCCTTCCTTGAAGTAAAAAGATGTAGTATTAGATTAAATCCTTGTCTGTTGACCCTTTTAGTCTTTCCTTGAAGCAGTCCATCAAGCAAATTAAGGACAATTTATCAACGCCGTTAAATATATGTTTGGGCGTTTTTCATTGGTCAATTCTGCCACCGCCGCCTGGAACAATCTATAAGTATAAGTAGTGATTTTTTTTTTCGCATAGCTTATACCCAAGATACCCCAACAGTCACTAAAAGAGAAAGGGCCAAGGGTTTGACTTGTCACGTAACCAACGGACTCGTGGCATTGGAAGCTCCGCCTGCAATCCCAAAAGGGAGACAATTATGTTTTGTGTCCCCCTACAGGGCTTTGATATAGGAAGCGAAGAAAAGGTATTTTAGTTAAATAACAGAAGAAATTAAAGTGAATTAGTTTTTGATGATTATTCTACTTGACAGGTTAGCCACGCCCCCTCCTACTGAATTATATGTTTTGTCACGGCATGCTAAATTGAAAGGGAGAAAGCTGTCACGTGTTCTTATTTATATACGGAGCCGTTTCCTAGCAACTGCAATGTAAATGTTGTTTGTTAGATTGAAAGGTAAATTCTGAAGAAAGTGCAGATAACCGACAATTGTTTTTCTGTTTGGGATCTGACTGTACTTTGCCGGTCAAAAAGATCACGATGACATTATAGAATGCACAGAGCCTTTTATATATACTAGCAAATATATGCACCCTCCGGGTGCAAGTATTTAAGTTTTGATATAATAAAATATCATATTAAATTAGAAAGGCTAATGAAACTGACTAAGAATGCAGATAAAAAGATCTGCAACAGAGGTGGTATAATCGAAAAATAGAACAACTTTGAAACTAACTATTCCACCATTTTCCATTACTCCCGTCTTTCATTGGTAAATTTTCCTAATTTAACTATTTAGTTAAAATAGGAAGTAAAGGATAATATTACAGTTATTTCTTCTTGTAAATAAATTTCTTTTAAGATTTATCCACGAGATTTTTGTTTATATTTCTTAAGATAAAACCAAACAATTAGAAATCAATAATACCAAGCACATATTTATTAAAATAAAATTTTAAATATCAATATGCAAATTAGCCTTCTTGTTCAAACTGTAAACCGCTATTTTGTTGTATATATAAATACAATTGCATGTTATTAGTACGTAGATATGGTCAACAGTATTAATAATGTAAAACAATTTTTATTAATAACTGAAGGTTTAAAAGAATGAAATCATGGAGAATTTGACGTAAATAATTAAGGGAATTGTGACTTGAGTAGTAATATAGTTTCGGTTACAGACAGAAAAACACACAATCTCCATTATAATAAGATATATATATATATATATTATATATATATATATTGGGGGGAGAATATGTGCTTAATTGAAGTCGTACCTAACTTTTTACCTAAGTTATTTAATCAATAATTAATTAATTAGGCGGGAAACCTATTCAAATGTAAGGCTAAACAAATCGAGAAAAATCAATCTCTGTATGTACATTTCGGCCTGATTTTTCTCGATTTGTTTAGCCTTACATTTGAATAGGTATTCCCGCCTAATTAATTATTGATTAATTAACTTTCAAAAAATTAGGTACGACTTCAATTAAGCACATATTCTCCCAAAAATTGTCGGCTAAAAAAAGCATATCAAAACACATCGCTTGTGTATTTACTTTTCATATATATATATATATATATATATATATATATATATATATATATATATGCAAACATATTCTCATTACATATACGCATTACACTGAGGAACACAATGTTCGTTGAATTGGATTTGACGCTTGTTTTTGACTATTTTTTTTTACCACTGAATCCAAAAATGACCCCAGTTTTTCGATATCCCGTCAAGTTTTTGAGCTACGGAATACCCTCGATTTTTCTAAAAAACCGTAAAAATACCATCTAACAAATGTGTGCTTATTTCATGGAATGTTTTAAAGATTGAAATATCATGGGAAATAAAAAAAAACATTACACTGGGCATCACAAATTTTCTTAAGTTAGATCTGAGACTTGTTTTTGACAAACTTTTGGGGCCATATGACCTTTAGGCACCCCTTTTTGATCTCGATTAAGAAAGGACATGTTTTTCATTTACACTGTCAATATCCGGTTGTTTTAACAGACGATTTTTAGATCTTTTTAAATTATAAAACTAACCCCTAACCCTAACCCCTAACAAACAACCGGATATTGACGGTGTAAATGAAAAACACGTCCTTTCTTAATCGAGATCAAAAAGGGGTGCCTAAAATATAATTGTCCAGAAATGGGGCCATGCCATCAGATGCAATTCAGTGTCATACCCAGGACCCCATAATGAGAATGGAATCGTCTATTTTTCCTATAAGTAATCGAGATCAAAAAGGGGTGCCTAAAGGTAATATGGTTCAACTTTTGGACTCTGAATCCAAAATTTGCCCAAGTTTTTTTTCTATTACACCAACTTTTTAAAACCATTAAAATACCATTAAAAAAACAATTAAAAAACAATTAAAAAACTCAAAAACCATTAAAATACTGCATGTGGCAAATCTGACTTTATTTTATAGAATGTTTTAAGTAGCAGTCGGGGTATTCTAAAGCTCCCGCCAACAGAGGTAGAGAAAGGTTGTTGTTGAAAACAGGTGATAGATATAATGAAAAAATTAGTTGATATTTACTGACGAGTAATTCCATGTCAAATCACCCAGGCCGTGTCCCCCAACCCCTTTAATTTTTCTGAAATTTTGTGCAGGTGTGGATTATGTTAAAGTTAGACAATCCCCCAAATTTGAGCTTCCAATTCCAAAAATTAGCGGAGTTATGTCGATTTGAGGGGTGTCGTGAAAAATGGCGACCTTTTTGTAATCAAATTTTGGGGATTCTCTAACGTTAACATAATCCACACCTGTGTAAAAAAATTCAGAAAATTTGAAGGGGGTGGGTGATAATTTAACTTTTTTTCTGGATGGTTTTACATGGAATTACCTCATTTGGTCTCAAAAACCATTAAAATACTGCGTGTGGCAAATCTGACTTTATTTTATAGAAGGTTTTAAAAATTTGCAATGGAAAATAATTTTTTTTTAATTGCTTGATCGTATTGTTTTTTTACAAATTCATCTTATTCATACAAAGGATATTGTTGCTTTAAGTCAAATTGTGTGCAATGTAGTTAAATTAAAAATTTACACATAGTTTTTATTTTCTAGAGTGTTCAATCTGACTATTTCACTTTATGCGTTATAGTCAGCCATCATATTTATATCCCATATATTTTGATATCATTTCCTCCATGAATTTCAAATCTTGGTGGAATCATTCATCTTGTTCATAGTGTAATATATTGTTTGATCAGTGCACCCAAGGACCAGGCTGAATAGGAAGTGCATGGGGTCAGGTGCAGCCTGGAAACGAAAACAGGATGTGGCCCTGACCTGACCTTTTGCACCTGGAAATGCAGGTGAACACTTGACATGGTTTAGTTGCAGAAATCTGTAGGCGTAGCCCATAGCCAATGAAAACAGCCTGCGTGGGCGAAGAGGCGCATCTACAGAAAAACTGCGTAGGTGTCACGAACAAAGAGGCGTGACATCGGGGGTCAGACTACAATAAAAGAAGCCCGTAGAGATCGATTAGACAGACAACGATCAGGTTCGAGATCACTTGAAAAGAACTCCCGAAGGCTCCACGTTTGCGTAACCCTGCCAACGACTCTCATCTGTACACAACCGAGGGAATAAACATCTCATCTTACATTTTCCTAAATACAAGTGTTTGTGTTCTTTGACGGTTCCAGTGTGTAACAATTACTGACCACATCAAGATTTTCCAAGAAGTTAGCAAGATGGCTATACAGAAGATGGAAATTGATGCACATATTGCCATCAAACATTTTGTGGCAATCCAATTTCAATGTAATCTATTTCTCATGCATCTCCAAGAAAGTTCTTGACAAGGTAAAGAACTTGTCAATAACCAAACATTCTATTCGAAGTTCTGACATTATCCCGATGAAATGTTTATCTTTGATTCTTGAATCTGTAAACCATCGAAAATGCGTTACTTGAAACACTTGCGTTTAATTGATAATGCTTTAATGAATTGCCTCAGGAGACCTAGCTTCATGTGCAAGGTGCGAAAATAATTTTCATTATGGCAACAAATGGTTCATGTAGAATGTTGGGATCAACAGGTTTGAGGTCAGATCTTGGAGGTAAAATCTAGGAACCCAATTCCTCTCCACCCAATGCTTCTCTCAAGCTCTACTGTCCCACACTGGGATTTCAACGTAATGGTGGCACTGGGTGTATAGCTGATGAGAATCAAGCTTTCTTTTCGAGTTCTGACATTATCCCGACGAAATGTTCATCTTTGATAACTTCCCAAATCTGTAGAACATCAAACACACCAGCCTTGATTTCTTTCAATTGACAGGCCAGGAAATGCCAAAATGTGGCACTTGAAACACTTGCCTTCAATTGGCAATGCTTTAATGGATTGCTTCAAGATATCCAGTTTCATGTGCAAGATGCGAACATAATTTTCTTTATTATTATTTTTAGTCTTGGAGACTAATTCCTCTCCACCCAATGCTTATCTCAAACTCTACTGCCCCACATTGACCGCCCTGTCGGTGGAGCGTTAGAATGCACCGACTGCACTCTGCAGAGGGGTAAGACTCCCCAATGGGGCCACCTATTGGCCGTGGTGGCGACCCATGATGCTTAAGGATAGAGCCCAGGTGGGTGAGCAGTTCATGACATGCAATACTCCACTTTGGCCCTATCTTGGGCTAGACGGGCGGTCGGAGAGGCCCCCTCTGATCAATCGGCTGGTCACGTCAAGCCCTAGCACCTAAATGATTGCCCCAACCCTATTGCCCTTATGGCAACCCCCACCCCTTTTTTCATATGGGTGCTAGAAGGCGGTGGCTGCGGGTCTACATGTCCTGGGAATGACGTTAAACTCTATCTGATGGTGAGGTTCCAGTTTTGGAGGTTTGGGGAATGTGGAGCACCCCTTCATCACCATTGCTCCCTGGTCCACTCTGACCCGGAGTGGTAGTACCTGTTGGGGTCCCATCTATGGGTTAAATAGAAAAATGTATTTATAAAAAAAAATTGTATTATCCATTAAGAATTGATTTATTTCAAAACTTTATCGGCATTAAATGACCCACTGAGGTTGATATGCCGTAAAACAAAACAAACCAAACCAAACCCACATTGGGATGGGGCACTAAACGTATAGCTGATAGTTGACGAGGATAATCAATTTTATTGTTTTTCTTGTTATATGCTGAAGTTTTCATTAAACAAAAGTAACAGTCTGTGAATGATATTTTGGCTCTCACCAAATCATAGGTATACCAAATGCCAACTTATCACGTGTTCCCTTGATCCACATCCGTCAACTCACAACACGTTGCTTGCACATCTTATAAGATCCCCAAGACTTGTCTTAATCGTCAAGTTTAATTTGAAATATGCAAAATAGACTAGCTTCACAAATGCATTGATGTTTGTTCTTTGACTGGGAATCAACCTATTCACCAGATCTGAAAAATTATCCTTCATTTTCAATAAAATAACGCAATCAGTTGACCAGTTCTATTACTTACAGACAAACAATACAATTGTGCTTATTTTGGGAGTAAACTGTAGAGAAAAAACTTGACGTGGTAGAAGGAAAAGGTTGCAGTTTTGAAATCAGCATGCCAATATTAGTCTAAATCAAATGAAAAATCAAACTCAACAGAAATTATGTCCAAAATTGTTCCCCAGTGTTATATACAGGGTCAGACAAAATGATCTGACACATTTGTAGGTTAAATAAAAGGCAAATAAAGTAAAGAAACAAAAAAGTGTTTTTATTTTCGAAAAGCACATATAATGCCATTTTTTTTTTCATATAATGCCATTTTTTTTTGTTTCTTTATAATGCCATTGTTTTTCGTTTCTTTTTCAGTTGCTGCCATGAATTAGACTGGTGAGCATCGCACTTTCATTATAAATAATTTGGGTGACCCAGGAAAAACAGAACCACAAATTTTGTAATAAAACTTAATTTTAACTAGAGGGGGTTGGGTTGGGTTTTCAGGAAAAACGCCCTAAGTTGTTTTTTTTTTTCTTTTTTTCAAGTGATACCGCTTCGGCTACGGACTTCAATCATAGCTGGTGTTGTTTTTTCAACAGTCTGCGGCTAGCAGTTTTTGAGGCAGGAGGCCAGGACGGAACTCTGCACAGATTACCATTATTTGTATTATTCAGTCTATTGTCCTCGTCTTCATTGTTATCTGTACAGCGTTTCGGCCGATGTGCCCTCTGGCCTTCTTCAGGTATTTCTTGTCGGACACAGGAACCTTCTTGTAATAGGGAGCCATCACAGAACTTTGAACCTAACCCTTTATTCAGCCCACGGAGGTATCATGTTCTCATTCCACTAACCATAGCTGGGGTACAGGTGTTAATCTATGTTAATTATTATTCTATGTTACTGCTGCCCCTGACCAGGATTGAACCTGCAGTCTAGAGATAAATGTTATTTAGAACTGTCTTAACCTAACTCCTTTATCTACTAGGTTATGTGTCTAATTGGACAATCCAGTGTGAATTTTTTTCAAGCGCAAAAGTTAGAATTTATTTTGTAAAAACGAATTTTAAATAGCGTCTTGATGATCAAGATGATCGAAATTGACCGAAAACATCGTTTTAAATGTATCAATAATAAATTAAATGTGTAATATTATTTTGCTTTTTTGCTTATGCTCATTATGTTACCTTTTCGACTTAAAACTTGACCTTAAATCGTTTTAATGAATTTTAATTCATTTTTAAAATGAAAAGCAGATGATATTTTGGCAGATCCTACTCTTTTTCCTAATCCCAATCATCTAGCGAGAGCTTAACGGCTGACCCAACGGGTCACTTTTTGTCTAGTATATATATATATATATATATGTTAAGGTAGCGTGGACATGGAGTCAACACCGGGTTAGTGACAGTTTTTTGCCTATGCGATATTCAGACCAAACGGAAACGGAAATTATATATATATATATATATATATATATATATATATATATATATATATATATATATGTGTGTGTGTGTGTGTGTGTGTGTGAGTGTGTGTGTGTGTGTCATCCACAGACACCGTGATGACGTCTCTTCAGTGTGGCTAGACATTGGTATGCTACTTACAGTCGGGTAGCTTAACCGCTCGAATATCGTCACCTGCAGAATGGGAAGGGGATTTTAACTGTTTAATGCACACATCTGTATGAATGGAAAGGCCGCCATAGAGTGCTCCATCCCTTATATATATATATATATATATATATATATATATATATATATAACTGTCAAAGAAGAAAAGCTTAACAAACCGTCATTCCGTAATAATTTATTTCGACCAGAAACTCAAATGTGTTAAAAATCCTTAAGAGGCCAGCCTCATCAGACGGATCCCAAATAGAATCATCCCTTACAACCAGTCATTTGGATACCTTACACACACACACACATATATATATATATATATATATATATATATATATATATATATATATATAAGAAATTTGGTATAAAAGACCGCATTTGTTAAGTTCACCCGGCACGAGAGAATTTATTATGAATAGTCCGCCGAATTAACACAAACCGTCTCTTCACGATGTCTGCCTTCTTCTTCTTCTTCTTCTTCTTCTTCTTCTTCTTCTTCTTCTTCTTCTTCTTCTTCTTCTTCTTCTTTCCCTGTTCCTTCTTTCTTTCGATTTTATAAAGGCGACTATTGGAAATACCACGTTTCAACGACGTGTCTGTGTGCACTGGAGAAATACCATGAATCTTAAAATCAAAATGTATCTGGTAAAATGATTTTCATCCTCAGTAAATAGATCAAGATCACATCACTATTGGAAGAAGAAGAAGAAGCAAAATAAAACAAAAACAAAATAAAAAAAGAAAAACGATGACTAGAACGAAAAGGGAAGAAAAAAAAATATAGCCGTTAATAGCAATACAAGTACTTTCGAGGTTTCATTGAATAAATATGAAGTATAAGGAAAACCAGAATGGCTGACTTATGAGGTGGTACTGTTTGTCAGTTTGAAGACCACTAACATATTTTTAGCCGGCCTTTTTACAATTATTTTTTTTATTCATTTATTTATTTTAAAAAAAGAACAAACAAATAAACAAAAACAACATTGCCTTTACTTAGATAGCCGTCCACTCACACATATGAGTCAAGCTTCTCATTTAATGAATTCTATCTATCTATCTATCTATCTATCTATCTATCTATCTCTCTCTCTCTCTCTCTCTCTATATATATATATATATATATATATATATAATATATATATATCAACTTCTTTGTATTTTAGAAGTACCGCACTCCGTCCGTGTAGCGCCGCTGTAACTGGTTTTCTATAATAAAGACGACGAGATTGTTTTATACGTAGAATCCAAATAGACCAGACTCCGTAGTGTTGTAGTTAGTCGGCAAAAGAAAGCTCTACAATCGAGACGAATGCAACAGCTACCCCCCCTCTCTCTCTCTCTCTCTCTCTCTCTCTCTCTCTCTCTCTCTCTCTCTCTCTCTCTCTCTCTCTTGGTGTGTCTAGCCACACTGACGAGACTTGAAACGTCGAAACACGGTGTCTGTGGATGACTTTATATATATATATATATGATAAGTTGTAAACACGGTGCGTTTGGATATGGCTTTTTGGTTTCAGATCACGCACAGGGCGGTCTTCCTATCTATAGCTCTGCTGATGAGGCCTAATAGGCCGAAATGTACATACAGAGATTGATTTTTCTCGATTTGTTTAGCCATACATTTAAATAGGCATTCCCGCCTAATTAATTATTAATCAATTAATTTTCAAAATTAGGTACGACTCCAATTAAGCACACACATATATATATATATATATATATATATATATATATATATATATATATATATTTGGGAGGATATATGCTTAATTGAAGTCATACCTAATTTTGAAAATTGATTAGTTAATAATTGATGAATTTAGGCAGGCATATATGTTCAAATGTAAGGCTAAACAAATCAAGAAAATGTCAATCCCTGAATGTACATTTCGACCTAATAAATTGACCTATTCAGGGATTGATATTTTCTCGATTTGTTTAGCCTTACACACACACACACACACACACACACACACACACACACACATATATATATATATATATATATATATATAAGTATCCCACTGACTGTTATATAGGGGATATTTCTATTTGAAAATTAATTAGTTGATAATTAATGAATTAGGCAAATATATCTGTTCAAATATAAGGCGTAATTAAATCGAGAAAAGTCAATCTCTGTATGTACATTTCGGCCTATTATGCCTCATCAGCAGAGTTATAGACTGGAAGCCGCTTTGTGTGTGATTCGAACCCTAACTGCCAAGCTGACACACACACACACACACACACACATATATATATATATGGTGATTGCCGCTTCTTCACAGAATAAGGCCATTTCTACAAGTAGTTCAGTTGTGAGCAGTTGTGAGCACGCAGATGGCCCACGGATCCAGCTTGTTTTTATGTACCCTGTCACACATCCATCTCAAATGCATACACAAGTTCTCTTACTCACTCACTCAAATTCTTTCCTTGTCTCTGCCTATATCCTTGGAGTTTAAGCCAACATAAGACCCCTTTTTTAAATGCATTTAAGAAAACCGAAAATGTCAAACTTTTAGTGGGGATTGAACTCGTTGCAGCACTAATAGTCTTTGCGACTTGCTGTCTATCTACATGTGTTACATAATCTATGCATAGATTATTGTCAACCCCCTGTATTTCTGAAGGGATGGCCCCTTTTCATATCACGGGCGGGACTTTCCATGGAATATTACAGAAAGCCCGCGAAATACGTGAAGTCACGTGGGACCTGGTTGGCTCTCAGTTTCAGCTTGGATGTCAGGCAGATAAGATGTTTCTGCCTTAGCTGGAGCTCACTGCACACGCGCGTTGTGTTAGTTAGATGAAATATGTTTAGTTGAGTAAATAAAGGTTTGAATAAATAATATGGTTTTGTGGTTGATGAATGTCTTGGCAACAAGACTGACCTAGAAGAAGAAATGAAACAAGGACGACCAGCCAGCAAGAACAGAGAAATAGAAGTCCAGATGCTAGAAGAAGAACGTAAGATACCAAAGATGAGCAGAAGAATAATAGAAATAAAGAAAGGGTATACAACACATGATCATCCACACCGTGACATTCTATTCATAATCTTAGTCCGCCCTGTCGGTGGGGCGTTAGAATGCACCAACTGCACCAATGGGGCCACCTGTTAGCCGTGGGTGGCGACCCGTGATGCTTAAGGATAGAACCCAGGTGGATGAGCAGTTCATGACTTACAATACTCCACTTTGGCCCTATCTTGGGCTAGACGGGCGGTCGGAGAGGCCCCCTCCGATCACTCAGCTGATCACGTCAAGCCCTAGCACCTATATGATTATGCCAACCCTATTGCCCTTATGGCAAGCCCCAACCCCTTTTTATCATATGGGTGCTAGAAGGCGGTGGCTGCGGGTCTACATGTCCTGGGAATGACGTTAAACTCTATCTGATGGTGAGGTTCCAGTTTTGGAGGTTTGGGGAATGTGGAGCACCCCTTCATCACCATTGCTCCCTGGTCCACTCTGACCCGGAGTGGTAGTACCTGTTAGGGTCCCATCTATGGGTTAAATAGAAAAATGTATTAATAAAAAAATTGTATTATCCATTAAGAATTGATTTATTTCAAAACCTTATCGGCATTAAATGACCCACTGAGGTTGATAAGCCGTAAAACAAAACAAACCTAAACAAACCAATCATAATCTTAGTGAATGGGAGACGTCGAGGTGGCATTTTCAACAAAGAATTGAACTTTCACCGTCTGTGAAATTTAGAGCTTGTTAATTTAACCAGAAACTCCGGGTCGACGTGCCGTAAATATGAGTGCGGTACAAAGCCATACATGTAGGAGGCCCGTAATGGTGTAATGGTTAGAGTCGTAGGAAATGGACTCGTCGACCCGAGTTCAAATCCTAGACGATCCTACATTTCACATAGCGCTAATACCCTTGGGAAAGGTATGCATCCACCTACTATCCCTCCATGCCAGGGCAGACTGGGCTCTTTAACCTTGGTTAAGCAACAAGTCCTAGGAGAAGGAAAACTCTGAATTGAAACCTGTTAAACTCCGCCTAAAGAATTGACCTTGTGTCACATCCTGCTCACGCGGAGGGGTTGGTAGATATGTACATGTAGGGCAACTAATGAGGATCGAAACCAC
>CM042156.1:85843120-85958120 GCA_023376005.1 Doryteuthis pealeii | reverse complement strand
CCGGTGTATACATGATTCCTTGTGCAGACTGCCATAGGAAATACATAGGCAAGACCTCCAGAAATTTAAAAAACGCATATATGAGCACAAACGCCATATATATATATATATATATATATATTTTTAAATTTTTTTAATTTGTTATATTGCTGCCTTACCTTTCTGAATTTTGTATCAACTAACCATTGTGACCATATTCACCGGTAAGCCACCTTTTCCATAATACACACACACACACATATATATATATATATATATAGGGTCATCCACAGACACGTGTTTCGACTTATCAAGTCTCCTCAGTGTGGCTAGACATTTTGTAAGCTACCTACTGCCGGAATTGAAATCCGATCGGTTGGGTGTCAGTCCGGCACCTTAACCATTAGGCTGTCTTCGCTTACAGAATGGGAAGGGGATTTTAACTGTTTTAATACACACATTGCTTTGTGTGTAAAGGCCGTCACAGAGTGCTCTATTCCTTATATAGAAGAGCGTCGCGTTTACGCTTGAGTTGGCGGCTGTCAGCGAAATCCCCCCCCCCATATATATATATTATATATATATATATGTAATATTGTAAAAAAATTGTAAAAACACAAATTTATAAACAAATGATGTTTATTTCGCCTTCGCTGCAGTGTTTCAGTCTGTTTCATTAAACCTTCATCAGGGCTTTCGTTGGTTTGAGGAAAAATAAATTATTACTGAAAATAAAAAGTCTGCGAGCATGTGTTTTTGGTATCTTAGGTTTCTTTTTTGTCAATCTTGAAATGTGAGAGAGAAAAAAATCTATTTAAAATTATTGACAAATGCAGCGTCTTTAAATTTAAAAAAAAAAAAAACGCTGTAACGGTTTACTCGTTTATGCTAAGTGAAATTTTGTGTGTGAGTATGAGTGTGTATCGAAACAGATCGAAGCACTGCAGTGTAGGCAAAATAAACCTCATTCGTTTATAAACTTGGGTTTTTTCAAATTTTTTACAATATTACTGTTGGATTCACTTCCACTTTTTCTTCACACACATACATTATATATACTAGCAAATATATGCACCCTCTGGGTGCAAGTATTTAAGTTTTAATGTAATGAAATATCGTATTAAATTAGAGGCAGACAAAAAGATATGTAACAGAGTGGGGGTATAATAGAAAAATAAAAATGAAACTTACTCTTCCATCACTCCCGTCTTTCATTGCTGAATTTTACTTATTTAACAATTTAGTTAAATTAGGAAACAAAGAATAAAATGACAGTTATTTTTTCTTGTTAATGGATTTCATTTAAGATTCATTGAAGAGATTTTTGCTTATATTCATTAAAATAAAACCAAACAGTTAGAAATCAATAATACTAAGCACATATTTAATAAAATCACATTTTTAATATCAATATGTAAATTAGCCTTCCCATTCACACTACAAACCGCTATTTTTTGTATATATAAATACAATTGCATGTTATTTGTATGTAGATATGGACAACACTAATAAAAAGGTGAAGAAATTTTATTAATAATTGAGGTTTAAATATAAATAAAATCATGAAGAATGTGATGTAAATAACTATGTTAATTGTGACTCAATTAGTAATATAGTTTCGGTTACAGACAGAAAAACACACAATCTCCATTATATATATATATATATATATATAAGAACCTACATGAGTCAGACACTATCTACCTAGGTTACACCCGAATGGTTCTTCAGGATACCATTCAGGTGAAACCTAGGTAGATAGTGTCTGACACATGTAGCTCCTTATAATCATGTTCTACTTAATATATTGAGCACTTTTTACATATATAACTTAGAAAACACCTCAGGTGTTTTTTCTATTGGGCACTACATAAAATACTGATGATTATTTTCAGTATGTACGGATATCCTGTTTTTTTTTTTGTTTTTTTAATTTTTATCCCCAGATGTCAGTTTGAAATTTTTATTTTATTTTGAAAAACTGAATTATCTGGGTTTTTTTTCCACGCTGGCAGAGTTTAGAAGTAAAAAATAATATATATATATATATATATATATATATATATATATATATAAGTTAAAAGAAAGGAAATGAATCCGACGGTATGAGTATATATAAAAAAGATATGAAAACACCACAAAATGCTGTTAAAGTGAAAACATTTTATAATTTCGCTGATATTGAACAATATGTACAAACAAGCTCTGATGACGATTTTCATAAAATCGAAATATTGTTCAATATCAGCGAAATTATAAAATGTTTTCACTTTAACAGCATTTTGTGGTGTTATCATATCTTTTTTATATATACTCAATATATATATATATATATATATATATTTTACAACTTGACTTTTATATCGATTCCGGGTGCAAAATTTGAAAACCATCGGACTAAAGGGTCCTTGTTTTGTTTTATCAATAAACAATTTTTTTTTCTCTATTCCTTTCATTCCTCCTTAATCTTCGATCGATCTATCTCTCTCTCTCTATATATATATATATATATTTGGAGGATATGTGCTTAATTGAAGTCATACCTAATTTTTGAAAATTAATTAGTTAATAATTAATGAACTTAGGCGGGCTTATAGGTCGAAATGTACATTCAGGGATTGACATTTTCTCGATTTGTTTAGCCTTACATTTGAACATATATGCCCGCCTAAATTCATTAATTATTAACTAATTAATTTTCAAAATTAGGTATGACTTCAATTAAGCACATATCCTCCAAACATTGTTGGCTTAAAGCCATATAAAAATAAACACATTTGTTTGTTTACTTACCCTCATATATATATCTTATTATAATGGAGATTGTGTGTTTGTCTGTCTGTAACCGAAACTATATTACTACTCAATTCACAGTTCCCTTAGTTATTTACATCACATTCTCCATGATTTTATTTTTATTTAAACCTCAATGAATAATAAAATTGTTTTACATTATTAAGACTGTTGACCATATCTACATACTAATGATACGCAATTGTATTTATATATACAACAAAATAGTGGTTTACAGAGTGAATGGGAAGGCTAATTTGCATATTGATCTTAAAAATTTGATTTTAATAAATATATGCTAAGTATTATTGATTTCTAATTGTTTGGTTTTATCTTATTGAATATGAGCAAAAATCTCTGGGATAAATCTTAAAAGAAATTCATTAACAAGAAGAAATAACTGTAATATTATCCTTTACTTCCTATTTTAAGTAAAGAGTTAAATTAGGAAAATTTACCAATGAAAGACGGGAGTAATGGAAAATGATGGAAGAGTTAATTTTAAAGCTGTTCTATTTTTCGATAATACCCCCTCTGTTCCAAATCTTTTTATCTGCATTCTTATTTAGTTTCATTAGCCTTTCTAATTTAACATGATATTTTATTATATTAAAACTTAAAAACTTGCACCCGGAGGGTGCATAAATTTGCTAGTATATATAATCATTTTCATCATCATGGCTTGGCTTTGTGAATGAGGATTAAGGGGGTGGTCCATGTTGACTGCAGGCAGGTCCATGGCTGATAAGGTCAATGCAGGACAGGCAGACAGCTGCAGCTCAGGGTTTGATGGTATTGTGTTCTGATTCTTTCTCCTGTACCTAGCCCGCCCTGTCAGCTAGACGGTATAGAATACGCCAACTCTACCATTATTCTTTTATCAACTCATTCCCATATTCATCAGTTACAAAAGAAAACATGGACATGGCTTCTTCAAATGACACGCTGTGAGAAGACTTGTTCTGCACTCTGCTCTTTCGATGTACTTGTCTAGACCCCAACGTTGTGAATTATGTGCTGGCCGAATTTAAGGCACGAGTCAGAAAAACAGGCTCACAAGGATTAAAAACAAAACAACAACAAGTGTAAACAAGACACATGGAAGAAGGGTGTGTTTGATACTCGCTGGCTGCTACTGTCTATCCCTACCGGCGATCTTGACACCCCAACGGCCGAGTTGTAACTGCTTTAGGGCTCGAGTTTAGTTGTATTTATGTCAAATTCCCCTTCCCCAAACCATCTTCTCCGGACCACACAAATGGCCAGCACTTAAATAAATTGCAGACTTCTAGTTGCCATTAACCCTTAAAATTAAAGTACTTAAATATTTTTTCAGACAATACGTCTTCAATACGTTGATCATTAATTTTTTTCAAAAGAGAATTTCTCCTAAAAATCCTTTTTGCTTTTAATACCTGGGTGCCTAAGATATTATCACCAAGTGGTCCCATTTCATGGTGGTCGTACAGGTCTCTTTAAACTTTACGACCTAATCTTTGGATTCGTAAAAAGGTCAGCCACCCACCCCTTTTACTTATGCCTGGCTTTAACCTACTCTCTTTCTTATTTATTTATTCTGACCATGTTCGTCTTCAACCACAGTATCACAAGGCTTAAACTCTTCAAACAATGTCTGGTTAGTTGGTTGGGTGATTGGATTACAGCATATCAACCCTTGTTGGGTTATTTTATGCCGAAGACATTTTGTTTTATTACTTCTTGATTGGTATTGAAAATTTTTCAATTTAAAAACAGCATAAAATAACCCAACAAGGACTGACATGCCATAAAATTGAACCAACCAACCAACCATTGTTTGAAGAGTTTAAGCATGTCCAGACATGATGCAATAAAACATTTCAACTATATCGCTGAAGCCACTCTTTTTTTTTTTCTCTGCTAGGTTTGGGGTTGTGTTGTGCAGCAAGATAACGCCCTTATGCAGACATCTGGTCTTCTTTTGAGGAATAATTTTCCTGCAGTCTGTGCAGTATTTCATGCTATCTGATTGTGCAGTAGCAACAGCAGCACCAATGCACCATTTGCATTGTCGAACAGAGTTGCCATCGTTTTCTTTGCTGACTGCTGAACTTGGAATATTTTTCAAAACACTTGATAGATAGTTCCAGATTATAAATCACAGGTTCCTGCTAGATCACCAAAGTTAAGCAGTGATGAGCCTGTTCAGTACTTAATTGGGTGACCAATTAATCAACCACACGTACTGTAAGCAACCTGAGTCCTTTATTTATCAAATTGACTTAATTCAGCATTAAATGACCGAAAGGTTGATATGCCATAAAACAAAACCAACCAACCAACCTGCTAGATCCAGAAAGTTAAGCAGTGATGAGCCAGTTCAATACTTAAAAATAAATAACTAAGGAATGTTGGTCATGTACTACAGGTACTGTAGTTAGAATTAGGGTCCGTTAACTTAAAAATGACGGGGTCCGTGGAAAGTTACAGGGGCCGATGAGTGACAATGGTGACATTCCAACTGACCTTCCGGTAGACGGTTTAGACATGGGAATTAGTTTTTAGATCAGATGTAACCCGATTTCAAAAGAGCGCAGATGCGATTTTCAGCTCTGATGAGTCGGTCTCCCCGCGGCGGAATCAAATGGGCAGGGTTGAAAGTTTTATTGTTAAGAAACACCAAGTCTTGTTGTGTTAATTAAATGTTAAAAACAATGATCAGCCCAACCCAGTCCGAAGAAGAATCCACAGAAAGAAGAAAACCAACGTTTAAGAATCAACCCCAACCAGAGAACATGGCGTCCAGATGAGTAAATGAATTAAGCAGAATGTAAAAGTAAGACTACCGACTATTATCATCTAATATATCTGACTCTCTCTCTCTCATCATATACCTGACGTATGATGTGGGTATATAGGAGTATATAACATTATATATATATATTGATTATATATATTATCATATATATATATTGATAAAAAAACAAACAAGTCTTGTTGTGTTAATCAAATGTTAAAAACAAAAAATGTCCAGCCCTGCACAAAGAATAATCAACAAAGAAGAACCAACCCTTAATAGTAAACCCAACCAGAGAACATGGCATTCAGATGAGTAGATGAAATAAGCAGAACGTAATAGTAAGACTATCAGCTATCATCATCTAATATATCTTCTGTCTCTCTCTATTATATACCAACTAGTACAAAATAAAAAACGCCATAGATTTTTTAAACATATTGCTTGAGGGGTGGGAGTAAAAAGTTTGTACCCTAAGTAAGTAAAATCATCAAATTCATTAATACTCTAAAATAAAAAAAAACAAACTTACAAACACTACTATGATATACTCTAAATATATATATATATATTCTTAAGACGTGTTATTGAACAACACGGAGTATTCTTTTTTCATTTTTTGTATGGATATTTTTTCCAGTCTTCTGGCTATCCTTTTTGAATCTGGATCGAGTTGATTCATGATATTTTTCATACTAATTTCCCGAGCGCTTTCGACTGTTGCTCCAGTCGTATTCATGGGGTTATGTAATTTGGTTTTTAGTTAATTTTTAGTTTTGTTATCTATGCTTTTATCAAATTCAGAGAGTCTATTATTTTTAAGAGGGGGGTTAGGTAAGTGTTAGTTATTGAAGATATTTAATACGTTGTCTCTGACTTTAAATGCTATTTTATTAATGTTAGGTTTTTTATTTTTAATGCATATGGCTTCTAGGATCTGTAGGCGTTTCTTCTTATTATTTTTGTAGATAATTTTAGTATTTTCGTTTAAGATTTTTCTAATTTCGGGGAGGTGGATTTTTCTGGGTGTTTTTTTAATTAAGTGTTGTTTTATGGAGCTTGTGTCGGAGAGATGGTATGTGAGACGGCGGGATAGTGTTGTTGTTGTATGGCCAATGTAGCTATTAGTGTATAGTTTATTTTCTGAGAGGCACTCTCGGAATGGGCAAATGAATCTATATACTACGTTCGTTTGGCTTAGGGGATTTTTAGGAGAGTTTGTGTTATTTTTAATGAGGAGGTTTGATGATTTGAATTTGGTGTAGTAAATAATTAGTTTTATTTTCTATTGTTGGTCGACGGGTTTGAAAAAAAAAATATATATATATATATATATATATATGAAAAATAGATGGAAATTAATCCGACAGCATGAAATATAACATTTTGAAAAAATATATGATGTTTGTTATGTGATTGCCGACAGGCCTGTTTCGACCAAATCGATAAGTTGGTCTTCATCAAAGAGCGACATAGACGAGAAGAAAAATATCCGTTAAAAAAACTGTTTACAAAACGAACACTGAAATCAACCGCTGAAATTTTTGAAAAATGCATGTTCTGTTTTAAAAATAAAATGAATTTTATTTTTAATTTTTAAAAAATCAGAAGCATTATAGTTTATAGTAAAACTCAAAAGAGTTTATTGTAAAAATTTTTCTTCTCGTCTATGTCGCTCTTTGATGAAGACCAACTAATCGATTTGGTCGAAACAGGCCTGTCAGCAATCACATAACAAACATATGTTTTTCAAAATGTTAAATTTCATATATATATATATATATATATATATATATATATATATATAAAAACTTACAAACACTACTATGATATACTCTAAAAACAAAAAAAAACTAAACAGTTTAAATTTGGCCTAAGATTACAAATATAGGCCACATAGTAAGACCAAACTCACTATTGAATATTAATTGAGCTATGATTATAACTTAGAAATCATACTGAGATACACTAAAAAAACCCAAAAAAAACTAAGCTTAAATTTGGCCCAAGACAGGGCACCTAGTAAGGATCAAACTCACTACTCAGTAGTAAGTGAGCAATGATCGTAGAAGGTACATATTCTTGCTCGTAGTAATAATGAGACTGCAGTTTTATCTACAATATAACTATACTTAAAAATGAAATTGCTGTATTGTGCGATACAGGAAGCCGAGAGAAATGATCTCTTAGACACTCAAATATCTAAGTATTAAGAAAGATATTTTTCTGACTTCCCACCAAGCTGAAATAGACACAAGGTCATTTTAATGTAGGGTACCATGCAGGAAGCCCCCCCCCTCCTTAAAATGGCTAAGATCCTGTTGGTATTCCCCTTGAGAGGGCACCGGGCAATAAACCCTGCCCTTACCCCTTTTTAGACAAGTGGGGCTCTTTTTGAGGCTCCCTGGAATCCAGCTATTAGATTTTTTTTTCACCACTCGCCATAGTTGGTAGAGTGTCAGCCTAGGAACCACAAAGTTTAAGGTTCGATACCGGCCCTCACCAACTCAGTGTATGAGTAGCACAGGGAGCTGATGGTAGGTGTGGGTTACCATCTCAGATGCTAAAATAATCTCCTTGGTCTGTGCTAGTGAAAAGAGGATAGACTCCTTAATACTGTCTGTCTGATATTAGGCTGCCCCGCAGACTTTACCTTTATAGCATATATATAAATAGAGAGAGAGAGAGAGGGGAGAGAGAGAGAGAGAGAGAGAGAGAGAGAGAGAGAGAGAGAGAGAGAGAGAGAGAGAGAGAGAGAGAAGAGAGAGAGAGAGAGAACTTTTTGCCTACCAACTTTTCTTGGTATTTTTTATCTGCATGTTGGGGATATTTCAAAGTTCACCATCTATTCACCTCAGAACTCATTCTATTCAAATAGTCTTATTATGATTGTAAACCCAGCTCTTCTACTCAATTATAATGAATTATCAGTTTTTGTACTTTGCTTGGGTGTGGTATGGAGAGCCGCTGTAAGTGGTTTAAAGTATGCAAAGAGTTAAATGCTTCTAATAATACGGAATTATACTGGTATATACAGAATTAGAGAGAGAAATAGTACCCTATAAAGTAGTTACAATCCTTGTCTTCCGCTTCCCTCATTTATATATATATATAAGTCCGTTTGGTGTGGTGGTAAGACGCTTGACAAGTCAGCTTGACAATCAGGTTTCGAATCGCACACGGGGCGGTCTTTGTATCTATAGCTCTGCTGATGAGGCCTAATAGGCCGAAATGTACATACAGAGATTGATTTTTCTCGATTTGTTTAGCCTTAAATTTAATAGGTAATCCCGCCTAATTAATTAATTATTAATTAATTAACTTTCATAAAATTAGGTTCGACTTCATTTAAACACATATTCTCCCAAATATATATATATATATATATATATATATATATTTCAATGTGTATGGTTGGCACTATTACACTTGAAGAGGCAGTAGTGAGCCAATGTACAGTATTATTAGGAGAGTGCTCAATATCAGTGACAGAGCATTAATTAATAAATAAATATATATTTCTAGTATAGTATCCAATTACCACTTTAACTTTTCCGTCACAGTGGCATCAGTAAATAATCCAAAAGTGCTCACAGAGCAGTAATAATACTACTAATATTATTATTAGAGGAAAAATAAATGGTCTACCAGGGTTTCAATCAAATTGAAATGATTTCTTCAGGACCCTACCCTATGTTAACTAAGTCAATGTAATTCATTACTTAAATTAAAGATATGTTTCGGCTGAACGCTATGTTATTTTTCACTCAAGATTGAAAGAAAAATAACGTTGTGTTCAACCGTTATTATCAAAAAAATATATTTAATTTAACTAAGGAATTACATCGACTTAATCAACATAGGGTAGGGTCCTGAAGAAATCATTTCAATTTGATTGAAACCATGGTAGACCCTTTATTTTCCCTCTAATAATAATAATATTATTAGTATTATATTTCTAGTATATATATATATATATATATATATATATATATACTAGCAAATATATGCACCCTCCCGGTGCAAGTATTTAAGTTTTAATATAATAAAATATATTAAATTAGAAAGGCTAATGAAACTGAATAAAAATGCAGATAAAAAGGTTTGGAACAGAGGGGGTATGATTGAAAAATAGAACAACTTTGAAAGTAACTCTTCCATCATTTTCCATTACTCCCCTGTTTCATTGGTAAATTTTCCTAATTTAATTATTTAGTTAAAATAGGAAGTAAAGAATAATATTACAGTTATTTCTTTTAAGATTTATCCCCAATATTTTTGCTCATATTCAAAAAGATAAAAACCAAACAATTAGAAATCAATAATCCTAAGCAAATATTTATTAAAATCAAATTTTTAATATCAATATGGAAATTAGCCTTCCCATTCACACTATAATCCGCTATTTTGTTGTATATATAAATACAATTGCATGTTATTTGTATATAGATATGGTCAACAGTCTTAATGATGTAAAACAATTTTATCAATAATTGAGGTTTAAATAAAAATAAAATCATAGAGAATGTGACATAAATAACTAAGGGAATTGTGACTTGAGTAGTAATATAGTTTTGGTTACAGACAGAAAAACACGCAATCTCCATTATAATAAGATATATATATATATATATATATATATATAATATATCTCAATGTGTATGGTTGGCACTATTACACTTGAAGAGGCAGTAGTGAGCCAATGTACAGTATTATTAGGAGAGTGCTCAATATCAGTGACAGAGCATAAATAATAAATAAATATTTCTAGTATAGTATCCAATTACCACTTTAACTTTTCCGTCACAGTGGCATCAGTAAATAATCCAAAAGTGCTCACAGAGCAGTAATAATACTACTAATATTATTATTAGAGGAAAAATAAATGGTCTACCAGGGTTTCAATCAAATTGAAATGATTTCTTCAGGACCCTACCCTATGTTAACCAAGTCAATGTAATTCCTTAGTTGAATTAAATATATTTTTCGGTTGAACTCTATGTTATTTTTCACTCAAGATCGAAAGAAAAATAATGTAGCGTTCAACCGTTATTATCCAAAAAATATATTTAATTTAACTAAGGAATTACATCGACTTAATCAACATAGGGTAGGGTCCTGAAGAAATCATTTCAATTTGATTGAAACCCTGGTAGACCCTTTATTTTCCCTCTAATAATAATATTATTATTATTAGTATTATATTTATAGTATATATATATATATATATATATATACTAGCAAATATATGCACCCTCCCGGTGCAAGTATTTAAGTTTTAATATAATAAAATATATTAAATTAGAAAGGCTAATGAAACTGAATAAAAATGCAGATAAAAAGTTTCGGAACAGAGGGGGTATGATTGAAAAATAGAACAACTTTGAAAGTAACTCTTCCATCATTTTCCATTACTCCCCTGTTTCATTGGTAAATTTTCCTAATTTAATTATTTAGTTAAAATAGGAAGTAAAGAATAATATTACAGTTATTTCTTTTAAGATTTATCCCCGAGATTTTTGCTCATATTCAAAAAGATAAAACCAAACAATTAGAAATCAATAATCCTAAGCAAATATTTATTAAAATCAAATTTTTAATATCAATATGGATATTAGCCTTCCCATTCACACTATAATCCGCTATTTTGTTGTATATATAAATACAATTGCATGTTATTTGTATGTAGATATGGTCAACAGTCTTAATGATATAAAACAATTTTATCAATAATTGAGGTTTAAATAAAAATAAAATCATGGAGAATGTGACATAAATAACTAAGGGAATTGTGACTTGAGTAGTAATATAGTTTCGGTTACAGACAGAAAAACACGCAATCTCCATTATAATAAGATATATATATATATATATATATATATATATATATTTGCATGAGAACAAGTCTGCTATCGTTGGTTTCATGCTATGTAAGCTTAATTGTTTAAGTAGAACAATCGTCAGGCAGTGAAGAAATTTTGAAAAATGATAAAAATAACTTAAACAATTAAGCTTATATGGCATGAAACCAATGGTAGCAGACTTGTTTCCATACAAATAAATATACAGGGTGTTCGGGATAAATTGGACATATCTATATTTGGTTATTTTTCTTCGTAGGTTGGAGGTATTGATGCGCACTACGCATCATTTAAAAGCCCAGTTAATCGACAGAATTAAGGTAGTTTTTGAGACCCTTCCCAGGGAAACTGGGACATCAACTTGCTCCAGGTTCCGGAGCAGGATTGAGGCTGTGATCGACGCTAATGGCGGTAATTTTGAGTGAAACTTGTTGACAGTAGCTTAATTTCCGTGCCCGTTGAATTTCTTTACAATCCATTAAATTTTGTAGTTACCAAGCACTTTTTCTTTTTCCTCACGAAACTGTCAAAATTCTCCTGAACACCCTGTATATGCTCATGGTTTAACACTGTAGGGAGGGGGATCATTAATTGAAATTTCACTGTTTAGCGTAAGCCGTTACTTGTCTGTCACTGTTTACAGATTTGAGTTCTCTAGTGATTGTAAAAACATAGCCCCCCTTCCCCCCGTAAGTATGCATCAATTAATTGTTCCCTCCAGACTGACAGGGTAAGGAACTTGGCAGACAAAAATTCTGTTGGGTTTCGATCCCGGCTAGAGGTAGCTGTTAAAAAGTCGAGCTGCACTGATGAGAAGTAAACTTCGAAGCACGTGTCTGTGGATGACTGATATAATATATATATATATCTCAGTGGTGTCTTAAGAAAAAAAAAGGCCCGAGACACCACTGTAGGAAGGGACCAGTAATTGTTGCAAGAATATATTTATCAAACTCCTTCACCAGACAAGATGCAACACAAGGTCAATTTTAAAGTTGAGTACAACTGGTTTGAATTCAGTGTCCTTCTCCTAGACAGGTTGCCTTACCAAGGCTAAAAGCCCAATCTGTTCTATTTACTTATAGCTAGGGGGAGGTGAAAGAAGAGAAGGATTCTTACCTTTTCCCAAAAAGTATTAGCGCAAAGTGAAATATGAATATCTTCAGCCAGGATTTGAACCCAGGGTGGCAAGTGTATCCTAAGATAACTGTTGCACTACAGAAGATAATAGACCATGACGCATTATCGTGCGGCGATGTGTGTTATATGCATTTTTGTATCTATGTTTTTCGGTGGGATTTCAGTACGAACCTTAACTCTTAACGTCCTATACAGCCTCAATCCACTCGGACAGAAGTCACATTCATTTTCCTAATCTACCCCAAATGATATAGCCTTTGTTTAAATGTAATATTAAATATATTTAGAAGTCTTTGATTTAAGGGAAATAACAGGTAACTTTAAATGAAAAGACCATTTTTAGCCATTTATTGATAAATCCTTATAGGAATGGGACTCTGGACTTCTCAACAGGATGTTAAGAGTTAAACTTCATCAGATGGCAAACATCAAATTCTGTCCAAACTTAAGACTAGGATACTGGTAATGTTGAAACAGGCCAACAGCAATGGATTATAGGTTTTTAAATGTTTATCCATTTGTCTTCTTGTCTTTCAATTACTGATTTTATGTAGATGTTTCTTCAATTCTTTCTATAATGGGAAATTTAGAATCTGTTAAAACCAATACTGTTTGAGTGAAAGTGTTGTGTCTTAATTTGCATCTGTGTGTTGCATAGAGCCAATTTCAAGTTGTAGTAATCATCGTTAGTTCAGAAAGCACATTACTCAAGTCATATAGTCACAAGGGGCTGTTTATTTCTTTCAAGGCTTGTGGGTTCTTTTCTCAGAGAGAGTCAAATTACTCTGCCGTGAATCATGTTAAGTACTACTATGCAAAACCTATACTGGGGAACGGGGAAAGACCCCATCTGCCTTGCCGAAAAAAAAAAAAGAGAGATTTTCCTCCTCTTCTTCCGTTTCTTGTTCCGGGGTCACTTCTGTTTTTATTTTAAAATCTATTTCTGGGGTCATTCTTTGGTCAATTTGTGGCACCCCGTTGACTGTTTACTCTTCCAAACTTTAACTTTTGTTCTTATTTCTTTTTCTTCTCTTTCTCCAGAAATCCGATTACCGTTTTATTTTTCAATTCCCCAAATCCCCGTAGACCATAATAATTACTCTACACAAGGATACTGGTAATGTTGAAACAGGCCAACAGCAATGAATTGAGTAAAAAGGTATTATTTTGTGTGGCACTCATACCTCAAAATTGAGAGAACATGATGCCGCAAACATCAAATCCATGTTATATGCATTTTTGTAAACATTTTTTGGTGGGATTTCAGCAGATGGCACACATCAAATACGAAGCTGGAAATATTGAAACAGACCAATAGCAAAGACCGAGTAAAAGGTGTTTTGAAAAAAAAAAAAAAAAAGAAAATAAATAAATTCCACCAGTAGTTGACAAGAGCCTCTGTGTGATCCTTGATCATCGTGTCGTACTATTAGCACAGATATCCATAACAATCTCGCTCTAGCCGTCCCTATCACTCATTGTTCTCGGGAGGTCCTCTGCGCAGTATCCGCACAGAGCTGGTCAATGTACTTCTTTGCTGGATGGCCCACACTAGCGTACAAATGTGGTGGTTTCCACAGGACGTCACTTATGAATTTGTCCTTGCTTCTCCAACAGTGTCCTGCATGTCTTGTTAGGCTTACTCAGTTTGGGTGATATGGAGCAAGTGACTGTACAGCTGTTGTCTCGTGGGGCATTTTTGTGCAGCTCCCATCTAGTTTATTCTCTAGGCGCTTTGTTTGGGTCCAAGTGGTGCAGCCGTATGATAATACTAAAAATGAAGAAATTGTGCATCAGAATTATTGTCTCACCATCAACGAGATTACCGATAAAGTTTTTTTGGCTTATTGGCATATCAACCTTTGTGGGTTATTTAATGCCAAAGCCATCCTTGTAGAACATAGCTGGTGGGTTCCATACCATTCCCAAGGGTAGAATTAGACTCTTACGATGTCACAGTCCAGCAGGACTCCTCCCATCCACTGATATATCAAGCCACGGGACTCCTCCCATCCACTGATATCAGGAAACATCCTTTGGAAAAGTTGAGGTACAATGGTAATTGGGTGTTCCAGCATGATAGTCTCTCCGCACTCCTTCAAGATAAAAAAATCTGAAGAGTGTTACCGTTCTGACAGTGTAAATAGGTATGTCAAGCACCATGGAGGGAGGAGGGGAACTTTTTGGGGGAGTGTTCCAAATGTAACAAGCACTGGGAGTGGTGGATTGATGTTCAGATTGATGGCCTCAAGGAGGATGGTAGACAGAATTTAAATAAAGAAATGAAGCTTTTCATAGTCTGAACTTTTAAAATTAGATATATTGACTTCAACAATATAATACACAATACTATACAATTATATATATATAACATGATGAATTCTATTAAATTGTCTGACATTAAGCAAATCAACTTATGGCTGGCATTAAGAGCAGTTACATAAAATTAAAACAATCTACACACACACACACACACACACACACACACTAATATATATAAAAAAAAAATAAATAAAGCGTTGTTATGGGTCCAACGGGAGAAAATTAAATATTTTATAAGAAAGAAGGTCCGAAAAATGGATTATGTTTTGTTTAAATAATTTTTTAATTATTTGTTTTTTTTTACATTTGCGACATGCGTTTCATATCTTCTTTAGGTGTTAATTAACAGAATATAGTTAATTAATGCCTGAAAAAGATATCAGATCTTAAAAACATGTGCTGCAAATGTAAAATAAAAAATAGTAAAAAATAAAAAAGAGGAATATATTAATATTCATTGATGAACGTTTCAAAAGCAAATTTCTATAAATCTTTCAGGCAAAGTTAGTGTCCTAAATAATGTTATCAACTTTTTTTTTTTTTAAATTGTGTAATGTGAAATTTTACTAAATCAGCTTCTATTATATATAAATACAAACATACAAGATAATTTGATTGTGCCTTAAATGTATGGGATGCAACAGATTGCCAAAACACTGAGTCTTTCAAAGCCTCCATGCTTCCTGTGGTCCGCCGACACTATACCTGATGCCGCTCTCCACATACATGCATATTACTACTGTAAACTGTTCATGTTCCTGACACTACATTATTCTGTGTACTTGACATGAGACTTTGATGAGTTGTGGTGCACCTGAGCACCGTACACAATAAATTTCATTATTATTATTATTATAAAGATTCTAAAAAAAGAAGAAAAAAAGAAAAAAAAAAAAAAAAGGTCTAAACCACATTGTCTTTGTTAATTCTACAAATGGTTTTAAATGAAATATTCATTCTATTATTAATGTAGTAAACTGCACATTGTCACACCATAAATCATGGTTTCAGTAGTGAAGAGAGAGGAGAAGGAGAAAAAAAAAAAAAAAAAAAAAAAAAAAAAAAAAAAAAAGTTAAGAAGAGTGAGAGGAGAGAAAAAAAAAAAACAACGAACAATTTTTTGTATCTAATAGGCTTTTATTGAGTCCATGTAGACCCTCCAGTTTTGATTTCTAGACCTTTCAAATAAATCTCATACTTAAATTACTAATTGAAAATCTAATAAAGAAAAAAGAAAAAAAAAAAAAAAAAGAAAAAAAAAAAAAAAAGAATAAGTATACAAATTTTCAATTAGAAATAAGACTAGTTCCAATGTTATGTGTATGCATGTGTGTATGTACATATATACATATACACGAGGAAACACATGCAAAATAATTATCCCAGAAAATTGGGGAAAGAAAAAAAAAAAAAAAAAAAAAAAAAAAAAGAAAAAAAAAATATTGCTGTGCTGGAATGCAGGTAAAATTAAAAAAAAAAAAAACAAAAAAAAACTTGCCATTTTATATTGAAAGTAAAAAAGAACATTGGGGGTCATTTCTTGTCCATCTTGGGAGTAGCAAGCTACTAAAAGAGCTGGAGGGGAATGGGTAGAAAAATTTTTTTTTTTTTTAAAACAGAAACTAAAAAGGCAAGAGGTATACACAAACAAAAAAAATTAGAGTACAAGCTCAGGAGTGGATAGAGAGACTACGATTTTTTTTTTTTTTTTTGGTTGTCTTAAACAAGGCAAGTGGCAACATACAATTTATGTCCAGTCAACAATATTGGGGATGTTGTGTACAAGATGGGCAGAGAAAAAAAAAAAAAAAAAAACACATCTAGGAAGAATCCATTAAGCAGTTTTAATGCACCAGGACACATCCATAAATTGCACGGGGGGAGGTGGGTCAGACATTTAAATTTTTTTAATTTTTTAATTTTTTTTTTTTTAAATACAAATATTTTGATAGGATAGAGGGAACGGAAAAAAAAAGAAAAAAAAAGAAAAGATATTGGATTTAGTAGTTTGTATTTCTTTTAAAGATCAGTTCGCACTTCTGCATAAAAATAGCTCTTATGACAAATGATAATTAGAATTTATTTGCAATAAGATACTCCCCTCCCCCCCTCATACAATTTGACAGAGACAAGATTAATAAATTGGAGACATTCCAAGAATATATACCAGAAGTAGATAGGGAGGGAGAGAGAGAGAGAGAGAGAGTGCAAAAAGAGAGTGTCCATCAACAGAGAGGGATCGAGAGAGAGAGAAATGAGTACTTTTTTTTTTTTTTAAACTGAAATAAAAGGGCTACAAAAAGATACTCAAAGCAATGGACAATGCCTTACAATAACTGACTTTACAAGATAAAAAAAAAAAAAAAAAAAAAAAAATTAAAATAAATAAATAAATAAATGAGTGGATAGGAGCAAATGACAAAACATTTGAGATTGTGTGCATAACACAAGTACATTTTTTTTTGTTTTTTGTTGTGCTAAGTTATAGCTGCATGAAATTTGTGCACTGACTGATTTTGGAAATATGGATTCCAGAAATTTGGAAATGAAGAAGGCTTTCAGTCTTTTAAGTAACCTTTGAGGGGAGAGGAAAAAATATTAAATGTAACAGCTGAAGCAAACTATCTCCTTAAAAAAAAAAAAAAAATTATAGCTAGATAATGCCTTAAAAATTATTTCCAGTGATTTGTTTAAAGAAAAGAAATGTAAACATGATTTAGATTTTAGTGTATGAACTTGTATATAAGCATCGAAGAGAAGAGGAAAAAAAAAAAACAAAACAAAAAAAACAAAAAAACCTTGCCATTTTATATTGAAAGTAAAAGAATATTGGGTCATTTCTTATCCATCTTGGGAGTAGCAAGCTACTAAAAGAGCTGGAGGGGGATGGGTAGTAAATTTTTTTTTTTTTTTAACTAAAAAGGCAAGAGAGGTATACACGAACAAAAATTAAAGTACAAGCTCAGGAGTGAGAAAAAAAAAAAAAAAGAAGATGTGGCTAGATAATTCCTTAAAAATTATTTTCCAGTGATTTGTTTAAAAAAAAAAAAAAAAAAATGTAAACATGATTTAGGTTTTAGTGTATGAAATTGTATATAAGCATCGAAGAGAAGAAAGTGTGGGAGAGAGGGGAAAAAAAAAAAAAAAAAAAAAAAAAAAATCATTTCTAGAATTGAAGAAGGACTTGAATTGTGGCCATTATATAATGCAACAATGTTATGAAGAGGTAAGTAAACCCCATTCCCAATACTCCCCAATCTTGTTAGCATGATAGATTAAAAAAATACACAATACATGAACATATTAATTTGTTAATAGGCTGAAAAAAGAAAAAGTTTATAACATACCACACATAAAAAAAAAAAATTTTTTTTTAAAAGTGTATATATATATATACATACATTACATATATATAACACTGATATACACATACACAACTAGTTTATGTATGTATATTTTATAGTATGAAAAATAGCACAACTGATTAGACATATACAACTTTATTGGACAAAACAATTACACAACAGAAGTTGAGGAGTTGCACAAAAAGTTTAGACTGACTGACTGATTTGACTAGTGCTTCCTGACATTTTTTTTTTTTTTTGCTGTTGTTTTTGAAAGCTTGGAGGCTCAATAGACAACCGAACCGACGACGACTGCGGCGGCGGGACCAACCACTTTTGCTTGCTTTTGTGGTGGTTGTTGTTGTTCTTGTTGTTGCACTGTGAATGGTGGTATGTGATCCATTTTATATATATATTTGGGACAGACACTCAGCTTTAAGGACTGTCTCCAAATGACCAGTCAATGGAGAGAAAGAGAGGAGAGGAGAGAAAGAGACAGGAGAGAAGAAGGAGAGGAGAAGGAGAGGAGAGAAAGAGAGAGAGGAGGAAAGAGAGAGAGAGAGAGGAAATTCACTAAAAGGATTACAAGTTCTTTTTTTTTCTCCTAGATTCACTTTTTTGTTTTTAATAATTATTTTTTTCTCTTTTTTTTTAACAGTTGAGGTCACAGTTGACAACGCTGCTAGCAGTGTGGCAAGCGTGGGGTTGTAATAACCAGCTGAACTTCAACAACTCAAGATGAGGAAGGATTTCTTTTTTTTTTGTCTTTGGGGTGGGGGGTGGGGGTGATATGCTTAGTGCACGTATGATGAGAATTCTCTTAAAAAAAAAAAAAAAAAAAAAAAAAAAAAAAAAAGAATGTAAATGTTATTTGTATTTTTGAAATTGACAGGCTTGTGTCTTCGATTACTACTTGCGTACACTCACAAACACGCAACTGACCACACAAAAATCAAAGACATTCACCAAGGTTATAACAGTGGTTAAGTAGTAGTATCCCTTAGTACAGCTAGTTGTTAGTTCTTTTATTATTATTATTATAGTACATGGCCAGAGAACACTTCCAAGACCTTTCATTTTAAATGGGAAGGATAGAATCACAAAAAAAAAAAAAAAAAAAAAAAAAAAAATTTAAACAAAAAACAAAAATAAAGGCAGTCATAAAACTTAGCCAGTTGCTGTGTCCAGAGTGTTTACTGCTCACACACACGCACATGCACGCATATATATATATATAAATACACTATTTCAATGAGTGTCTCTTGTTGCTGGTTTTTAAAAAAAAAAGCAGCAGTGCAGAGACCATCTGAAGAAGCCAACAAAATTTAAAAAGATATGAGGGAGAGAGAGAGAGAGAAAAATAGAAATGTGTAAGTGGAAGGAGGTCATATGAAGCAAAGAAAGGAAGAGGGAGTAGGAGTAGGAGAAGGAAAAGGATGGTGAGTGGTGGTAGTTTGAGTGGTGGCAGAAAGAAGGGCTCGGCAACTGGCTGAGATGTACATATTATACTGAATTGGTAGATCCTCCAAACAGCAGAGTGCTAATCATTCTAAAGTTGGCAGCTAGTAAAAAATAAGTAGAGGGTTATGAAATATAGTTGATATCATTAAATCACATATAGCCATCAGAAATAAATAAACCATTTATATAGGCTAGATAAGAAAGCCTCCAGGAAAAGGGAGGAAGAGAAAGGAAAGTAAAAAGAAAGATGTTGCTAGATTTTTTATTTATTTTTTTTATTTTTGTTTTTTTTAGTGGAGGATATATCCAGATTATAATGAAGATACAAAAGTGGGAAAAAAGGGGGAGCGGGGGTCAAGGGATAGTCAGGATTTTTAAAACACAACTGGCAGAATTCACAAGCAATTTCTAAAATAACTAGATTATTAAGTGCCTTTTTTCAGTTTTTTTTTTTTTCTTTTAAAATGGGAATGGGTTGGGAGAGGAAAAATATGTAATCCAAATGTGTGTGGGTATTAATATAATATATATATATATTAGACACACACATGCTTACATGCACACACACATGCAGACTAGCATTCATGCACACAGATATACACACACACATATACACATATGTACATATATAAATAGCCACAGGTGGCAATTTCTAGAAATGGGGGGAAAGGATTTGAGAATTTTTTTTTTTTTTTTATGTAGTATTTTTGTTTGTTTTTAATATATATATATTTATTTTTTTATTTTTATTTATTTAATTTTTTTTTTTTTAAAAACACTTTCTGCCAAGAATTTTTTTTTAATGGTTTAAAAAAAAATTTAACACAAGTGCCAGAAGCCAGCTTCAATTTGGTACATTTAATAAAATATCCTGTTTGTTTACTGGACATGTACAGTAGACACAAACAGGCCTAGAAGACAGCCTTTTATTTATTTATTTATTATTTTTTTTTTTTTTTTTTGGTATGGAAAAAAACTTTAATTTTCTTTCTCCCGACCATGGTCCCAAGACAAAGAAAATAAAAAATATATACTAAGAAAAATGTTACAGGAACATGGTGAACCAAAAAATTTCTAGCATGCTAACACAGGGAGGGTTATTCTTCTTGCATACAAATTCATATCTGATCGGATAGTACACTTAAGGATCCTGCAGAAATATCAGGTCAGGTCGGGTCAGGTAAGGTCGAGATAGACATGGTAGCACTTAGCCAGCAACTTGGGCCAATACAACCGAAAAACCTTACCCACCCAAATTAACGAGTAGATAGACTATTTTTGCCTTTTTCAATTGATTTTTCTTTCTTTCCTTTCTTAATACATAGAAATGTATGAATTGTCAATAGCATAAAGTTCATACTTGCTTTAAGAAGGCATTACTAGACAGTTTTGCAAATGGGAAGAAGCAATGTCTATGAATCATGCAGAATAACGTAGCAAGACGTCTGATGCAAATATAAATCGAGATGATCAGGAGAGAGAACTCTCCCTGTTTTATTTATTTATTTATTATTTTTTTTTTTTTTTTTTTTTTTTTGAAAAGTTTGAATGAGTTCCATTAAGCATTTGTTAGAAAAGTTAGGTGCCAACTGACCTACATTGAACATGGCAGCGCTCAAAGTAGCGCAGGACATGTCACATGTTTAATATGGAGGAACTTGTTTGCAGGTCGTGGACTCTCTTAGAAACAGACAGTGCAGAAGCAGATTACGATGAAACTTCAAACATCAAATACATTAATTCCAGATCTTAAGAAAACTGTCCCATGAGCCTGTTGCTACTGCCATGCCATCTTCTGTAACACCCAGGCAGCTAACCCTGTTGTCATGGCCGGCCAAAACACCTGAAAACAAACAAACATTAACATAACTAAGAGGTGAAGGAAGGATCTTTCTCCAACTACAATTATATTACAACAAAATAAAATTATTAAATATCGAAATATAAGTTTCTATTTATAAATAAGTTTCTTCATTAATTTCTTATGAGGACAAGTATCCACAGTACCAGAAAATCTTTCAATTTAATTTTCATAAGATATTCTATAATATTTCATAAATAGCAAAAGTTAAACTATTCTTATAAAGAAAAATGTCAAAGATTTAATATATCTATTTCTGATTGATCATATATACTTTCTTCAAAAGATGCCTACATGAGGGTCAATTAAATAAATCTGTAGTCTGGTCAGAAAATTTTACCATCTCAGGTTTGGTGATTAAATATTCACTACAGAATTTAGTGCATTAACTAGAAAAGATTGTAGAAAAAAATATTTATACAAGTACTTTTTCATCGTTTGGCTACAAATTTATCGACATAAGTACAGTGTGGTCTGAAAGTTATGTCACTCCTAATTTTTTTTTCAATGTAAAATAATTACATAATACAACCTGAAACGCTAGAAAAATATCGTTAAAGATTTTTTTTTTTTTTTTTTTTAAGATACAAAATAATTGCATTTCTTTAAAACAAAAATAATAAAAGTTAAACAATATATAAAGGTGACAACTTTCGGACCGCCCTGTACACATTTACAAATTCTTAAAATAATTTTTTTTTTTTTAAATTTAAAGTTATTTTCTAGAGTAAAGAGCACAGTTATAAAAAAATATAAAATTTTCCCACCTAATTCTACATTTCAAAAAAAAAAAAACTAAAGTACCAATAAGTTAGCAGAGAAATATTCTAAAGAGAGAGAAAAAAAAATCTCACACAGACTATAATTATGTCTAAGATATTAGAACCTCTGAAGATGTAAAATAAAAAAAGCTATTGTAGTGTGTGTAGTATAAATTTAAAAAAAAAGAAAAGGTCTTCAGTAATTTAAAAGACTCTTAACACATCTTTGCTAACCAGCCAGCTAGCTGAGGTCATCAAATTTTGCCCACCCTACACTAACTACTTTAAGAAAAAGAAAAAAAAAGAAAAGTCTTTAATATAACCTCAATTAGTAGAGGAGATGAATATTTATTTACAAGTGGCACTCAAGACATTTAAACAAAAAAAACCCCAACTAACTGCCTTATAAGAATCCTCAAAGTACTCAAATCTAATACTACCCCATTCTTGACTACACCTGTCAACTTAGTGCTCATTTTGATGACTATTCACATTTGAGATTAAAAGAGAATAAAACTTACCAGCTCGCTCTTGTTTCAGGACATCCCATACATTACAATTGAAATCATCATAGCCACCAAGTAAAAGACGACCACTCTTAGAAAAGGCAACTGAAGTGATACCACATATAATATTATCATGTGAATACATTCCGATTTCTTGGTCTGCACGGATATCAAACAATCTGCAGGTTGCATCATCTGAGCCAGTTGCAAAGGCAAAGCCATTAGGAAAGTACTGGAAAAATGAAAAGAAAAGTAATGGTTAATTGAAAGAATATACAAGACAAACTATCTTAAATTTTAAATCATTAAATATATAGAAATATCAATAAGGAAATAAAAAAATTAAAAAGGGGAGACAGTATAAAGAAGAGAGAAACAGTATACACAAAATATAATAAAAACTACTTACTGTTATGGCATTAATATCCGATTCATGCCCTGTGAAGGTCTGCTTGCAGATTCCATCACGGATATCAAAAAGCTATTTAAAAAGAAAAAAGAATTTAAATTAGATTTCATTTAACAGAAAAAAAAAACAACAACAATAAAACAAAACACCCAAGAACAAATTTAAATATATCAGTGAATTAAAAAAAAAAAAAAAAAAAAAAAAAAAAAATTTATACAGTAACTGCTTTAATATAAAATCATCTAGGTGTTCAATAAACTATTTTACTTAGTTTTCTGAAGAATAAAAAACTTATAAGCTAGTAAAGTCACAATCTCAATAAAATTAAATCAAAATCATTTTTAATATCCTAATGAAATAATAATCTAATTCTAATATATAATTAGCTACAAATTTGGAATAACTAAGTAAAACCAATAATCTATTTAAGCAATTAACTAAAATATGACAATGCAAATAAAGCCACTGATCTTTTCAGTCTCTTAAACATTAGGTAACATAAGTTTGTAGCATTGATACATATTCAAAAGATGCTATTTATTTGATAACAATCTAGGTTAATTTTTATCAGTTAAAAACCTAATCTTATAAAGAAATTCCACAGAATGATAGGTTTATTTTTCATAAATAAATTCCTAAAGATGGATAATCTACCGTCCATAGTAGTGTTAATGTTACTTTGACAGAAAATACTATTACTGAAAAGAGACTTAAATGATAATTAACTAATCTAGCTATCTTACTGCAACAGGGATAAGTTTTATAAAATAAATAAAAATAAATAAATTTAGAGTTAAATTTTTGCTGCATTGCTACAGAGACAGAATATAAAACCATCATCATGTACTGTTTTAAACAATAGAGTTCCTCATTTCGTGAAAAGAGAGAGAGAGAAAGAGAAAGAGAAAGAGAGAGAGAGAGAGAGAGAGAAAGAGAAAGAGAGAAAGAGAGAAGAGAGAAAGAGAAAAGAGAAAGAGAGAGAAGAGAAAGAGAAAGAGAAAGAGAAAGAGAGAGAGAGAAAAGAGAGAGAGAAAGAGAGAGAGAGAGAGAGATTTCTATTAGTTTAATTCCAATTAACTAATTCATATTCAGGTTTTAATAGACTGCCAAAGTAATAGACCTAGAAACTAGTTTTTGATTTCCATTTTTTTTCTTTCTATCTTATCAGAAAAATCATTACCACCCGTTTCTATAAATACATTAAAATTTTTTCCAGATGTACTGAAATAAAAAGGTTTTCTGGTGACGATACTAGTTCAAATAATTTCCTAATTTTATACAAAGTAGGAAAGTTTTGAAAGAAATTCCAAGTAGCAAAATGTTTTGCCAGTCATATTTTCAATGTTAAATTCAGCATTTTTGAAAGAATATAATTTTGGCTTGAAAAATTAGACACCACCCCACCACAAAGGAGGTTGATAGAGTAGTAAAATCACAATAAGTTACATATACTTATATAAATATTTCCAAACTTTGGAACATTTTTTTTAGTTTGTCATTGTTAGATATATTTCTTTTTAACAGCAATAAGTGTACTGAAGTCCCAGAGTAAAAGGAAAAATAATGACAAATTAACTTGCATTATCTTTCAGTACATTACTGTTTAGCTGAGGAATTGAGTTTCCCCCCAACTCAGTGATTGGGTAATCTGATCTGTGGGATCAAGTATCTGAAAGATGATAGTAGTTGTGGTGCTCTACCTCAGCAAAACAATTTCTCTAGTCTAGCGCAAGCAAAAAAGGGGATAAAACTCCTTTGCTGTTCAGCTAATATCGACAATAGGCCACCCCGTAGCCTTAAATAATAATAAAATTCTTAAAAAGAAAAAAAAAAGTAAAATTAAATATTTAAGAAAAGTACAATAACTTTTAATTAAAAAGGAACCAGGGTGGACATAAAAAAAAGAAAAAAAAAAAAGAAAAGAAAGTAAAGTCGTCAGGATGGCCAAATGTTGGTATGAGTCATACAGCGTGGGAGTCTATCCCCTTTTCACTAGTGCTAGAACAAGGAGATTATTTTAGCATCTGAGGTAGAACGCCACACCTACCATCAGCTCCTTTATCACACAGACCCCTATGCTACGCATACGCTGAGTTGGCGAGGGCCAGTATCAAACTAGGAACCTTGTGGTTTCTAGCCGAACACTCTACCGATTGAGCTAACCCAAGGTAAAAATGAAAAGATTTTACTTCAAGGAAGAAATTTACCAGGAAAAAGTAAAATGATACACAAGATCATTCAGCAAATCAGAAATTTGAAGAGATTTTTTTTTCTTAAATAAATCTATTAAAACTAAATTTATGTTAAATTTCTAAGAGTAGATTTTGACTTTGATGATGTGGGAATGTTAAGATGGAAACAAAGAGAGGAGGAAAGGAAAAAAAAAGGAAAAGCGAACAATTAATTTACAGCAGTCTACAAGGACTAAATCCCAATTTACAGATTTTATGAAGTCTTAATAACTGCAGTATTACATGGACTATTCAAGTTTCATTTTTCTTTATAGCAATGTTGAGTAAAATCCCTCATATTAACTTACAAGAATTCCATTTTTTTTTTCAGTGGCAGAGTTAATAATTTTAGGGCATAAGTGTTGGGCTAACGAGTTTATGAATTAGTTCCCAAAATTTAGAGGATTTAATAAAAATAAAACTGCTGCTTACCTTTGCTGAAGCATCACAAGCACCAGATACGAATGTCCTCATATCTGGGGCCAAAGAGAGGCTCATAACATCACCTGTATGGCCCCCAAAAGAAGTTATTTGATTCCCCGTTTCTATATTCCACAATGCACTGAAAAACAAAACAAAAACATTTGTAAGATTTTTTTTTTTTTAAATTATAAAATTTAACAAAAGTGAAAGTTTAAATGACATGGTAACAATTTTAAATATTTTGATTTATGAAAATTATTTAAAAGGATTTAGAAAAGATTTTTGTAGATTCTATCAATAATGGAGGTTAAAATTCACGTAACTCAATTAGATCAGAAGTTAAAAATACAAATTATAATTAACCGTTTAAATTTAGTTGATGAATATTTATTAAATATTGCATTAATAAACCTAATAAAAATTTGACAAATAGCAAGAACAATTCAATCTACAAGAGAAAATACCTAACAATCAATCTTAGAATTTTATGAAGTCTTAATAACTGCATAATGAATGTCTCACTAACAATTCATATAAAGTCTATTTGAGAAAGAAAGAAAGAAAGAAAAAAGAAAGAAAAAAAATTCAGTACTTATATAAAAATGCAGCATCAACATATCTCTTCAAATACTTTTATGCCATAAGATACAAGCTCAAAAGTCTGAACTTCTGATCAAAGGAAATGTTTTGCATTATTTAAACTATTGTCCTCATCTTCATCGTTATCTGCACATTGGTTGAAATGGGGTGCAGATAACAAAGATGAGGACAATAGTCTGAATACAAATTATCAAGCCTCATCTCAAAAATTCAGAGCAAAGAAAAATGTTACTAAAGAGAAAATACCTAGCAATCAATCTTAGAATTTTATGAAGTCTTAATAATTGCATATTGTCTCACTAACAATTCATATAAAGTCTATTTGAGAAAAAAAAAAAAAAAATTTCAGTACTTATATAAAAAATGTGGCATGAACATCTCTTCAAATACTTTTATGCCATAAGATACTATTGTCCTCATCTTCATCAGCACATTGGTTGAAATGGGGGTGCAGATAACAAAGATGAGGACAATAGTCTGAATACAAATTATCAAGACTCATCTCAAAAATTCAGAGCAAAGAAAACTGTTACTAAAGTCTTTTCTTTTTAACAGCTTTGATCTCATGTGATAAAAATCATTGAATTAAGATAAACCTTATATGGGGATGTAAACTGAGGATTACCAAATAAGAAAAATCTAATATTTCAGTGAATATTTAAAAAAAAAAAACAAAAAACTTTTATAAGATTAAGCAGGGAACAGATGTTTGGAATTTACATTCACTTCTATTGACAAAGTTTATAACCATTAACAACTCACCATGTCATATCTCCAGAACTTGTAACTATTTGGTTATCATCTATGAATCGGCAACATGACAAATATCCTGTGTGTCCAGGCAATTCACGGCTAACTCTCACATTTCCTTCTCTAGTCTTTAAACTGTAAATGGAGCAAATGTTATCCAAACCACCACATGCTACATAGTTTCCTGATGGAGCATAGGCACATGTCATCACCCAACTGGAACGAAGGGGTATTGCATGAACCTAGAAAAGAAAAAGGTTTTTTTTTTTTAATCAATGAATGAAGGAGAAGAACAATTACATACAACTTAAAAAGAAACAAGCCATTATAAAGTCTTTGTACCATAAATATTTAGAATCAAAAATAACTTTCAAGTATTAGTTTATTAAAAGTAACACTTTGTAAAAAAAAAAAAACAGTGTTTAAACAGCATGTCAAATCCATAATGTTTAACTCTTAACATCCCGTTGAGAATTTTTTAAAGTTGAGAGACCCTATAAGGATTTATAAAAAAAATAAAATAAAAATAATGGCCTTTCTAATTTATCACATCAAAACTTAAATACTTGCACCCGGTGGGTGCATATACTCGATAGTTTGCATAAAAGATTGATTTTAACAGGATGTCAATCTGTCTCAAGTTATTTTACGCCTAGAGATTAGGGAATCATATACATTATGTTTAATTAACTCTTAACATACTGTTGAGAATTTTTTAAAGTCCAGAGCCCCTATAAGGATTTATCAAAAAATGACCTTTTCATTTAAAGTTACCAGTTATTTTCCTTAAATCAAAGACTTCTAAATATGTTTAATATTACATTTAAACAAAGGTTATTATTTGGAGTAGATTAGGAAAATGAATATGAATTCCAGCCGGGTGGAATGAGGTGGGATAGGACGTTAAGAGTTAAAAAGCCAAATATTACAAGTGGTCTATAATTAAAAATCTGAAGAGTTAATTGTAAAGTTGATTGTTTATAGAATTCAAAAAGGTACAGAAACAAATGTAAAAGTTAATTATGCTGTTTAATGTAGCCCATTTTTGTTTGAATATTTTAACATTACAACAGATTGGCCTAAAGTCAGTAAAACTAGGTTGACTATACACCTGTATTTTAAAAGACTCACCTTGTTTGTTGTGTAACCATCCCAAACGATTAATTTGCCATCTTGAGAAGCCGATACTAAGTTTCTGAAAAAGTTAGGATAATAATATTTTAAAATACAGTAAATTTACAAAAGGATGAGTGATGAAGAAAAAAAAAAAAAAAAAAAAAAAAAAAATCTATCTATCAAAAGTTCAAACTGATATTCAATAGGAAATTTTTATTAAGTAAGAGAAAAATATTTGATAATAATTTGTAGCTCATTCCATTAACAGATCTTATTGTTAATAATTAACAATAAGATCTGTTAATGGATACAGGATGAGAATGTTTTGATATGACTTGTAAATAACTAGACAGTAGCAGTTATATAAGTTATCCTACAATTGGATTGTATAGAGACAAGTCATAATTAAGTTAATCAAATAGAAGGCTGGTTTTTATTGTTGCTTAAATTAAGAAATTATATTAATGCCCAGATTAAGATAGTGTAATAATAGGCAAAGTTTGGTTTTATGCATTCAATTTATTGATCTTTTGCTGTCAAAAAATTAAGTCATCACCTGCTTGTAGTAATTTTTGTTATGTAAAAAAGCTACAAGTCATTTATGTTTATAGTTTAAAATTGATAGTTATTATTTAAACCAATCAGCTTCATATTTAAAAGTAATTGAAGACTTACTTACTAAAGTTCAGATTATCTAAATCTTAAATAAAAACATTGATTTTTAAAAAATTAGCAGATTTAGGATTAAATTTTTCTTTATTCAAGATAGAGTTTAAAACCTTTAAAATTGGTAACTTAAAAATTTTTCTTTAATTTTTTTTAATTCATTGTTAGATTAACCAAAATTAACTTTCAGAATAATGTTAGAATAAAATAAAAATTAAATATAAATTAACAAATTATTAAGAAAAGAATTAATTACAACTACACACCAAGTTGTAGAACTATACTTACCTTTTCCATAATATAATAATAATAAAATTAACAAGAGAATTAAAAAAAAGTAACCAATTCATGCCTGTAACTCTCTTGATGAGAGAGAGATCTAGAACATGTATCAATGCAGAGAGGTTGGAGAAAGTGTAATGTAATCAGGGATTGGAAAATATGTGAGATCATTTGGAATAAAAGGAAAAGCTTAATTTTATTGAATCTTTTTGCTAAAGGATGTTTAATAGTGAAAGTGTTGGTGGATCAGCAAAATTCTTAAAAGCAGGAATGAGATGGGAATGCAATTTATTGAATACTTTTATAAAATTTGTGCAAATTCTAAAGCAATATTTCAGCTTTTAAATATTGAATAATTATTAATAATTTGATTAGATTTTTTTAAATTTTGCAATAAAAAAAATTTAAAAATTAAAAAAAAAAAAAAAAAAAATTATTTTTATTTTAAATTCCTGCATATTGGTATAAAACCTTATGATTTATTTCATAGAATATGCTTCTCTGGCAAGAGTTTTATTCAATTATTATTTTTAAATTTTTCTTTATTTTTAAAACCAAGCTCAATTTATAAGAGTAAGAAATCTTTGAATTATAATATGATTAAATCTTCCCCCAGACTTTCTGTACAATGCTAAAAGACATGTTAAAAAACTGAATTAGATTCATACAATAGATACTAATGTCTACAGGTCAAACAACATGAAGGCAGTGGCTCTAGTTCTCCTTGGGTAAACTAATCTAAAAATGTGCATATTACATCTGATCATGCAAGGAGGTGACCCTAAGAAGAAAGTGAACAGTAAAATATCTAAGTTATCAGATAAAAATGTTATGCAAAGAGTTGATAAATTTAATGTGAATACATAAATTCTAAGAGCAGTTAATGGGGTTTGGAGATGACAAATTTAATGAAAATCCAAGTAAAAAAAAAAAAAAAAAAAAAAAAAAAATTATGGCAGGATTTTTTATTAATTATTTAAATTGACAAAGTGTTCAGAGCAAGGTTTAAGAGAGAAATAAATCTGAATTCTTTAAATTAGTCACTTTCCAATTAATTAGCTTGTTGCTTCCAATATGGACAAAAAGGAAGAGGAGAGAAGAGCCACATTATATAATAATAATAAAATAGCATTTGTATTGCTTTAACAGAAATTAACTCTAGATAGTTCGTTTTTTTTCTCTTTTTCTTTAAGAACATTGAAAGAAATTAACTTTGCTTCGATAGGGCACTTTTTTTTTCTTTTTTTTTAAATTCTTTTTAAATTTATTTAAAGAGCAAAATAATTTTTTAAAAAATGACCCATTGTTTTGGAGCCTTTATTTTTTTTTATTATATAAAGTGCTGGAGTATATAGAGTCCAGTGCAGTAGGAATAGAAATAGCATACAAGTGTACAGCAAACAAGACATGCAAATTGGGTATACAGAGACAATACAGTTCTAGCAGATATTGGTTAGAGAGAAAAATGGAAAGATTAATGAAAAAATCTGAAATTAAAAATACAGAAGTAAAGTAAAACAAAAACAGAACAGAAAAAAAAGACCACACAGACAGGCTTTATCACAAGTGCAAAATAACAAAACCCAGATACAAAAGACAGACAAAATATAAAACTACAATCAAAAGGCTTTGATATTTCCAATATTTTATGGAAAGGGTCTTTTTTTTTTTTTCATTTTTCATTTTCCTCAAATGTTTGATATTCTCACTACTGAATATTATTGGTGACTATTATTAATCATTTGCAGTAGAGAATCAAAGCCAAACAATTGTCATAGTTCCACAGTTTGTGGATACATTTTGCCTTTTGTATTGTCTAAAAAAAAATTATAAAAAATAAAAGCTAAATTCAAGCAAAAAATGTAAGTAAACTGTCAAATTGTTGGGAGTAATATTACCTTCTGTTCTCAAGCAAGTGGAGAGTGAAAAAAGATAAAAATAAAAGGAAAATTGGAATTAATAAAATTCATTTGATAACTACATGTCTATTCCTACCCTTGGGATGGGTGGGGGAAATTACAAACAATCCTAGTTGTTAGGATAAGGAAATCCTAATTCCCAACAATGAGGAATAAGAAAAGAAAAAAAAATTATAGTAAGATGTTTTTTTGTTTTTGAACTATATAAAACTACCCAATTTTTAATTCACATGAAAAGTATACTTTCTTAAAGCCACAAAAATCAAACGTTTTTGCAGAAGAAATAAGAAGCACTTCACACAAAATTTAAAACCAAAATGTAAAGTGTCAGGGGGGAAGGATGTAAACAAGTTTTTATTAATTTGTTTATTTTAAGTTAAGATTTTTTTTAAAACAAAACAAAAAAAACAAAACCTAAAATTATGGGTAAATTTTGTAAGAATTACAAATATTTCATAATTAGCTGAGATGCCAGCAATGATTTAAGTTTCTCATTTAAAATACAATCCGATTTCATGAGATTTTTTCTTCTTCTTCCCACAATCCAATTTAATTCTAAGATTAGGAGTAAGCTGATAGTTTTAAGCAAAAGCAACCAGCAGGAGGCAAGGAGTAGATATAATCCAGCCTATAAAACATTTAAAAGGAAGGGGAAAATATACTTCAACATTTTATTCAGTAGAAAAATATATATAAATAAAATGCAGTTGGTAGTTTGTTAACATTGCAAAATAAAGAATTTTGCCAAAATTTATGTAGTTTTTCCAAAAAATCTTTAATAAAACCAACTTTACCACCAACTTAGAAACAAATGTTTAAGACATACATTTCTTTTACTTCACAGACTTTCATCTTTCAATAAACATTTTGTTTAGAAGTTGTTGGTCATGAATGGATGTAAAATTACACACATAGAAGAATCCTTTGAAGTTATTCATGCAAAGTGATATGTAATAGTAGAATTACATATTTTTTGGAAGATGTTAACCAGAAGAGAGCAAGCTTTGATGAGCATGAGTAAGAAATATTGTGCCATATGGCAAAGATTTGAAAGAATCATAATCAGATCAATAGAGATAAAAAGAGAAAAGTATGCAAACAGACATTATTAGTTCTCTTTGAGATATATATATATATATATATATATATATATATCACACAAAAAGTAATAAGACAAACAGGAATATTTTTTTATGTTGTTTATTTTTCTCAAACTAGTTTTGACCTTAGGTCATTGTCAGAAAATTTATTGTGAAAGAAATTGTTTTTAGAAAGTTTAAAGATTTTCTTTTTAAATGTTTGACAATCCACCATAATCCAGACATATATATATATATATATATATAAAAATATAAAAAAATTTTGTATTTATTTTTTTGTTTCATCTGATGCCGCGTGCATTAATACCTAAGCACGTTTATGTTTTTAAATAAGTCATGTTATAATATTCGATTGCGTGGAATGTTATATAAACGCTGAACAAACCAGTTTTAATATATTTGACCATCTGAAGATTGCATAATATGCATGAAACTACAGCTACAGAATATTAACACCATAATATTTAATCCGATTATATATACATATATATATATTAGACATTTTAATCTGTTGAATTATTTCAACTAAGTTTTATTCATTAGAAAATTTACATAAAATTAATAGTTTTACTTTTTTTATTTCAAGGACAATCAGAGCCAGTATGAATGTTTGTGTGTAATATAAATAAAACCATTATAGGAGGTCAACTAGCAACTACAAAATAAGTTTGATGATTGTTTAAAATAATATCATTCATATTAATATTCCTTAATAGTGATGTGATGATAGTTTGAAGTAATTGTTAAAATGTAAGGGGGGAAAAAAAAAAGAAAAAAAAAAAAAAAAAAGCCCCCCCCCACCTCTTTTTAAAAGTCACCCATTTTTACATGATTAGTGAACAGTCATTTTTCACATACCACACAGAAGCTTTTAAATTAGTAGTTTAGTTTCTGCATTAGGAAGAGGAAAAAAAAAAATTAATGGGAGGGAGGAGGAGAAGGAAGAGGATGTCAAGTGTATATAATAAGAGCCTATTTCACAAATGGCATGTTTTATAAGAAGAAATAAAATGTGACATTTGCAGCTAAATATTTATGTAAACACCCCCCAGTTATAAAAAAAAAAAAGTAATAAGGATATTGTTAATCCGTGTCGTTAATCTGAACAATTCTAATCCAGGTTTAACCACTTTACATTTGATATCACTAATCCCCTTCCCCTACTTACCTGTTAGAATGTAGATTCTTAAACCTTAAATTCCTCTAAACCCTTAATAAATGTGTATATAAAAAAGGGTGCATGTTATGTGTGCAAGGTGAATTAAAGTGCAATAACTTACCGAGAGTCTGATGCCCAATGCATGGCATATATCTTGGCCAAATGGCCTCTGAGTGTACGTCTTGTTCTCATTTGTATCCTTCCAACAGGCTCCACATTTGCCGTTGCCATTGCTAATGTGGTATCAGCTGCGGCTTTCCGCGCTTCCTAAAAACAAAAAAGGGAACATTTTTCTAGGATATATTCTTTGGAAATTAACAGAATCACTCAATTTATTTAGAGCTTCATTTTAAAAAAATTTTTTTTTTTTAATTTTTTTTTTTTTTTTTTTTTTTACACAATATATAATCAAATAGGATTTATATTTGGATAATTCGAATTATTGTCCTCATCTTTATTGTTAGTGCAGATAAAGATGAGGACAATAGTCCGAATAATCCAAATACAAATCATCAAACCTCATCTAAAAAAAAATTAAGTGAAAAAAGTAACAAACAATAATATAATTTTAATATCTACAAATAAAATAGTTTATCAGTCATATAAAGTTTAATTGTGAGAAAATATAAACAATAAATTTCAACTATTTTTTAATGTTAATTTTAATGAAATACAAAAGAATCCAAATTTATAGAATTTTTCACATTTCTAAAAATAGTGGTCAAATTTAATCTAGCAGATATATCCAAAAGTAAGAAAATAAAAACCCATAAGCTGGAAATATTTTACAATTTTAGAAAAAGATTTTTATCATTTAAAATTATTGATACGATTACAATAAATACACAAAGGCGTAATTTGATACATATGTCAATTCATAGTAAAATAAAATGAAAATACAAGTTTTAGTCAGATTATCAACCATAAAAATGGTGAAATTTGACAACTGTTTGAAAAGACAATTTCGCCCGAAATAGAAAACCAGTGTAAAAAGACGATGACACTGGGGAAGAAAATGTGTAAAGAACATTTTACGATCAAATACGCCCAGAAAATAATTTTCATTAAATAAAAGATTCTCAATCAATCAATTTATCTTAAAATTAATTCATAAATTTGTTTAATTGTATTTGAATATGTATATTGGGAGGTATGTTGCTTGTTGAATTTCTTTCAATATTTCACCGCTGCTATACATAAAAAGCTTTGAAACAGACAAAAATGTAGCAGCAGCAACGATTCTTGAGGTGACAGTCTAAAAGAGAGAAAGAGTATTTTTCCAATAGCGATATAGCTCTCTCACTTTATAGTAGGAGTTAGCAAGGGAAAATATTTCTATTGTGAATATTTTAATATTGCAATAATAATAAAAATGCGATTGCCATACGATAATGATAATAATGAGAAAAGAGAAAAGAGTGAAGAAAATGAAGACGTTAATTTGTGGGCTGAACATGAACGACATCAGATGAGTGACGAGTAGAAAAATAAAAATAAAATAAATAATCCAATTTGTAGGAGACGACGAAGATTCCGATTTCGGTCCTGTAGATTCGGTAACAATCCAAAATTGAGAAATCACATCGGGAATTAAATTTTTTCCGAGTAAATTCCAACCAAAAGAGAGAGAATCAGAACGAGATGGAAAAAGACTGAAAAGGACATGAAATGGACTCCAAATTCAGTTACATCCTTTTTTTTTTTAATTTTTTTTTTTTTTTTTTTTTTAATGCCATTAAAAAAATGGCTTTTTGGTTGATGTTTTTTCCAGTATTTTCCTCAACTGTTTGACGAGCCATTTCTGGATTTTTCAAAGTTTTCATAAAATACAAAAACAAACAAACATACATATATACACAAATATATATCTTTTTTTAAAAAACCAAAAACAAACTAGTAGACTTACCCTAATTTGATTTTTCAATTGTTCGGTCTCTTGCCGTAATGCTTCTAGTTCGCTCGTCATGATTGGTTTTTTTTGTTAGTTGCTGAAATGAAATTGAAGTTTGATTAAAAGAAATAAAAATAATTTTAAAAAAAGGCCTAAGTCAAGTTCTATTCAATTATGCATTAATAATGCGAGATTGATTATAGAGAAAATATGTTAAAGCGGTATCTAGAATTGTAGAAGCATTTTGATATATATATATAATTGTTAATTGCAAAATACTGACTTGTGTTACCTTTTCGAAATAAAAAGTTAGGGAAACACAGGTAGAGCTGTTGGTGTTTAGTAGTAGATACACGAAAACCTGTAGTGTGTAATGAATGCAACGGGTGGAGAAAGGGATAAAGAGGAAAAAAATCCGTCAGTCAGAAAAAGAGAGAGAGAGAGAGAGAGAGACAAACGGGCAGGCAGTTAAGTAGTATAGTAGTAGGTTCTAAGTTTAGCCCATAACTAATGCATACATATTACCACACAATTGGGAGGAAGCAAGTTAAATCCGATCCACTATCCAGATCACTAAATGGTAACAGCCACTCCCTTTCGTTTAAGCCGATATTAACCTTATTAGAGAGAATAACCTAATTTATTTTCGATATCGCTTACCGGGATAATATCCGACTTAAAACTAGAAAGGAAAAAAAAAAATCAATTAAAAAGAAAGAGAAGAAAAAAATAAATAATAATAATAATAATAATGGAACAGGACTTTGATGGCGAAAGTGAAGATTCGCGGAAATAACTATTCCAGATGGTTATTATCAAGTATTAAAAAAAAACAAAAAGAAAAAATATATGTATATTAATATGGATAACGAGTGAATCTTATAGCAAGAAAAATCATATTTGGATGAAAAAAAAAGACAAAAAAAAAAAAAAAAAAAAAAAGACAGTCGAACAAAATGAAAGTGAAGACTTGAGATATTAAAGGAATCGAAAATGAAATAAAATTAAAAAAAAAAGAAAAAAAAAGAAGTTGGATTACGTTTATAATGAGAGATGAAAATTAGCTACAGTTTAAAAAATGGGACAGAAGTGACACTATGTCAGATTGTAGTTGATTTATAGATTGAAAATCAAAAAATAAAAGGAATCGGATATCGAAGAATTTATTAAAAATATCAGAAGGTAAAACGTTTTTCTTCCGCAACTAAAAACACTGTCAAAAATTCTACCAAGAAAGCGACAACGAAAAAAGGTAGTAGTAGTAGTGTCTGGAGTGTAAGAAGCTAACCTAGATTATAAGATATATCATTATACACACTGCACATATATTGCTGGGTATAGAATTTAATAGTAATCACGATAAGAAATTAATTAAGGTAATTAAATTCATATAAAAACGTATTGAACGAAGATAGCAGGGAGGAAAAGAACATAGTTTCAAATGGGTGTGTCATGATATGGAATATTTTACAGTAGCCATAGAGAAAGCCTTGTAGTTGGAGCAGGTTCGTAGAGAAAGTAGTCATGAATTTAAACAGATATACAGTAAGAAAAGAGTGTAAATAACTATTTTTAAATATAAAATAAGTTAGAACTAAACATGATTAAAGAAATTAATTCGATCGGTGTTTTGATTAAGTAAGAGGAAAAAATAGACTTAAAAAAAAAATTAAATAATTGCATATTTAACAGGGAATAAATTTTAATTAATAAAAAAATGGATAAAAATAACTAGTAAATAAAAATATGCACTAATAAAAAATAAAATAAAAAGGAAAATAAAGAAGGAAATAAAACTACTTGTCTTTATTTAAAAAGATGGGAAAAAAAAAAAAAAAAAACAACAAAAAAAACAAAAACTGTTGGACAGATGTAAACATGAAAAAATGATTTTTTTATTAGAGTCGAGATATGAGGAAATGATATGTAAAAAAAAGAAAAAAAGAAGTGATAGTCAAAAAAGGAAAAGAGAAAAAAAAATAATAATCGAGAGAATATAGCAGTCTGAGTGAAGAATCTGCAGCTCGGCATGATTATATATTCTAGCAGATCGCCATATTTGATGCAGCACCAATACAGCACAGAAAAAGAGAGAGTCACCAATAACTAAAAACCTTTTTTTTTTTACTTCTTTATAATTTCCCCCCCTTAACAACTACTTCAGATCTTACATCATCTTAAAAATTCTACTTCAATCAGCATCTTTTCTCCCCCCAATTGTAGTTATCGATCAAGAGAAATCAGATCAATCTATGTTAGGAAAATATAAGATAAGAATTCGAAGGAATTTCAACAGGAACAACTGCCACCATTAAATTAGCAGCCATAGTAGTCATCGTATTATTATTATTATGACGATGACTACAACCAGTAGTAAAACAAGACACACAACGATAAGCAAAAATATTTAAATCATGTGCATAAAAATTAAACATTGATTACATAAAAAATCCGTATGTTAAAAGAAACAATTAGAAAAATTATTAGCAATCTTTATTTTAAAAGAGAAAGTTCCCCCCCCCACACCCTCTTAGAAAAAACCATAGAATTTTTTTTTTTTTTTTTTTTTTTTTTTTAGAAATCAAACTTTTTAGATCTATACGAAGAAATTATGGTATCATAAAATAAAAGATTCTTGATTTTTTTAGATTTGAAATTTTAATTTCCAAATTAATAAAGCCGACTGCAAAAATTATGCATCTATTTTTCTGGGAATCAAACGATAGCATTTGGATTGTGAAGCAAGTAGTAGGTAGGAAAAATAAAAGAAAAAGAAATTAGGATATAAGAAAGCAACATAAGAAAAATCGAACGATCAGGGGGTGTTTGTAAAACACGAGGATGCTATCTACAGGTTAATAAAAATAATTAAAAAAAAAGGTAAAAAGATTGATAATCTAATTTATTTGGGGAGAAAATATGGGAAGGAATAAAAGAATTCTTTAAAACGAATCGTGAAGACTTTTTCCAAGTGGTAACATGGCATCCAAACCGACATTTTAAATGTCATTTCCCTTCTTGTAGCCTTCGTAATCTTTTCCATTACTTGCAGAGAAAATACATTTTTATCATTTATAAAACAGCATAAAAAAGTAAACAGTGATTTTTAAAAAAAAATAAATTTAAAATTAACCTGTTTTTTGTTTTTTTAAGCAATAACAGGAATTTGAAATCAAGTTTTTTTAGCATCAAAAGTAAAAGGCGATATATTTTTAAAAGCCTGTTTTTCTTTTTCTTTGGTAATGTCTTCTCTCGAGAGAAGAACTATTTATCGTTGCATTTTTTTTTTCGAATATAAAAATTACATGCATTTGAAAAACTTGTTACCTATTATGGAAAAAAAATACATATATATATAAAGTAACAAAGACAAGATTTTTTTTTTTTATAGAGATTTCAAATAAATAAGAAGGCGAGAGAAAGAGATAAAAGAAAATAAAAAGAAAACGAAAAGCTAAAATGAAAGCCTCAGCTTTTTTTTCCTTTTTATATAATCTTCATCCGCCTCTTTCTCTTGGAACACATTTAAGCGATCCGCCATCACAGTATTAAAACAGACATGTCACAAAATGGGAGATCAGATGATAAACACGATCGACAAGAAAACGAATTTAAAAAGCAAATGTCGGACTCAAACAGCCAAGTAATGTCAAAATTAGCAAAGGTAGAATTCACAGACAGGGGATTTTACAAAAATCAACAGGGGCAGGTGATCAGTTTTAAACAAATCAAGGATCTAATATCGATCCCCCATTTTGTGCCCACCCCAACCGGCCAGTTAAAAACCGTACGAGGAGAAAAAGGAATTCATGGAGAAAATGGAAAGAGACACAGGCACAGCATCTTGATTTTGTACTTACCCCCTAATTAAACAATAGTATATAAAGAAATCCAAAGTTTTTAAACAAACAAAGCGCTAGCTGTACGTTCCTATTTCCTGTTCATGGAGCATGAATAACAGTAGAAATCATATGTAGGTAGGTAATGTGTATATATGTATGTATATATTTTTTGCTCGCGTGCCGCTTTGCCAGGGTGCGGTGCCCTTGCTTTCCCAAATAGCAGCCCCGTAGACAGTGAGCATGCGCAGTAGCCTGCTGACGTCCACTGCTCATTAACATATATAATGAGTCTCTGACACTCGCTGCTGCTGCTGTTAAAATACTACTGCTATAACAACAACAACTCTAAAGCCACTCTCTGCCTCAACACACAGATATAGAGTACCATACACAAGAAACAGAAATGTATATATAATAATAATAATAATAATAATAATAATAATATATACACATGCAGATGAACTCTTTGTGGCATATAATAATAATAATAATAATAATAATAATAATAATGATAAAAAACAATAATAAGTTTATATGAAATTAAGTAAAATTTAGAAAAATTGCATGAATAAAAGTGCAATTTTAAAAAAGTTTATTAAAATAAAACTTGATAAAATTTATATCTATGCATACATAAAAGTACATATTTTATATTAAAAAACTTTAACAATGATTTAACATGATGGAAAAAACAAGCAATTTAATAATTAAAAAAAAAAAAGAATGAAATACTCTTCTGATAATAATAATAACCACAATAAAAATAAAAAGTAACAAGTAGAAGTTTGTACTTTATATATATATATATATATTTGTATAAAATTGATTTTTTTATATACTCATTTAATGTAAAAATCTTAAAAAAACATGACATGACTGGAACATGTATTATATGAGAAACCATGGATATACACTAAAATGCATATTTATACATATTGACAAACATGCACATACACACACACATATGCGTGTATTATATATATATATATATATATATAATATATTATATATATGATATGTGTGCAAACATTCCCAATGGTCTTTTTTTTTAAAGAATTTGACACAGAATACTCAACTGAAAAAAGTTATTTGGAGGAAACTTTTGCAAATAGTTAATACATATATTTGAACACACTTAACTTACACACACACACAAATATGTACACACTCATATAGTTACATATAATTATATGAGTATATATATATATATATATATACACACACACATAATATATATATATACAAATAAATATATTTGTGAATGTGTGTATATATACGTATATATACACACAAGAGCTAATACATATTTATATAGAGAGGAACACAATATATATATATATATATATATATATATATATATATATGTATATATATATATATATATATATATATATATATATATATATATTGCCCTATAATTATTGCTCTGTCAGCAGAGCTTTGAACACATTACTTGTATCCCTTGCAGAGTGGTAAGACCTCCCCAAAAAAGAGGTGTCCTGTGTATGACACTGAATTGTATCTAGTGGTGAGGCTACAATTCTTGAACTCTGGTGAATCCCCACTTCATTGCCATTACTCCCAGGTTCACTTTGACCCTGAGTGGTCATTGCCATTAGGACTCCAACTATGCATCAAACAGATCAGTTTGAAAACTATCAGTATTTGATGAGAATACTTGAAACTATATAACCATAGACAAATCATTTCCATTAAGAATACTTACTTGAAGCAATAATTATTTGCATGGTTTGGTTTGATTTTGTTTTGTTTGGTTTGTTCTCTTTTATGGCATATCAACCTCAGTGGGTCATTTAATGCTGACAAAGTTTTGAAATAAGTTCATTTTTAATGGATACTTGATTTTTTTTATAAACTCATGTTTTTCTATTTAACCCATAGATGGGACCCTTACAGGTACTACCACTTCGGGTCAGAGTGGATCATGAAGCAATGGTGGTGAAAGGGTGCTCCACATTCCCCAAACCTCCAAAACTGGAACCTCACTGTCAGATAGAGTTTAACATCATTCCCAGGACATGAAGACCCTCAGTCACTGCTTTCTAGCACCCACATGATAAAAAGGCCCTAACAGGTACTACCATTCCGGGTCAGTTTGCAAGGTAATATTATTACTATCAGTTATTTGATACCATATATATATATATATATATATATATATATATAATATATATTTACCAACCCTTCTGCACGAGCAGGATGTGACACAAGATCAATTTCTTAAGTGGAGTTTAACAGGTTTGAATTCAGAGTTTTCCTTCTCCTAGACTGGTTACCTAGCCAAGGTTAAAGAGCCCAGTCGGCCCTACTATTTACCCATAGTTGGAGGGAGAGTTATTGGATTCATACCTTTCTCAAGGGTATTAGTACAATGAGAAATGCAAACAGACTCATCCAGGATTTGAACTCGGGTCGATGAGTCCATTTCCTACGACTCTAACCATTACACCACACACATCCAACCATATTTGAAACCATATAAGTGTGCAAATTATTTGTATTACATAGAAATACTTGAAACCATATAACTAAATAAATGATTAATATTATTGAATAGGAATAGTTACTTGAAACCATGTAAGTATGTATTACTTATTAATATTTATACTTAATTAAAGGTATATATGTTTACAAATGATTATTATCATTTGTTCGTTAATTACCCAAAATAATATAATTGCTTGAAAAAAAAAGACTGACATGAGCATTAAATAATCCAGCAAGGGTTGACATGCCATAAAACCAATAACCATCATATAATCATATATATATATATATATATATATATATATATACACATACATGATTATATGATGGTTGTTGGTTGGCATGTCAAGCCTTGAGATATATATATATATTATTTAAAAATTTTTTTTTTATGGACTCTCTCGTCGATTTTCGACGCATGAGAGTTCATACATACAATGAACACCCACACAATGATTTGTTTATAGTGGTGAAGGCTTGTGTTGGACCATCCACACTTTTTGGCACAGTCAATAGGAAAGAATTGGTGCATCAAGGGTTGCCACAAACCCAATCAACGACCGACCTCAGGAATTTTGAATTCAGAGTTATCCCTCTCCTAGACTGGTTACCTACCCAAGGCTGATGGGCCCAGTCTGCCCTACTATTTAACCCATAGCTGGAGGGAGAATATATGGATTCATACCTTTCCCAAGGGTATTAGCGCTATGTGAAATGCCAACAGCTTCGCCTAGGAATTGAACTCGAATTGACGAGTCTATTTTCCACGACTCTAGCCCACGCGCCTATATATATATATATGGGCCAGGTTAGCTCAGTCGGTAGAGCGTTCGGCTAGAAACGACAAGGTTCCTAGTTCGATACTGGTCCTCGCCAACTCAGCGTATAAGTAGCAGAGGTATCTGTGCGGTAAAGTGAGGAGCTGACGGTAGGTGTGGCGCTCCACCTCAGATGCTAAAATAATCTCCTTGGTCTAGCGCAAGTGAAAAGGGGATAGACTCCCTCGCTGATTGGCTGATACCGACTTTAGACCGCCCCAATGACTTTACTTTACTTTACTTATATATATATATATATATATATATATATATATAGTCATCCACAAACACTGTGTTTCGATGTTTCACGTCTCATCAGTATGGCTCGTCACACCAACTACTTCTGATCGGGAGCGAAACCCAACTGACTTTTCATCAGCCTGGTTCCTTAACCTCTTGGCTGTGGACTGTTGCCATTAAGGACCGGTGTTTTAACTGATAAATACATACATTGGTGTATATATTTTATGATCACCAGAGAGATCCAATCTGTAAACAACAGACAATCATTGATTTATTACGCTGGCAGTGAAAGTCAATTAGAATCGCTCCTATGTATATATATATATTATTATTATAATGGAGATTGTGTGTCTGTTTGTAACCGAAACTATGTCACCATAAATGTCACAATTCCCTTAGTTATTTACGTTATATTCTCAATGCACCTGTATGGCCACCTGCCTCTTATTGCACAAACCATTGAAGTAAGATGAACAAGACACTGCTGGAGGAGCAAGGACAAACTGATTAAGTGAAATTCTCCTGTGGACAACTATACATGGACACACCAGTGCATGCCAACTAGCAAAATATTGTTGTTAGAACTAGATTAGTTAGCAAGGGTTGTGAAAATCGTCTAATTGATGAAGGAACAGACTTGTCAGTGAAGATGTATATGTTTACTGTTTTCCTAAAAAGTTATGGAGGGAGGCGTGTGGTGTACTGGTTAGAGTCGTAGGACCCGAGTTCAAATCCTGGATGAAGCCACAGTTGACATAGCACTAATACCCTTGGGAAAAGGTATGAATCCAACTATTCTTCCTCCAGCTATGGGTAAATAGTAGGGCAGACTGGGCTCTTTAACTTTGGTTAGGCAACCAGTCTAGGAGAAAGAAAACTCTGAATTCAAACTTCTTAAATCTCCGCTTGGGGTGGTCACTTCTAGAATAGGCTCAGTCCTACTTAGTGATCTATTTCAATTTAAAAAATTAAAAAATTTATGTCAATGAGATAATAAAAGTAAAGCTGCTAGAATGATTTATTGTCAGTATTAGCAGAACAGCGAAGGAGTCTATCCCCTTTTCACTAGCGCTAGACCAGGAAGATTGTTTTTGTGTCTGACATAGAGTGCGACACCAACTATCAGCTCCCCACTTTACAGCACAGATCCAAGCTGTATACTTATACGCTGACTTGACAAGGTCTGGTATTGAACCTGGAACCTTGTGATTCCTACGCAGATGCTCTACTGACTGGAGCACCACACCTACCATCAGCTTCCCACTTTACTGCACAGATCCAAGCTGTGCTACTCATGTGCTGAGTTGGCGATGTCTAGGAAGATTGTTTTTGTGTCTTATGTAGAGTGCCACATCTACCATCAACTACCCACTTTAATGTACAGATCCAAGCTGTGCTACTGATGTGCTGAGTTGGTAAAGGCCAATATTGAACCTGGAACCTTGTGGTTCCTAAGCAGATGCTCTACTGACTGGAGCACCACACCTACCATCAACTCCCCACTTTACTCCACAGATCCAAAATTTGTTACTCATGTGCTGAGTTGGTGATGGCTAGGAAGATTGTTTTTTGTGTCTTATGTGGAGCACCACACCTACCATCAACTCCCCACTTTTCCACAGATCCAAAATTTGTTACTCATGTGCTGAGTTGGTGATGGCTAGGAAGATTGTTTTTGTGTCTTATGTGGAGCACCAAACTACCATCAACTCCCCACTTTACTCCACAGATCCAAAATGTGTTACTCATGTGCTGAGTTGGTGATGGCTAGGAAGATTGTTTTTGTGTCTTTGGAGTAAAGTGGGGAGTTGATGGTAGGTGTGGCACTCCACATCAGATCCAAAATTTGTTACTCATGTGCTGAGTTGGTGATGGCCAGTATCGATCTTGAAACCTCGTGGTTCCTGGGTTGATGCTCCACCAACTGAGCCAAACTAACCCTATACTTTCAAAGAAGAGACAAAGTTTGTTCTTTGGTAGAAGTTGGATGTCTATTAGAGCCTTATGCATGGACGACGTAAATTAAGAGACAAAAGGACATGTCTAAGGATGTTGGTATTTGCTGGTCCGAGTTGGACATGATAGTTCAATTCATCTGCATACAAAAATAGTTTATTACTCATGATATGTTTTTTGAATGTTTGTCACATTTGTACAGAACCTTTCATATTGTGATTCAATGCTACTGTATGGTTCTTCCACTTGGAAACGCTTGGAAAAAAAGTTAGATGGGAACTGCACAATGATGCTGCATGTGGTGTTGAACAAATCCTGGAAGCAGCACCCCACAAAAGAGCAGCTGTATGGCCCATTTCCTCCTATCACTCATACCATCTGGGTAACACAAACAATTACATTAAGTTATAATTTCAACCCTGGAAGCAGCACCCCACAAAAGAGCAGCTGTATGGCCACTTTCCTCCTATCACTCATACCATCTGGGTAAGACAAAACAATTACATTAAGTTATAATTTCAACCCTGGAAGCAGCACCCCACAAAAGAGCAGCTGTATGGCCACTTTCCTCCTATCACTCATACCATCTTGGTAAGACAAACAATTACATTAAGTTATAATTTGATCCAATGCAGAGGGCACAGATAGTACACTTTGAGTCTAGGCAGAAGCGCTTGAATGTGATAATTTGATTCTAGAGATGTTACATAATCTATGCATAGATTATTGTCAAACCCCTGTATTTCTGAAGGCATGGCCCCTTTTCATATCACGGGCAGGACTTTCCATGGAATATTACAGAAAGCCCGCAAAATACGTGAAGTCACATGGGACCTGGTTGGGTCTTCAGTTTCAGCTTGGATGTCAGGCAGAGAAGATATAACTGCCCTAGCTGGGACTCACCTGCACACGCGCGTTATGTTAGTTACATGAAATGTTTAGTTAAGTAAATAAAGAATATGGTTTTGTGGTTGATGAATGTCTTGGCAACAAGACTGACCTAGAAGAAGAAATGAATCAAGGACGACCAACCAACAAGAACAGAGAAATAGAAGACCAGACACAAAGTCCCCAAGACTAGACGCTGGAAGAAGAACGTAAGATACCAAAGATGAGCAGAAGAATAATAGGAGTAAAGAAAGGGTATACAAGCAGAGAGAGAGAGAGAGAGAGAGAGAGAGAGAGAGAGAGAGAGAGAGACAGATAATACATTTTGAGCCAAGGCAGAAGTGCCAATATGTGATATTTTTATTTGAGGTAGAGTACACAGATGCAACACTTTGAGCCTAGGCAAGAATACTGGGTAGTGATATTTAGATCCAGTAAAAAGTGCACAGGATAATGCACACTATGAACTGAAGCCGAAGTACTGGGGTTTGGTATTTTGATCTAAGGCAGACTGCACATATGCAACACTTTGAGCCTTGGCAGAAGTACTGGGGTGTGATAATTTCCATCCCTAAGAGAGTATCAGATGCTACACAATAATCTTTGGCAGAAGTGCTGGGGAGTGATATTTTGATCCAAGATAGAGTGTACAGATAATACACTTTAAGCCAAAGCAGAAGTACTGGAGGGAGGGGGGTGATAATTTGATCCTAGAATGCCAGATAATACACTTTGAGCGTAGATAGAAGAGCCAATGCGTGACAATTTGATCAAAGACAGAGTATACAGATAATACACTTTGAGCCAAAGCAGAAATGCTGGAGGGAGGGGGTGATAATTTGATCCTAGAATGCCAGATAATACACTTTGAGCGTAGACAGAAGAGCCAATGGGTAACAATTTGATCAAAGACAGAGTACACAGATAATACACTTTGAGCCAAAGCAGAAGTGCTGGAGTGAGGGGGGGGGTGATAATTTGATCCTAGAATGCCAGATAATACACTTTGAGCATAGATAGAAGAGCCAATGGGTGACAATTTGATCAAAGACAGAGTACACAGATAATACACTTTGAGCCAAAGCAGAAGTGCTGGGGGGAGTCGGGTGATAATTTGATCCTAGAATTCCAGATAATACACTTTGAGCGTCGATAGAAGAGCCAATGGGTGACAATTTGATCAAAGACAGAGTACACAGATAATACACTTTGAGCCAAAGCAGAAGTGCTGGAGGGAGCGGGTTATAATTTGATCCTAGAATTCCAGATAATACACTTTGAGCCAAAGCAGAAGTGCTGGGGAGAGGGGGGTGATAATTTGATCTTAGAATGCCAGATAATACACTTTGAGTGTAGACAGGAGAGCCAATGGGTAACAATTACATCCAAGACAGAGTATACAGATAATACACTTTGAGCCAAAGCAGAAGTGCTGGAGGGAGGGGGGTGATAATTTGATCCTAGAATGCCTGATAATACACTTTGAGTGTAGACAGAAGAGCCAATGGGTGACAATTTCATCAAAGACAGAGTACACAGATAATACACTTTGAGCCAATGCAGAAGTGCTGGAGGGAGGGGGTGATAATTTGATCCTAGAATGCCAGATAATACACTTTGAGCGTAGATAGAAAGAGCCAATGGGTGACAATTTGATCAAAGACAGAGTACACAGATAATACACTTTGAGCCAAAGCAGAAGTGCTGGAGGGAGGGGGTGATAATTTGATCCTAGAATGCCAGATAATACACTTTGAGCGTAGACAGAAGAGCCAATGGTGACAATTTGATCAAAGACAGAGTACACAGATAATACACTTTGAGCCAAAGCAGAAGTGCTGGAGGGAGGGGTTATAATTTGATCCTAGAATGCCAGATAATACACTTTGAGCGTAGACAGAAGAGCCAATGGGTAACAATTTGATCAAAGACAGAGTGTACAGATAATATACTTTGAGCCGAAGCAGAAGTACTGGAGGGAGGGGGGTGATAATTTGATCTAGAATGCCAATAATACACTTTGAGCGTAGATAGAAGAGCCAATGGGTAACAATTTGGTCAAAGACAGAGTACACAGATAATACACTTTGAGCCGGGGCAGAATGCTGGAGAGGGTGATAATTTGATCCTAGTGCTAAATAATACACTTTGAGCATAGGCAGAAGAGCCAATGGGTGACAATTTGATCTAAGGCAGAGTGCACAGATACTACTCTTTGACCCTAGGCAGATGTCATAGATTGACAATCAAAGAAGCAAATATAAAATGTCACACTGTTCGTTGTATAGATTTTAAAATTTTTCATGGGTGTATGCTCATATTGAATAAATCTGATTTGGGTCGCTTAGTTTGCATTGTATAATAAAGATGAGTAGGTTTGCCAGAAGTGCAGGTTTGTATCTTATTAAATGTATTTCATTATTGCTCTTTTTAATATAATGCTTTCATCCGTCAGTACTTCTATCTTTTTCATTTGACATCACATATATAGATTTACCAACCCCTCCACATGAGTAGGATGTGACACAAGGTCAATTTTTAGGCAGAGTCTAACAGGTTTGAATTCAGAGTTTTCATTCTCCTAGTTCAAATTTAATTAATACATAGTACTTGATAGTAGGGCCGGTTTAGCTCAGTTGGTAGAGCACTTGACTAGGAATTGCAAGGTTCTTGGTTCGATACGGCCCTTTGCCAATTCAGCGTATAAATAGCACAGGGATCTGTGTGGTGAAGTGAGGAGCTGATGATAGGTGGGGTGCCCCACCTCAGACACAAAAAACAATCTCCTTGGTCTAGCACTAGTGAAAAGGGGCTAGACTCACTCACTGTCTAGCTGATACCGACATTAGGCCAACCTGACGACATTAGGCCAACCTGACGACATTACTCTTTTTTTTTTCTTAATAGAAAAATAAAACTTCAAAATCTATGTAACCAAGTCCAAATTTAATAGCAGGGCTAGTTTAGCTCAGTCGGTAGAGCAATTGACTAGCAATCGCAAGGTTCCTGGTTTGATACCGATCCTTCGTCAACTCAGTATATGAGTAGCACAGAGATCTGTGTGGTGAAGTGAGAAGCTGACAATAGGTGTTGCACCACACCTCAGATGCAAAAACAATCTCCATGGTCTAGCACTAGTAAAAAGGGGATAGACTCCCTCACTCTCTGGGTGTTACCAGCATTACACCACCCCGACGACTTCACTTGTTTTTTTCTTTATTTAATAGAAAAGTAAAACATCAAAATCTACATAACCTAGTCCAAATTTAATTATAATAGAGATTGTATGTTTTTCTGTCTGTAACCGAAATTATATCACTCCTCAAGTCACAATTCCCTTAGTTACTACCGTCCCATTCATCATGATTTTATTTTTATTTAAACCTCAATTATTGATAAAATTGTTTTACATTATTAATACTGTTGACCATATCTACATACTAATAACATGCAATTGTATTTATATATACAACAAAATAGCGGTTTACAGTATGAATGGGAAGGCTAATTTGCATATTGATCTTAAAAATTTGATTTTAATAAATATATGCTTAGTATTATTGATTTCTAATTGTTTGGTTTTATCTTAATGAATATGAGCAAAAATCTCGGGGATAAATCTTAAAATAAATCCATTAACAAGAAGAAATAACTGTAATTTTATTATTTACTTCCTATTGTAACTAAATAGTTAAATTAGGAAAATTTAGCAATGAGAGACGGAGTGATGGAAGAGTAAGTTTCAGTTGTTCTATTTTTCAATTATAACTTCCTCTGTTTCAAATCTTTTTATCTGCATTCTTATTTAGTTTCTTTAGCCTTTCTAATTTAATATGATATCTTATTACATTAAAACTTAAATACTTGCACCTGGAGAGTACATATATTGCTAGTTTAATTAATACATATTACTTGATAAAAAAGAAAAACTTTAAAATCTGAATAACCTAGTCCAAATTTAATTAATTGGATGCAATTTAGTATCATCCTTTTAGTGAGAGGACTTACACCCTCGCAGGAAATGCAGCTTGTCTATTCTAGGCCTGACTGATAGGGTGAAGATTTTGTTCTAGTAATAAACCCACAAACAGAACATTTATCACAAAGACTTAAGAGTAGACTGAACAACACCTGTCAATACTTACTGAGTACATTTCTGACTTAACGTATATCAAAGCTATTCAGATTATAGTAGCAGATTGTAGGCACTTATTAAGCTGAACCTGGTTTGGCGTAAGGCCAAAAAGTATGGAGCACCAAGTGACATGCAAAATTATTATCATTTTCATGCAGTTTCTTTCAAAAAACTTTTGGTCACAATCAATGTTTTATTATTCTAAGCTGGACCCAGTTTGTTTTGTTTCACAGCATATCAACCCCTACAATTTATTCTTAATGGGTAGTCAATTTTTTTATAAACTCATGTTTTTCTATTTAATCCATAGATAAGACCCTAACAGGTACTACCACTTTGGGTCAGAGTGGACCAGGGTGCAATGGTGATGATTCCCTAAATCTCCAAAACTGGAACCTCACCATCAGATAGAGTTTAACGTCATACCCAAAACATGAAGACCCTCAGCCACTGCCTTCTAGCACCCATATGATAAAAAGGGTTGAGGCTTGCCATAAAGGCAATACAGTTGGGGCATTCATATAAGTGCTAGGGCTTGACATGACCAGCTGATTGATCGGAGCTACCACCTGTCTAGCCTAAGAAAGCGTCTAAGTGGAGTGTTGCATGTCATGGACTGCTCATCCCCCAGGATTCCATTTTTAAGCATCACAGGTCGCCACCCACGGCTGGACCCGGTTTGGCACAAGGCCAACAGTATGGGGCACCAAGTGACATGCATAGTTATAATCATTTTCATGCAGTTTTTTTTTAAAAAACTTTTGGTCACAGTCAATGTTTTGTTATTCTATTTTGTTTTTGTTGAGTTGTTTTGTTGAGTTCTTTGTTTAATAAGTCAAATTAAAAATTAATTTTTTTTAAATAAAATTTTTTTATTTCACTGAATTTTTGAGATGATCCAAATAATACTAATTATCAAGCCTCATCTAAAAAATTCAGAGAAATAGGGTAGATAATAATAAAGATGAGGACAGTAGTCCGAATAATACAAATAATACTAATTATCAAAATTAGTATTATTTGTATTATTCGGACTACTGTCCTCATCTTTATTATAATTGTATTATTCGGACTACTGTCATCATCTTTATTTTATAATAAAGATGAGGACAGTAGTCCGAATAATACAAATAATACTAATTATCAAAATTAGTATTATTTGTATTATTCGGACTACTGTCCTCATCTTTATAATTATCTACCCTATTTCTCTGAATTTTTTAGATGAGGCTTGATAATTAGTATTAATTGGATTATTCGGACTGTTGTCCTCATCTTTATTGTTATTTACCCTATTTCTCTGAATTTTTGAGATGAGGCTTGATAATTAGTATTATTTGGATTATTCGGACTGTTGTCCTCATCTTTATTGTTATCTACCCTATTTCTCTGAATTTTTGAGACGAGGCTTGATAATTAGTATTATTTGGATTATTCGGACTGTTGTCCTCATCTTTATTGTTATCTACCCTATTTCTCTGAATTTTTGAGACGAGGCTTGATAATTAGTATTATTTGGATTATTCGGACTGTTGTCCTCATCTTTATTGTTATCTACCCTATTTCTCTGAATTTTTGAGATGAGGCTTGATAATTAGTATTATTTGGATTTTTTGGACTGTTGTCCTCATCTTTATTGTTATTTACCCTATTTCTCTGAATTTTTGAGATGAGGCTTGATAACTAGTATTATTTGTATTATTCGGACTATTGTCCTCATCTTTATTGTTATTTACTCTATTTCTCTGAATTTTTGAGATTAGGCTTGATAATTAGTATTATTTGGATTATTCAGACTATTGTCCTCATCTTTATTGTTATCTACTCTATTTCTCTGAATTTTTTAGATGAGGCTTGATAATTAGTATTATTTGTATTATTCAGACTGTTGTCCTCATCTTTATTATTATCTACCCTATTTTTCTGAATTTTTGAGATGAGGCTTGATAATTAGTATCATTTTTATTATTCGGACTGTTGTCCTCATCTTTATTGTTATCTACCCTATTTCTCTGAATTTTTCAGATGAGACTTGATAATTAGTATTATTTGGATTTTTCGGACTGTTGTCCTCATCTTTATTGTTATCTACCCTATTTCTCTGAATTTTTGAGATGAGGCTTGATAACTCGTATTATTTGTATTATTCGGACTACTGGCCTCATCTGCATTGTTATCTGTATAACGTTTTGGCCGATGTGCCGTCTGGCCTCCAATTGGACATATATCCTAGTAGATAAAGGAGTTAGGTTAAGACAGTTCTAAGTGACAGTTATCTCTGGACTGCTGGTTCAATCCTGGTCAGGGGCAGCAGTAACATAGAATGATAATTAACACAGCTTAACACCTGTACCCCAGCTATGGTTAGCAGAATGAGAACAGAATACCCCCGTAGATTGAATAAAGGGTTAGGTTCAAAGTTCCGTGATGGCTCCCGATTACGACAAGAAGGTTCCCAATTATGACAAGAAGGATCCCGAGTCTCTAAAAAATTTTGAGAAATAATATTTTTTAAAATTGAAATAGATCACTAAGTAGGCCTGACCAGGTTTGAATTCAGAGTTTTTCTTCTCCTAAACTGGTTGCCTAACCAAGGTTAAAGAGCCCAGTATGCCCTACTGTTTACCCATAGCTGGAGGGAGAGTAGTTGGATTCATAGCTTTCCCAAGGGTATTAGTGCTATGTTTGTTGGTTGGATTTTACGGCATGTCAACCCTTGTTGGGTTATTTCATCCTGAAGACATTTGTTTTATTCATTCTTATTGGGTATTCAATTTTTTTTCAAACTCAATTTTTTAAAACAGATATATATATATATATATATATATATATATAGGCTAGGGCTTGATGTAATCACCTGTCAATCCTAAGTAAGGGCCATAGTAGAGTATTGCATGTCACGTACTGCTCAGCCACCAGGATTCTGTCCTTAAGCATCACGGGTTGCAACACACTGTTAACAGGTGGCCACATAGGGGGAGTTGGTATATTCTACAACCCCAGTTGACAGGGTGGATTAGTGTTTTAGTTGAATTTATTACTTATTATCTTGAACAGTGACATGTGACATTGGCATAAATAATCAGATTATGCAAATAGAAAGAATATAATTCAATGTTTAAACTTGTTTGAATCTGTTAAGTTTTATTTTAAAAGTTACACTAGGTTGCTGCACAGAATAATGCCATAAGGACAAACTATATCAAAGCGAAAATTGATAAGACCCAACAAAATAGTAAATGTAGACTTTGCGGGAATAGAGATGAGACTGTAAATCATATACTCTGCGAATGTAGCAAACTAGCACAACAAGAATACAAAATTAGACATGACTGAGTTGGGAAGGTGATCCACTGGGAATTATGCAAAAAATTAAATTTTGACCATACAACAAAATGGTATATGCATAAACCAGAATCTGTTCTTGAGAACGAAACGCATAAAATTCTCTGGGACTTTGAAATAAAAACGGATCACCTTATCCCAGCAAGAAGGCCAGACCTAGTGTTGATTAACAAAAAAGAAAGAACTTGTCAACTGGTGGATTTTGCAGTGCCAGCAGACCAGAGGGTGAAGCTGAAGGAAAATGAAAAAATGGACAAATATCTGGACCTTGCCAGAGAACTGAAAAAATTATGGAATATGAAACTGAAAGTAATACCAATTGTAGTTGGTGCACTTGGAACAGTCCCAAAAGGATTGGAAAAGGGTCTGGAAAGTTTGGGAATCAGAGGAAGGATTGAAACCATTCAGAACACTGCACTGCTGCAATCTGCCAGAGTCCTGGAGACCTGAGGAGACTTGCTGTCACTCAGACCCCAGTGAAAGACCATAAGCTAATGCTGATGTGAAAACTCAAAAATAATAATAATAAAAACACCAGACCATGATGGCATACACGAATTCTGGTTCAAGAAATTCACCTCAACCCACCAGAGAATAGCCCAACAACTCAACAAATGCTTACAGGAAATGGATGTACCTGAATGGATGACAAAAGGAATAACAACTTTAATCCAGGAAGACCCACAAAAAGGAAATATCCTTAGCAATTATAGACCTATAACTTGTCTGCCCATGGTGTGGAAAATACTGACAGTGGTAATAAAAGAAGAAATATACTTTTCATTTAATTGGCGTAAGCCTTTTCCAGAAGAACAGAAAGAATACCGCAAGGGAAAAAGAGGAACACATGACTTACTTTATATAGATCAACACATCCTTAAAGAAGTTAAAAATAGGCGGAAAAATATTGCAATGGCATGGATTGACTACAGAAAAGCTTATGACATGGTCCCACATACTTGGATTTTAGAATGTCTAAAAATGTACAAAATATCCAACAACATCATAAATTTTATCAAAAAAGCCATGGAAAACTGGAGAGTCCAATTAAAAGCAGGAGGACAATCACTGGCAGAAGTAAAAATCCAAAGAGGTATCTTCCAAGGAGACTCACTATCACCACTACTATTCATTATAGCAATGATGCCATTCAATTATATACTCAGAAAATACACAGGGGGATAGAAATTCACTAACTCTCAGGAAAAAATAAACCACCTTATGTACATGGATGACATAAAAAATGATGTATACAAATAAGAAAAAAGAATTGGAAACCCTGGTACAAACCATAGGAATATATGTTGCATAATCTATGTGGTACCATAGCACCTGTAGAATAGGGTTTTCAAATCAGCATGTAGATGGCAGTTTCCGTGGAAAAATACAGACCTTTGGTAAAAGTGGGAATCTCGTACGTCATGTGATTTGACTAGTTATATTTTCAGTGCCAGCTAGAATGTGACGCAACACAGACACATGACTGTGGCTGGACTCACTCTGCGCGATGAGTTAGAAAGGGCAAATAAATCTTTGATCAAAGCCATAAGCCTTGTTTATTAATCAAGCATGCCCTCAGTTAGAAAAGAAAGAAGCAACAAGAAAGAAGTACCTAGGCAATCACACAAATGGCCGAAATAGAAAGAAGGAAACGAAAACATGGTGACTAGAATGAAGAACAAACAAGTAAGTAAACGTCTATCTGTCTATCTCTGTCTGATGCCTCTCTCTCTCTCTCTCTCTCTCTATTACAAGAACTGGTAATTTATGAGGATGTGCGTCCCGGTCTCCTGCCTTAGAAATTTCTACCCGGTGACTATTAAAATAACGTCCCCAGCTATGTCGTCTCAGATTTTCTTTTATTCATATTTGTTAAATATCTTGTTTTTAGTTTAAATAAACAAGAATTACTACAAAAAAGGAGCGACACCCCACAAATACATTTATTTGTAGAAAATATCTATCTATCTATCTATCTTCATTTGTTTATATCTATCTATATTATTTTGTTTATCTATCTATCTCAGTCTATTCCAAACTATATATCCATCTTCCTATCTAAACAAGAATTAGGATAAATAAACAAGAATTACGACAAATTTCTATAAATGAACAAGAATTACGACAAATTTCTATAAATGAACAAGAATTATGACAAATTACGATAAATAAATAAGAATTATGCCAAAAAAGAGAAGCCCCTCCCCTCTAAAATACATTTAACGCCCTAAGTTGGTTGTTTTCTTTCAAGTAACACCGACATAGCTGGGGACGTTATTTTAATAGTCACCGGGTAGCAATTTCTGAGGCAGGAGACCGGGACGCACTTCCTCATAAATTACCCAAGAACTCTTGTGTATATACCCAACGAGGGTATATGAGTACATAACATACACAGCCAGGATGTAGGAATAGAATTTGGCATCAAAAAATGTCCCGCTGATGAAAAAGGAGAAAAGAAAAACCATAGATGGAATACAACAACCAAATCAGGAAAATATAAGAACACTTGAAGAAAATGACACTCTCCTCTTGTGGACTCTCTACTCATGGACATACCAGTGTTGACTGACTAGCAAAGACTTACATTCATCAGCTCTGTGTAGACACTGGATGTGGTCTAGAGGACCTGCTAGGAGTTATGTCCCTTTGGTCTAATTTGACCATGGCCAAAAGCATTTATGAAATCAAAAAAATTTGTCTTGGAGTAGATTCTATATTTCCATTGCTATTAATTAAATTCAATATAGATTGATATAATGGAATGACCCATCTCCCCCGTACCTGAATTAATTTAGAAGGGGCCGGGTTAGCTCAGTCGGTAGAGCGTTCGGCTAGAAACCACAAGGTTCCTAGTTCGATACCGGTCCTCGCCAACTCAGCGTTATGAGTAGCACAGGGATCTGTGCGGTAAAATAAGGAGCTGATGGTAGGTGTGGCGCTCCACCTCAGATGCTAAAAACAATCTCCTTGGTCTAGCGCTATTGAAAAGGGGATAGACTCCCTCGCTGACTGGCTGATACCGACTTTAGGCCGCCTCGTCGACTTTACTTTATAGATTAATTGTCTTTCTTTAAATTTTACTTAAATTCATTTTTTTAATAAAAATAAAAAAAAAAAATTGAAATAGATCACTAAGTAGGCCTGAGCCTATTCTAGTAGTGACCAGGGCAGACTGGGCTCTTTAACCTTGTTAAGGCAAGCAGTCTTGAAGAAAGAAAGTTGTTACTGCAAATATTTAGAAGGTGCTTGTGGCAAAACAGCTATTATCTTAGGAAATGGATCTAGTGACCTGAGTTCAAATTCTGAACAATACTGTTTGCATTTCACTAATACCCTTGGGAAAGGTATGTATCAAACTATTCTCCTTCCAGCTATGGGCAAATAATAGGGCAGACTGGGCTCTTTAACCTTGGTATGGCAACTGCTCTAAAAGTAAGACTCTGAATTTAAGCCAAATAAACTCTGCTTAAAAAATTGGCCTTGTGTCAGATCCTGTTTGTGAGGAAGGGTTGGTAATTAGTGAAATAGATCACGAATTAGGTCTGAGCCTATTCTAGGAGTGACCACCCCAAGGTTTGAAATCAGACTTTTCCTTCTCCTAGACTGGTTGCCAAACCAAGGTTAAAGAGCCCAGTCTGTCCTACTATTTACCCATAGCGGAGGGAGAATAGTTGGATTCATACCTTTTCCAAGGGTATTAGCGCTATGTGAACTGTGGCTTCGTCCAGGAATTGAACTCGGGTCGACGAGTCCATTTCCTGTGACTCTAACCAGTACACGACCGCGCTTCCCCTTAACCTTTTCATGTTCGTAGATTCAAAAATTGGTAAAGTTATCTCGTTCTATTTCTACTCGTTTGAGTCTCATTCTTCGTTATTGGAAGAATTCTGTTTATGGTGCTGCTGTCACTGCTGCTAACAACCATGGTGGCGGTGGTGGTAGTGGTGGTGGTGATGACAGTAGAAAGACTTCCTCTCATGTCTCTTTTCAACCCCCCACCCCATTTCTTTCTATTAAGGAGTAATTTATGAGGAAGTGCATCCCGGTCTCCTGCCTCAAAAATTGCTACCCGGTGACTATCAAAATAACAACCCCAGCTCGTCGTAATTCTTGTTTATTTATCGTAATTTGATGGATATATAGTTTGGAATAGACTGAGATAGATAGATAAACAAACAAAATAATATAGATAGATATGAACAAATGGAGATAGATAGATATTTTCAACAAGTAAATGTATTTGGGGGGGGGGGTCGATTCTTTTTTTGTTGTAATTCTTGTTTATTTAAACTAAAAACAAGACATTAGACAAACATGAATAAAAAAAAATCTTAGTATTTAAAGTAATATAGATAAATATGAAAAAATTGTGATAGATAGATAGATAGATAGATATGAAGATGGATAGTTTTGAATAGACTGAGCTGGGGTTGTTATTTTGATAGTCACCGGATAGCAATTTTTGAGGCAGGAGACCAGGACACACTTCCTCATAAATTACCCTATTAAAGATTCTTTCTCTTCATTTTCTTTCTTATTTCCCTTTGCCATTCTTCTTGTCTCTCTCTCTCTCTCTCTTTCTTTCTTTTTGTCTCTCATTATCTCCTTTCTTATCTCTCTCTCTCTCTCTTCATTCTTAATCTCTATTTTTTTGTCTCTTTCTTTCTTCGTGTCTTTCTCCATCTCCTCTCTTTCTCTCTCCATCTTTTAATCTCTTTCTTTCTCTGTCTCTCTCCCACTCTCTCTCTCTATATATCTTCTTGTATCACTCCACCTTCCTCCAGGTCTTTCCCCCTTTTCCTTCTTGTCTCTCTCTATCTTCCTCTTTGCCTCTCTCTACCTTCTTTCCTTCATCTTTCTTCTTAGTTCTCCCCTATTCCTTCTCTCTCTCTCTCTCTCTCTCTCTTTCTCTCTCTCTCTCAATCTCTCTCTCTCTCTATATATATATATCTATCTTTATTTCTTGCTTCCAATTCTATTATTTCTTACCTGTCCATCTTTCTTTTTACCCCTCTCCATTATTCTTCTTGCCTCTCTTCATCTTTCTTCTTCTTCTTCTTCTTCTTCTTCTTCTTCTTCTTCTTCTTCTTCTTCTTCTTCTCTCCCTATCTCTCTATCTGCTTAGCAACGTCTAAATACTATTTAAATTTTTAAAGACATTCACTCAAAGTCCGCCTTTAGCGGCCATTAAGTTCAGTGTCTAGACACATCCTATTTATAGAACTTGTAGTATAATTAACTGGAAAAAGATAAGTAAATGAATAAATAAGGCCAAGTATTCCATAATAAGTATTTAATAGATAATTTCCATTTGTATATATATATATATATATATATATGAATTTTATAAAAGGTTAATACAACTCTCGGCTGAAGTGCTTTTTGCATTTTTACCGTTTCCATTTCCTTTTGAAAAGTTTAATTCATGACGTTTAGTGAAATTATGTTGCTTAATAGAACAGTTAAAATGTGACACAAAGAGAAAAGGAAGACTAGTTAAACACTAATAATGAGCTACTTATACAGTTGGAAGCGCGTGGTGTAATGGTTAAAGTCATGGGAAATGGACTCGTCGCTCCGGGTTCAAATCCTGGATGTGGTAATTACATTTCACTTAGCGCTAATACCTTTGAAAAAGGTATGAATCCTACTCTCCTTCCAGCTATGGATAAATAGTACGACAGATTGGGCTCTCTAACCTTGGTTAGGCAACCGGTCTAGGAAAAGGAAAATTCTGAATTCAAACCTGTTGAACTTCGCTTAAGAAATTGACCTTGTGTCACATCCTGCTCGTGTGGAGGGGTTGGTGTGTGTGTGTGTGTATATATATATATATATACAGTTGGTATTTACCTAATCAGTTTGCCATGGGTAGGATGTGACACAAAGTCGTAAATGTGGAGCATTCAGCAAGGATCAAACTCACTATTCAGACCCTTATTTTAACCTTCTCTGGTTTCCGGTTTAGAAGCTTTTGCCTCTAGACAAATTATTATCGTGCGATCACAAGGGGCCGTCCGCCCAGGCAGCTCTTGCCCCTCATCTAAAAGGAGGATGTGACACAAAGTCTCAAATGTGGAGCATCCAGTGAGGATTGAACTCACTATTCAGACTCTTATGGTGACTTTCTTTAGTTTCTGGTTTAGACGTTTTTGCTTTTGGTTACCATTGTGAGAAATGGACATGATGAGAGGAGTTAAAATCCTGGATGAGGCTGTTTGCATTTCACTTAGCGCTAATACCCTTGGGAAAGGTATGAATCCATATATTCTCCCTCCAGCTATGGATTAAATAGTAGAGCAGACTGGACTCTTTAACCTTGGATAGGCAACCAGTCTAGGAGAAGGAAAACTCTGAATTCAAACCTGTTAAACTCTGCTTAAGAAATTGACATTGTGTCACATCCTGCTCATACAGAGGGGTTGGTAAATATGTATGACCAAACCCTATTGCTTGATGGTGTTGGATTGTTTTGACACATATAAGGCATGCTGGAAACCACCACTTAAACTTATAGACTCAGTTTGGTCACGTGGATTAAACCCAGCCAATCAACAGCTGAATACGTGGTTAGTTAACTATTTAATCGCCAATATTAAAAGCCGTTTATTTGCATGTTATTTGACATTGATGAACGGACCTGCAACCAATGACTTTGCTCAATGCAATGATTTTACCCAACACCAAGGAACAACCAAAGGATTTTACCCAACACTAAGAGACACCAAAGAACAACCAAAGGATCATACCCAATACTAAGGGACACCAAAGAACAACCAAAGGATCATACCCAACACTAAGGGACACCAAAGAACAACCAAAGGATCATACCCAACATTAAGGGACACCAAAGAACAACCAAAGGATCATACCCAACATTAAGGGACACCAAGGAACAACCAAAGGATCATACCCAACACCAAGGGACACCGAGGAACAACCAAAGGATCATACCCAACACCAAGGGACACCGAGGAACAACCAAAGGTTTCTTCACTAAAGATTGCCTAACACAAGGGATCTCCACTGTAAAGTGCTTTCACTTGAAGCTTGAAAATGGCCACAAAAATTTGAACATGGTTACAAAGAGAGAGATTCCTGAGGATCCCATGAGACTCTTGACCTTGTGCCTCACATATTCTTTGGTTGTATTCTTGGTAGGAAATGCAGAAAGTGTTTCATTTTGAACACGTGCATCTGCCAGCAATGCCCATGACTCACACTGCTAGAACAGGATGGAGAGCACCATAGATGTGAAGAACCTCTTCTTGGTGGCGAGGATGAACTTGCACTTTCACATCTTTAGTTTAGCCATTGCTGCAGAATTTATGAAGATCTAAATCTTATGTTTAAATTCTTTCTTTCTGTCTTCATATTCTTCTTTATTGTTTCATATTTCCTCACACATTATTTTTCTTCTTTCTTTCTTTCTTTCTTTCTTTTTCTTTCTTTATTTCTTTCTTCTTTTTCTTTTCTTTCTTTATTTCTATTTTCTTTTTTCTATTTCTTTCTTTTCTTTCTTCTTTCTATTTTTCTTTCTTTCTTTCTTTCTATTTTCTTTCTTTCTTTCTTATATTTTCTTTCTTTTCTATTTTCTTTCCTTCTTTATATTTTTTTCTTTCTTTCTTTATATTTTCTTTTATTTCTTTCTTTCTCTATCTTTCTTTCTTTCTATTCTTTCTTCTCTTCTATATATTTTCTTTCTTTTCTTTCTATATTATTTTCTTTTCTTTCTTTCTTTCTTTCTTTATTCTTTCTCTTTCTTTCTTTCTTTCTTTCTATTTTCTTTCTTTCTTTCTTTCTTTTTCTTTCTTTTCTTTTTTCTTTATATTTTCTTTCTTTCTTTCTTTCTTTCTTTCTTCCTTCTTTCTTTCTATTTTCTTTCTTTCTTTCTTTGTTCTTTATATTTCTTTCTTTCTTTCTTTCTATTTTCTTTCTTTCCTTCTTTCTTATATTTCTTTCTTTCTTTCTTTGCTTCTTTATATTTTCTTTCTTTCTTTCTTTCTATTTCTTTTTCCTTCTTTCTTTATATTTTTCTTTCTTTCTTTCTTTGCTTCTTTATATTTCTCTTTCTATTTTCTTTCTTTCTTTCCTTATATTTCCTTTCTTTCTTTCTATTCTTTCTTTCCTTATATTTTCCTTTCTTTCTTTCTATTTTCTTTTCTTCCTTAATTTCTTTCTTTCTTTCTATTTCTTTCCTTCTTCTTTTTTCTTTTTTCCTTCTTTATATTTTCTTTCTTTCTTTCTATTTTCTTTTCTTTCTTTTTCTTTCTTTCTTTCTTTCTATATTTTCTTTCTTTCTTAATTTTCTTTCTTTCTTTCTTTCTTTATTTTTCTCTTCTTTCTTTCTATATATTTTCTTTCTTTGTATATATTTTTCTTTCTATATATTTTATTTCTTTCTTTTCTTTCTTTGCTTCTTTATATTTCTTTCTTTCTTTCTTTCTATCTTTCTTTCTTCTTTCTTCTTTCTTTCTATATATTTTCTTTCTCTATATATTTTCTTCTTTCTCTTTATATTTTCTTCTTTCTTTCTCTTCTTTCCATTTCTTTCTTTCTTTCTATTTTCTTTCTTTCTTCCTTATATTTCCTTCTTTCTATTTTTCTTTCTTTCCTTATATTTCTTTCTTTTCTTTCTTTCTTTCTTTTCTTTCTTCTTTTTCTTTTCTCTTTCCTTATATTTCTTTCTTTCTTTCTTATGTTTTCTTTTCTTTTCTTTCTTTTTCTTTCCTTCTTTCTTTCTTTCTATTTCTTTTCTTTCTTTTTCTTTCTTCTTTCTCTTCCTTCTTTATATTTTCTTTCTTTCTCTATTTTCTTTTTCTTTTATCTTTCTATTTTTTTCTTTCTATCTTTCTATTTTCTTTCTTTCTTTCTCTTTCTTCTTCTTTCCTTCTTTCTATTTTCTTTTTTCTTTCTATTTTCTTTCTTTCCTTCTTTCTATTTTCTTTTTTTCTTTCTATTTTCTTTCTTTCCTTCTTTATATTTTCTTTCTTTCTTTCTTTCTATTTTCTTTATTTCTTTCTTTCTATTTTCTTTCTTTATTGTTTCATAGTTCCCCACACTTTCTGTCTTCACATTTCGCAACTTTTCTTCATAATTATTTACTCTTCTTTCTTTCTTTCTTATTTCTCAACTCTTTCTTTATATTTCCCAAATCTTTCTTTTATTTTATCTTCAGTTCCTTCTTTCTTTATATTTCCTCATTCTTTATTTTTTCACATTTATAACTTTTCTTCACATTTCCCTACTCTTTCTATCTTATATCTCAACTCATTCTTTCTTTTTCTTTTCTTTCTTTCTTCTTTATATTTCCTTACTCTTTCTTTTTCATTTAATAGTTCCCTACTTTTTCTGCCTTCACATTTCCCAACTTTTCTTCACATTTCTCAAATCTTTCTTTCAATTTATATTTTCTCTTCTTTCTTTCTTTCTCTTTCTTTTTTTCTAGCACATTAGCCACTATGCCACTAAACTATATTGAAGGTTTGGTTTCTTTGTTTAATGGCATATCAACCTTCATGGGTTATTTAATATCAAAGCTACCCTTGTAGAAGAACAATAGTGGTACTATTTAACCCATAGCTGGAGGAATGAGGACGTTCATACCTTTCCCAAGGGTATTAGTATGAAAGTGAACATGGTAGTGCATGACTTGAGTTTGAACTCACTCACTACTGTGTCGCAGTCTAGCACATTAGCCACTACGCCACTAAACTATATTGAAGGTTTGGTTTCTTTGTTTAATGGCATATCAACCTTCATGGGTTATTTAATCTCAAAACTGCCCTTGTAGAAGAACAGTAGTGGTACTAGCTGGAGTACCAGAACACTAGCCAATACACCATGGGTGTTGTATACCCTTTCTTTCTACTTCTATTATTCTTCTGTTCATCTTTGGTATCTTACGTTCATCTTCTAGTGTCTGGACTTCTCTATGCTTCTATTTCTCTGTTCTTGCTGGCTGGTCGTTCTTGATTCATTTCTTCTTCTAGGTCAGTCTTGTTGCCAAGACATTCATCAACCACAAAACCATATTATTTATTTAAGCCTTTATTTACTTAACTAAACATTTTTCCCTAACTAACATAGCGCGCGTATGCAGTGAGCTCCAGCTAAGGCAGTACATCTTCTCTGCCTGACGTCCAAGCTGAAACTGAGAGCCAACCAGGTCCCACGTGACTTCATGTATTTTGCGGGCTTTCTGTAATATTCCATGGAAAGTTCCGGCCGTGATATGAAAAGGGGCCATCCCTTCAGAAATACAGGGGGTTGACAATAATCTATGCATAGATTATGTAACAATGGGGACTCCTAAATACAAGATGAACAATCTCTGACTTTTCAACATGCATATACACAAGTTATCATTCCCTTGATTCATTTCTTCTTCTAGGTCAGTCTTGTTGTCAAGACATTCCATCAACCACAAAACCATATTAATTTATTCAAACCTTTATTACTTAACTAAACATTTTTCATCTAACTAACATAGCGCGCGTGTGCAGTGAGCTCCAGCTAAGGCAGTAATCTTCTCATGCATATTTTTCAACATTCATATACAACAAAATACAGATAACATCTCTGACTTTTCAACATGCATATACACAAGTTATCATTCCCTGATTCAGTTCTTCTTCTAGGTCAGTCTTTTTGTCAAGACATTCATCAACAAAAACCATATTATTTATTCAAACCTTTATTTACTTAACTAAAACATTTTTCATCAACTAACATAGCGCGCGTGTGCAGGTGAGCTCCAGCTAAGGCAGATACTTCTTCTCATGCATATTTTCAACATGCATATACACAAAATACAAGATGAACAATCTCTGACTTTTCAACATGCATATACACAAGTTATCATTCCCTCGCTTTTATTTTCAAATGTCAATTTTGAAATGGTCTATTGGAACTTGGGTCCGAATATTTTTCTCGCACTTTTCTTAGGAATTTCCCCTTCCCTTCGTCTAATAAGGAATAATTTTGAGAAACAAATTTAATTTTTTCTTCCTTTGATATCAAATCAAATAAGCACTTGAAGAAAATATCATTAAATATAAACTTGGTTACTAATATTTTTCTCCTCCTCAGAAATTTTTTAATTATTATTGCATTGCTCAAGTGCTTATTTAATATTGCAAGAAAAAAATGATCTGCAAATATATTTCTATAGTGGAGGAGGAAGAGGAGGAAGAGGAGGGCGACGGCAACAAGAAGAAGGTGGAGGAGGAGGACACAGAGAAAAATATCAGAACCCAAGTGTTATATACCCCATTGCATATTGGGTATATACTATCTTATTATAATGGAGATTGTGTGTTTTTCTGTCTGTAACCGAAACTATATCACTACTCAAGTCACAATTCCCTTAATTATTTACGTCAAATTAATCATGGTTTCATTCTTTTAAACCTTCAATTATTAATAAAAGTGTTTTACATTATTAATACTGTTAACCATATCTACATACTAATAACATGTGATTGTATTTATATATACAACAAAATAGTGGCATACAGTATGAACGAGAAGGATTATTTGCATATTGATATTTAAAATTTGATTTTAATAAATATGTGCTTGGTATTATTGATTTCTAATTGTTTGGTTTTATCTTAATGAGTATGATTAAAAATCTCGGAGATAAATCTTAAAAGAAAATTATTTACAAGAAGAAATAACTGTAATTTTATTCTTTACTTCCTATTTTTACTAAATAGTTAAATTATAAAAATTTAGTAATGAAAGACAGGAGAGGTGGAAGATTAAGTTTCAGTTGTTCTATTTTTTTGATAATAGCCCCCTCTGTTGCAAATCTTTTTTTTTTTTTCATTCTTATTTCGTTAATCTTTCTAATTTAATATTATATTTTATTACATTAAAAACTTAACTATTTGCACCCGGAGGGTGCATATATTTGCTAGTATTTATAATAGATTTTGCAGTTCCAGCAGATCACAGGGTGAAGATGAAGGAAAAAGGAAAAGATAGACAAATACGTAGACTTTGCCAGAGAATTGAAAAAAGCTGTGGAACATGAGGGTGAAAGTGATGCCAATTGTAGTTGGTGCTTGGAAAAAAGACTGGAGGACCAGCTTCCTTTTGATGTATGATACATGTTCCTGTGTTGGTAATTATACCTGTCCTAAACAAAATGGCATTACCTTTTGACTCATCCTCGTATATGTATAGATGTTCCAACAATGATTGACTTACCAACCAACCAACTCATTAACAGATGAACCTATTTGAAGCTAAGCACTATAATTTAGCTTTGAATTAATCAAATTAATCTATATTCTATACATATATAAAGGGCAGTGGGTGTGAATGTATGTCCGGATGAAACTACGAAAATAAAGCAATTAACGACAAAGTAAATATATATATACACATTAAATATCATTTGTTCTTATTTTTTGTGTAAAAACTATGAAGATTTGATTTATACTTGAAGATATTTAAAAAATAAAAATATACATAGAAATAGCATTGAAATTCTACTTAAAAAGGTCCAGCATTTGTAAATCTCAAAAGTAAACAACTCAATACATCAGGGTTCTCCCCCCCCCTCTACCCAGGCGATGTTGGGTAGCCACTTCCAGTAATTTATAAGCATTATATTCAAAGATATTTAGAAATTAAAATATACATAGAAATAGCATTGAAATTCTACTTAAAAATGTCCAGCATTTGTAAATCTCAAAAGTAAACAACTCAATACACCAGGGTTTTCTCCCCCCCCTCTACCCAGGCGATGTTGGGTAGCCACTTCCAGTAATTTATAAGCATTTATATTCAAAGATATTTAGAAATTAAAATATACATAGAAATAGCATTGAAATTCTACTTAAAAATGTCCAGTATTTGTAAATCTCAAAAGTAAACAACTCAATACACCAGGGTTTTTCTCCCCCCCCCTCTACCCAGGCGATGTTGGGTAGCCACTTCCAGTAATTTATAAGCATTTATATTCAAAGATATTTAGAAATTAAAATATACATAGAAATAGCATTGAAATTCTACTTAAAAATGTCCAGCATTTGTAAATCTCAAAAGTGAACAGATTAGTAATGTGCCTAACTATTCCTTGTCTGTCTTACTGTATCTCTCTGCAATAAAACTCTCTATCTTAAATCTACGAATGTGTTGACTGGCCCTTCCACACGACTACAACCTTGTCTGATTGTATCCCTTTTAAGGACACAACACTTAGAAAGAAGTAATGCTGGGCTGGTTTTGAGGATTAGTAGCGTACCTCGCTATTCCTGGTTTGTCTTATTGTATCTCTCTGCAATAAAACCCTCTATCTTAAATCTACGAACGTGTTGACTGGTCCTTCCACTCGACTACTCGAGGGAGTCTATCCCCTTTTCAATAGCACTAGACCTAGGAGATTGTTTTTGCATCTGAGGTGGAACGCCACACCTACCATCAGCTCCTTACTTTACCGCACAGATCCCTGTTATAGAAGGGGGAAAATATATGGCGGGAAATAGATATTCGAACTTGCGTCCTCCCGCATGCAAAAACAATCTCTTGCTCCCTTTCCTTTATCGTTCTCCGTCACACCTGTGCTGCTCATACGATCAAACTTTGTGCCACTGTAAAACTGCTTTCACCTACAGCCCATAAATGGCCACACGAATCGTAACAGCTAATACCCTTGGGAAAGGTATGCATCAAACTATTCATAGTTTAATTGGAGACTGTGGTGTATTGGTTAGAGTTGTAGGAAATGGACTCGTTGATCCAAGTTCAAATCCTGGACGAATCTACAGTTCACATAGCGCTAATACCATTGGGAAAGGTAGGAATCCAACTACTCTGCTTCCAGCTATGGGTAAATAGTAAGGCAGACTGGGCTCTTTAACCTTGGTTAGGCAACCAGTCTAGGAGAAGGAAAACTCTGATTTCAAACCTTGAGGTGGTCACTCCTAGAATAGGCTCAGACCTAATTAGTGATCTATTTCACTAATTACCAACCCTTCCATACAAACAGGATCTGACACAAGGTCAATTTTTTAAGCAGAGTTTATTTGGCTTAAATTACTTTTAGAGCAGTTGCCATACCAAGGTTAAAGAGCCCAGTCTGCCCTATTATTTACCCATAGCTGGAAGGAGAATAGTTTGATGCATACCTTTCCCAAGGGTATTAGTGAAATACAAACAGTATTGTTCAGAATTTGAACTCAGGTCACTAGATCCATTTCCTAAGATAACAGCTGTTATGCCACAAGCACCTTTTAAATATTTGCAGTAACAACTGGTTTAAATTCAGTTTTCTTTCTTCAAGACTGCTTGCCTTAACAAGGTTAAAAATCCCAGTCTGCCCTATTATTTACCCATAAGCAGGAGGGAGAATAATTTGATGCAATCAAATTTTATGATCAATATGCAAATTAGCCTTCCTATTAACACTGTAAACCGCTATGTTGTTGTATATAAAAATAAAATTGCATGTTATTAGTATGTAGATAAGGCCAATAATATTAATAATGTAAAATAATTTTATTAATAATTGAGGTTTAGATAAAAAATAAAATCATGGAGAATGTGACGTAAATAACAAAGGAAATTGTGACTTGGGTATGTAGTGTTTCTCATAGAAAACAACAACACAGATGTTAATTAAAGCCTTTATTCCCTTTTTTCAAGGTACACATTCCCTAAGTTCCCAGGCCGGAAGTGTCCGGTGAACCGGGAGGTGTTGTACCCTGTAATGATACATACATTACATTCTCATCTCTCTCNCAGACCTTCAAGATTTCTTTTAGGGGTAGAATGGTCTGGGTAGACTGCCCTTAGACATTTTTTATATGGCCGAGAATTATTCTGCCTCTATTTGGCCCATGTGTAAAAGAAAAGCTTTTTTTTCTTTTTTTTTTTTTTTTTTACTTATATATATATATTTTTAATCAGGACTACCGATTAGGAGTTTTATTGTCCATCCAGTTTGTGTGGAAGTGCTGGTTAATGCCGTGACGGGCTGTTCACTATCAGGTGAAATTTCTCTTGTTACCTCTAGGGTGCTGCATTTGAGGGCATGCTTAGTCCACGTCTTCGCAATCTAATTGTCTTCCACTTGGGTGGTGTGTTTTATAGTGGTGCAGGGACGAGATCTGATTTGATCCTGGTGATGACGGACAATCCGGCCATCTTCCAGTTTGATTAGGAAGGATAAAGGTGTGATATCTATCCTCGTCCCCATTTTAGTGTTTCTCATAGAAAACAAACAACGCAGGAAGTGTCCGGTGAAACCGGGAGGTGTTGTACCCTGTGATGATACATACATTACAGGTGTACATAATTATGGATCCCTAATATCTTTTTAAGGTAGTATAGGAAATCCTTATGGCGATAGTGCAGCTGATGGCCTTGATGTGAGAGTGAGTGACAGTCTTTTGACCTCTACTCTTACTCTGCGTGTCTGGGGATGGATGTGGAAGAAAGTCAATAGAAGCCCTTTCGGTTTTTAGGGAGCAAGCAACTCAGTTAGTTGCAGTGACAGTTGGAGTAGAGTAGAACTTAGAAGGCGTAGGAAGATGTGAGCTCACCATGCGTGATTGTCTGGTCTGGGGTTCTACGAATATAACATCATTGTAATCAAAGTCTTGTGTTGTTATTATTAAAGCTAACAATGACACAAGGCTTCTTGATAGAAATGATCCCGACAAAGACACAGAGTCCCAAGAACACCACGACAAGACCAGACAAAATAGAGACGATCAGAGAGACGTGCCGGAAAAAAGAATGAGACCAGAGTAAGACGTAAAAAGAAGTATATAACATATAGATATTTAGTGCCGTTCAAAGAAAAGGCACTACCGTAACATATTATCTATTTGGTACCGTTGACGACGACGCTACGTTACACAGGGTACTGATCTATAGTTTTGGTGACAGACAGACATACAATCTCCATTATAATAAAGATGTTGTCAATTCTAATAAATAAAAGCTTCTTTTTTAAAAATTAATTTTAATAAATTTAAAGCATAATTGGAGTCCTTAGCTTCAACTAGAATCCACCTGTTGTTAATGAATTTTCTACTATAAATAAAAATATAATTTTCTGCATTACACAATAGGAATATGATAAATTAAAGAGTTATAAGAGTTTATAAGTGGTTTTTATAATAATTAAAAGTTAATAATAGCAACAAAACAAAAAAAGATCCAATATTCCCTCACTTCAAGATATGAAAAATACGCAGTGAAAAAATGAGCTACTTAAATAGTAACTAGACAAAACGTGAGTGTTGGTGTCACCCATTCAGCTCTGGTAGATAACTGAGATTAGGGAAAAGGGAGTTAGCAAAGCGAATAAAAAATTTTTAAAAATAAATACGCCGGATGAAACTAAAGTCATTTTGTTAGCTTTCTAAGAAAGAAAATGTTTGACCTCATTTAAGCTTACAGCGTTGCCGGTTGTGAAATTAACATTGAAATACATTTCAAATTCTCACATACTCTCTCTCTCTCTCTCTCTCTACTCTCAAGAGAAACTAACATTATATAATGAGGAGGGTAATCAAGAAGGATACATAGAGGGGAAAGAAAGTGATAGACACAGAGGTAAAGTAAGAGATTTGTCGGTTTTTACTTAGTTGCAAATTATAACTAATTAAACTAATTAAAATAGATTTTTTTTTCAAACATAGATTCAATCCTAAAGTAGGAATAATTTAGTATATTTCATGTCATTAATAAACTAACAGTAAAAAAGCCTTTAGGAAGCAAAAGTTTATTAACTCTGCTTTAATATGTATAATAGATAATTAATAGATATTTAAATGTAAAAATGTTAAGTAAAAGAGAGAAAATACGTATATATAACATGTAAGAATTTTACTATTTAATATTATATGGGAGACAATTCCTAGTCCTAGATAAGTTTTATTGTTTATACAATATTGGCAATGTTTGTCCTTAAAAGTAACAATCACAAGGTTGTAGTCGAGTGGAGAAAGGACCAGTCAACACGTTCATAGATTTAGATAGAGAGTTTTATTGCAGAGAGATACAGTAAGACAGACAAGGAATAGGCGAGGTCGCTACTAATCCTCGAATCCAGCCCAGCATTACTTCTTTCTTATGCTGTGTCCTTAAAGTGATCAATCAGACATGGTGTTCGAGTCGAGTGGAAAGACCAGTCAACACATTCGTAGATTAACATAGAGGTTTTATTGTCGAGAGAGAACTACAATAAGACAGGAAAAGGTAAGGTACGCTACTAATCCTCGAATCCGCCCAGCATTTCTTCTTTCTTAGTGCTGTGTCCTTAAAGGGATACAATCAGACAAGGTTGTAGTCGAGTGGAAGGACCAGTCAACACGTTCGTAGATTTAAGATAGAGGGTTTTATTGCAGAGAGATACAATAAACAAACAAGGATAGTGAGGTACGCTACTAATTCTCAAAACCAGCCCAGCATTACTTCTTTCTAAGTGTTGTGTCCTTAAAGGTGAAGCAGTTTTACAGTGCACAAAGTTTGATCGTATGAGCAGCACAGGTGTGACGCGAGAAACGAGAAAGGAAAGGGAGCAGAGATTGTTTTGCATGCGGGAGGACGCGAGGTTCGAATATCTATTTCCCCCCATATATTTTCCCCCTTCTATAACAGGGATCTGTGCGAAAGTAAGGAGCTGATGGTAGGTGTGGCGTTCCACTCAGATGCAAAAACAATCTCCTAGGTCTAGTGCTATTGAAAAGGGGATAGACTCCCTGGCTGATTGGCTGATACCGACATTAGGCTGCCCCGACGACTTTACTTACTGTCATGTTCATACTTTTCTTAGTTATAAATCTACCTGTGCTAAAAACAAATGTTTAGTCTACAATATGTCAATAAAACAATCTTTTGATTAGCATTAAGTGTATCATAGAGTGTCTGGTTATTGAATACAAAGCAAATAAGTATCCTTCTGCTTTGTCTGCCATATACAGAAACTTAGAGAATAGTTTTGTGATATACAAGCTATATTCAAAAAGTATTTGGCTTGGTTTGTTTACAGCATATCAACCTCAGTGGGTCATTAATGCCAACAAAGTTTTGAATAACATTCATTCTAATGATAATACAATTTTGTTTATCAAACTCATGTTTTCTATTTAAGTCATAGATGGGACCCTAACAGGTACTTCCACTCCAGGTCCGAATGGACCAGTGAGCGATGGTAATGAAGGGTGCCCCACATTCCCCAAACCTCCCAAAACTGGAACCTCACTCATGATAGAGTTTAACATCAATCCCAGGGATATGTAGACCTCAGTCATTGCCTTCTAGCACCCATATGATAAAAAGGGGTTAGGCTTGCCATAAGGGCAATAGGGTTGGGAAAATCTATATAGGTGGAAAGTATTAGGATAAAAATACATAATGAATGAGAATGTTAGTTTTCTTTACATTTAAAAATGAGGTGTGTTCAAAAAGTATCAAGACTGAAACTGTGTTTACCAAGACACAAAATAGACAATGAATGAAATTTTAATTTTCTTCAAAATATGTTGAAAAAAAACCAAACAAGTTCTTTGTTGAGGCAGGTGGGTCTGCAATCAAGTCCGATGTTAACTGGTAAAGTAATCTTTCATCACCGTGTCTGTCTGTCTGTCTTCCTTTCTTTTCCTTTCTGTTTCCTCCTTCCTTATAGGTCAGTCAGGTGCACGTAAGCCGCTCTAGCCCTGTCTTCTGTGGACTCCTGCTATTTATGGACATAGCTTTCAACATCTCGGGGTTCCAGAGTTAGAAACAATTCATATAATATGGCCAGGAAATCATCTGGGCAACTGAGTTGAACCTGTGTGTCTGTGCAACGCCTAAGTATTACTTTTTTCACTCGGGAGGACGCAGGTTCGATTCTGTCAGGCAAGACAATGTCTTGCTCTCTTTATCAGAGAATACAGTAGTTGCCATGCATTGCCGTTATCTGACCCTCCCGTCTCACCTTCCTCACATTCCTGAGTCTCCACACAATGTGCAGGTGTGTGCTGCTCTTTGTCGGGGGCTCCTTCAGAGTGGGGAGCTGTGGCTTCTTCCTCGGCCCATCGTCAGGTGGTCCATCAACATCATCGTCGTAGCTTCCAAGACACTTGTGTCAGAGGCATCATCTGGCAATGCCGATCTGATCCGCCCACCTGCTCGCCCCTTTGCGAGATTATTTGTAATAATATTAGTAATAAAATGGCACAAACATCCAAACAGGGCGCAAGTTTTTTATATGGTGAGGGATCCATCAACCAGCACTGATTGGGGATTTTAATTCCGGGTTACTTGCCCTATCCTAGACTTGCTCTCCTTTCCATTACAATATGAGGTGTGTTCAAAAAGTATCAAGACTGAAACTGTGTTTACCAAGACAAAAAAATAGCAATGAATGAATGTTATTTACTTCAAAATACGAGGTGTGTTCAAAAAGTATCAGGACGGAAGCTGTACTCACCAAAACGGAAATTAACAATGAAATGAAACATTAATTTTCTTCAAATAGTCCCCATGGCAATCTAATACACTTTTTCCAGAAGATTTCCATTCATCAACGACCTTTGAAATTCCTCTTTTAGTATGTGGGAACTGCACCATTGTATTTCCTTCAGGAAATTAAATAACCCAATAAGAATAACATTGGAAAACCAATCTATCTATCTATCTATCTAAGTTTTATTTTTTTATTTCTTTCTATCTGAGTTTCTATCTATCCACCATCTCAATTTCTTCTCTCTCTTTATCTCTTTTTATTTTCTATTTATCAGTCATCAGTCTATTATCTATCTCAATTTCCTCCTTTCTTTATACATGACAAAAGCACGTGGTGTAGTGGTTAGAGTCGTAAGAAATGACGAAGCTGTTGGATTTCACATTGGGCTAATACCTTGGGAAAGGTATGAATCCAATTCCCGCTCCAGCTATGGCAAATAGCAGGGCAGACTGGGATCTTTAACCATGGCTAGTTAACCAGTCTAGGAGAAGGAAAACTCTGAATTCAAACATGTCAAACTCCAATTAAGAAATTGACCTTGTGTCACATCCTGCTAGTGTGGAGGTGTTGGTATATATTTTTAAAAATGGACTCTCTCGTCGATTTTCGACGCATGATGTGTTCATACCAATGAACAACCAACACAGTGATTTGTATTATAGTGGTGAAGGCTTGTTAGGACCATTCCACACTTTTTGGCACAGTTGATAGGAAAGAATTGGTGCATCAAGGAATGCCACAAACCCAATCAAGCAACTGACCTCAAGGAATTTTTGAAATTCAGAGTTATCCCTCTCCTAGACTGGTTACCTACCAAGGCTAAAGAGCCCAGTCTGCCTACTATTTAACCCATAGCAGAGGAGAGAATATATGGATTCATACCTTTCCCAAGGGTATTAGTGCTATGTGAAATGCCAACAGTCTCGTCTAGGAATTGAACTTGAACTGACGAGTCCATTTTCCACGATTCTAACACCTAGCCCACGTGCCTCCATACTGGTAAATATATATATAATATTTATAATATTAACATACACACACACATACATGACACAAGTGATAACAAAATATTTTACTCAAAGGCGCTAACTAACAGAAAAGATTACAAACCTAACATGAGGATTAAAGAAAAGTTTACAGAATTGTATGAGTTGAAATGTTCCTAATAGAAAAAGTGTCTTTAGTGGAGAAAGTCATGTCTTTTGATATGTAGCTGGAACAAAAGGAAAGTGTAAAGGCTTATATGTTAAGCAAGTTATTGTGGTCTGCCGTCTGTTACACAAGGTTGCTGGGGAGCTACAAAAGGCCTCCTTCGATACACAGGTAGTGCAACTGGTGCTAGAGAATGGTAAAAGAAAGTTTTGATTTTGCCACTTTAGTAATTCTAATGCAGCTTTACACCACCTAGACCTACTGGCAGACAACAGGTGGTATTAACTCTCTGTATCTTCTACAAATAGGGGAGCTGTTGCAGCAGTAAGGAAATGTAATCTCTTCACCAGTAAGTAAAGAAACTTAAAGGTCTTCAGGGGGTGTCCTTTAGTCGAGGTATTAGCCAGACAGTGAGAGAGTCTTTTCCCTTTTCATTAGCCGCTAGACCAGGAGATTGTTATTTCTAGATCTGAGGCTGATGGTGCCACACCTACCATCAGCTCCTCACTTTACTGTTCACAGGTCCTGTGCAACTCTATCTACACTGAGTTTGTGATAGGCCTAATATCAAACCAGGAACCAGGCATGAACTACCTTTTCTACCGACTAGCACTAAACCGAGGCCTTAGTGGTGAGTAGCCATTAGTGTTATTACTTTCTCTTGGATGCTGCCTATTTCTAGTTTTTAATGACTGCTTGGCATGCACCTAGTGCAAATTAGAGAACCGATCAAGATAAGAATGTAATTCGACACCAAGTACATTGATTTTCATTCTCTTATATTGTTTTTACTCTCTCTCAGCTCTAGTGTCAAATAGGAGCGCAGCCGTAGCAAGTATAGGAATGGTAAATTCTTACACCAGTAATGATATTTTCCTCTTCATGTGTTTACCTCTCATGTCCTCAGTGCTCAAATAGGAGAGCCGTAAGCAAGTAAGGAATGGTAATTCCACACCAGTAATGATTTCTCTCTAGATCCTCATGTCTCCTGTGTCAACATAGTAGAGAAGCAGCGTAGCAAGTAAATGTAATTCCTACACCAGTAATGATTCTTCTCTTATGTTCTTACCTCTCATGTCCCTAGCCATAAACCGTAGCAAGTAAGAGTATTCCTACCTACGCGTAATGATTTTCTTCTCTCTATGTTCTTACCTCTCCATGTCCCCTAGTGTCAAATAGGAGAGCTGTAGAAAGTAGGAGTGGTAATTCCACACAGTAATGATTTTCCTCTCGTATTGTTTCCTCTATGAAACCTCTCAGAGATGAATGGATTTGGATGTTCTGCAGTTCTATCTTTCCATATTTATTAATGTGCACGTTGATTAAAGAAAGAAAAAAAAAGAAAGAGGAAAATAATAAAAAGGAAAAAAAAGGGAGTTTGAAAAAAGAACTAATATAAAGAAACAAAATGTTGGACTTTAGAAAATCAAGCTTAAATTAGGTTCTTTAATGCGATTATATTCATAACATCTATTATTGATTTGCATCTCAAAGCCTTTAAAAAAACACTGAGAAAGCATGTTATGCAGGATTTTTTTTTTTTGATATTGACACAAATCCTCTTATAACCCGCCGCATTTTGTGATAACTGAACTACAACGTAACAAATATAAAAGAAACATTTTTTGAAAATTGATTAAAAATAAATTTTCATTTTATTCATGAAGAAAATAACAGATTAGAAAAATCCGACAAAATGTGAAGAAAAAGTATTGGAAAAGTGAATAACAAACACAGATTTCTAAAAAACAGGACAAATATTAATTGAATAGAATTGTTTTGTGTATTAAATTACACTTTCCTCACATTCTTAATTTATAAAAAGAGTAAAGTCGTCAGGGCGGCCTAATGTCGGTATCTATTACATATCAATAATACATCATTGAATAGTTACAATTCTAAGATGTAGATACATTATTTTGGTACATCCTGTATAATTATATTTATATATATATATATATATATAAAGTAAAGTCGTCGGGGTGCCTAATGTCGGTATCAGCCAGACAGCGAGGCAGTTCTATCCCCTTTTCACTAGCGCTAGACCAAGGAGATTATTTTAGCATCTGAGGTGGAGCGTCACACCTACCATCAGGCTCCTTACTTATACGCACAGATTCCTGTGCTACTCATACGCTGAGTGTGGCGAGGACTCGGTATCGAATAGGAAACCTGTGGTTTTCCAGCCGACACTCTACCGACTGATCTAAAACGGTCTATTATATTAAAAGCATTAAAAAACACTTTAGATATGTTTGGTTAGTTTGGCTTCTTTGTTTATGGCATACTACACCTCTGTGGGTTATTTGATGCCCAACCATGGTATGTGGTATAATGTTAGACAGCCTCTAGTGGTGAGGTACCAATCATGGAGCTCTCTGGAGTGTGGAGTACCCTCATTGCCATTACTCCCATATCATTCTGACCCAGAGTGGTAGTACTTGTTAGGGTCTTGTCTATGGGCTCAAAAAATTAGTTAAAAAAAAAATTGAATGCCCAACAAGAATGAATTAAACAAAAAAAAAGTCTTTGGCATAAAATACCCAGTAAAAGTTGAAATGCCGTAAAATCCAACCAACAAACAACAAACAAACAAAGCCAGTCTGGACATTTTCGTGGCAGTTCTAGCGCTTTTTGATGTTCCATTTAACTTCCTTTTAATCGATGAACCTATAGGTTTTGAAATTTCACACTTATAGCGTATTGATTTTCATCTGAAACAGCATCTTCTGATGTAACATGAATGAGCACAAAAAGCTTTCGGATGTAGCAATTACACACAGCAATGGACACACACACACACACACAGAGACTTATTATAATAATAAATTATAAAGTGACCAAATGAAAAAGTGGACACAACACAGAGGTTTAATGATGCAATTTATAAAGATGATCGAGATGAGTGGACGCACTAGATTCACAAAACGCTTAATTTATAAGAGACAATTGAATACAGGGACACACACAAGTAAAAAGACTGATGCACAAACCACCACATATCCAGCTATGAGATTAAATAATACCACTTGTCTTCTAAAAGAAAGCTTGGCATTTAAATAACCCAGTGAAGCGTTGATATGCCCACAAAACAAGAAACAAACCACAACCATAAGTCAGATTTACATAAATGAATATGTAGGAAGCTGTGTGTGTGTCAATGGTTAAAATCACTGGGAATAATGGTACTCGTCACCCCGAGTTAAATCTCTGGACGTGCTAATTGCATCACTTAGCGCTAATTACTTGGGAAGTATTGAATCCTATCTTCCCTCCAGTTATGGCGAAACAGTCAGGGCAGACTGGGCTCTTTAAACTTTGGTTAAGCACCGGTCTTAGGAGAACGGCAAAACTCTGATTCAAACCTGGTTGAACTCCGCTTAAAGAACATTGACCTTGTGTCATATAACCTGCTCTGTGCGGGGGGCTGGCTAATACTATAACATGAGATTATTTTAAGAGACTGAAACAATTAGAAAGTAAGGGACCACACAGAGATTACATAATGCCCAAATTTATAAGTATTATGGTTCAGCTACCTTAACGAACTCTAACGTTATCCCTTGAACAGTAGGGGTTTTGCATGGGAACTCGGAAGTAGGGTGTTCCCATGACACTTTTGGATTCGGTCCATGCTGACCAGATGCATGCACAACACGGTTGATTAATTCAGTCATTTTTGAGTAGAACATTCTCTTACGCCGGTGTAAAATAAACCCTTGTTACATCTCTTGAACAACCTTCATACCTATATTCCCCAGTCCACCTTACCCGGTATGATTTAGTAACTGTTTAGGTTGGCTAAATAATATAAGAAACATGAGTCTTTAAAATAAATGTGGTAAAAAAATTGAATTTAAAAAATGTTTTTAATGTGTTAGGTTGCAGACCTAATGAAATTAGTGTTGTCGTCCCCTGATCGCTAGTGGGCTGATGGAACCCGAGAAGCTGGTGGTTCTCCACCCATGACTCCTTTGGATTGCATAGGGTTCATACTGAGTGGAAGCACGTGCACACACAGTCTGACGACTAGTAACATCATCTTCTTAAGGGTAGAAGATTCTACCCTGTGTCAATAACTCAAACTGTGTTAATTTTTCCACACGGCTGGGTTCTTTCATTTTCCATTCATTCTCCCCGTATTTTCATCTGCATGTGTAAAAACATATCAATTAAGAGGACCTTCACAATAGAAACAGGGGACACAACAGATTTACATAATGCAAATTATAAAGAGACTTCACAATAGAAACCGTTCACCATTAGAGCAGCGACAGCACAGAGACTTTACATCAATACAAATTATATAAGAGACTTCACAATAGAAAACTCACCATAGAAGCAGGGACACACAGAGATTTACCATAATGGCAAATTTTATAAGAGACTTCACACAATAGAAAACTTATCACCATAGAAGGGCAGGGAGACAACACAAGAGAATTTACATAATGCCAAATTCTATAATGCAGACTTTCACAATCAGAAAACTTACCAATATGAACGGCTAGGGAACACACAAGATTTATCATCAATACAAATTTATAAGAGACTTCACAATAGAGAAACAGGAACAACACAAGAAATTTTACATTAATGCAAAGTAAGAAGACGTCAACAAACAGAACGCCTTAGATTACTGCAAACACAGAGGTAAAAAAAAACAGATACATAATAGACACTTTTCGTTAAAAGCGACGAAGTCTTACTATTTTTGCTTTTTTATTTAGAAGTTCTTTACATTTTAATAAGGTTGGATTTAGAGGAACAGTTGCTGAGAAGTCAGGACGAGTCTTCAATATCAAAAGAGCTTTCGCCATAAATGAGACTTCGATACTTGTAGATTCTTATGGGTTCAAATAATTTAGAAATTCGCTTCAACAGTCTTTTGATCGTAAAAAAAGAATCCAAAATGTTGATAATAAAATCAGAGAAATTTGATTTCGTTGAATTGTGTTTTAAGAATTCGTAAAGAAATGTTGTTAAATCCTACTTAGACAGACCAAATTCCTCCACTCCTTTCCCCACTATGTCACCCGCCCAAAAGAAAAAGGAAATAAAGAAAAAGAACAAAACAAACTCCAAAAACAGTGGTCCCATTATCCAATGACCTATGATCTAATGATATATTTCATGTTTGATACTAACAAAATGATTATAAGCGCACGTTATTTTATTTACGAAACTGTACTTGATATTTTTTCAGCGCTCAGTTTACTTGTGAACCCACGTCATCTTGAGGCTACACGTTATCATAAAGAGAGAGTGAAGGTAACAAGAGACAGAGAGAAATGAGAGAAAGAGAAAGATAAGAAGAACAGAGAAGAAACCGATGAGACATATTATTACTCTTAATAAACTTTCTGCATTTTTCAGGTCAGTTACTATTGAACCACATATCTTTTGAGAAATCTGTTTTACACCTCAAGATACGTGGGTCTCAAAGTTAACTGACCTGAAAAAATGTGAAAGTTTTAATCAATAACATAATTTAATCTTAAAAGAAATCCATTAACAAGAAGAATAACTATTGCAGTATATTGCTTAAGATAGTATAGTTATATATCAATAAGCACGGTTCCATCTCATTATTCTTTTCTCTAGGATTAAAATACGCTTTTAGTAGAATTATGAACATCATGATTTAGTGAGGGGAGCAGTAGTTGCACAGTCTTTTATGACTCCCAGTCGGTCTAGACGCGCTGGCTAGGAAATCACAAGTTTCATGGTTCCAATGATACCGCCTCTCGCCACTCCTTGGTAGCACAGGGATCTGCTGCAGGAAATAAAACAATAGGGGCGAGCATCATGAGTGTGGCGCTCCACTCAAGATGCAGAACCAATCTCTTTGGTCTAGTGCATACTGAAAGGGACTAGTATCCTTGCTCGTACTGGGCTGATACGATCTTTAGGCCCTCCAATAATGAATGACATTACGCACTATGTTGAAATTTGCACCCAATGCACTTGTCATGGATTTGACTCGGCGTCACTGTGCCCATTTTCTTTCATGACCATAACCATTACAACACGGGTGTTCTACCATGCACTTTAGCACTATGTGAATTGCAAAAAGCCTTTCCGGATTTACTCGGAGTCACCATGCCCATTTCGCTTACCAAACCTATAACCATTCACCACAAGCGTCTCAGACCATATTACCATTAGATCTCTGCTGGGGAATGAGACGATTCATACCTTTCCCAAGAGTATAGTATGAAAGTTGAGAGAATCACCTTAGGTGTTGTCTGCACTGGATGAACACTTCATGACTTGTGAGTCTGAAGAATACGACGAGAGATCCATTTTTAAAGAACATAATTCATATGGTTACCGAGACCTCACCTCCATTCAACTACAGGATGTGACACAAGGTCAATTTCTTAATTGAGAGATTATGACATGTTTGAATCAGCATGTTTTCCTCTCCTTCCTAGACTGCACTACTGTGTGTAAACATGAGTGCCATGGTTTAAGCACGATACACCATCGTCTTGCCCTAGCTAATTTGCCACATCAGACATTGAAGAGGCGCCAAGTTGAATATGATGTATAATGAGGAATATGCGATATCCTATCCTTCCAATGTGGTAATATTAGCCACCATGTTAAGTCAGTATCAACCTAATCAAATGCAGCTTAAGCTCTTATCATGACTCAATATACTCTGCACCTTTAGCAAGTAACAAGTCAGTGACGGTCTAACTCAGCATCTGGTGAACGATCCAGAACACTATACCCACATATCACGTCACTGCTGGTTGTTGGTATACCCTCATTGATTCTATACATTAATGCATAATTGATTCTTCAGTGAGCTACATCATTATTGAGAGTATGAATAGGCTTATACGTTCTTATGTCTTCAGTAGTCGGTATCATAACAATAGATCATCTAATGCACTTCTCAATAAAAGATTGTCATCTTTCAATAGATGCAGTAGAGAGAACATTTGGCTCGAGGTTCTTGATTCATTTCTTCTTCATGAGTCAGTCTGGTTGCACATAGAGCGATTCATCAACCGAGAGCATAAGACATTACAAGACTTACCAGTTTAGTTCAAACTTTAGAATATTTAAACAAATTAACATTAAACATTTTTAGATTAGCATCTACAGTAGTCGAGGTAGTATTAGATTGCCAGGTTTGAGGTCTCAGTCTAAGTGTCTAGTACATACTCTTATGATCGCTGAGGTCCATCCTGACTTTGTGTGAGAGCCTAATCCACGGCTCCGCAGGCAGAACTTCACGCATATTGCGTGTTCGCAGGGGTCTTTCGCCCCTCAAATCAATTATACCATAAGAGACGAGAAGTACCCGCCCGATTGCATAAAATGAAGATATGGCGGCCAATTGCGCCTTTCAGGATGAATACTGGAACTTGCGTATATCAATAATTCGGTATATAGCATTAGATTATTGTAACATATGAGGGGACATTCCAACACATATCAAGAGTACAACAATCTCTGAACTTGATATCAACATGCAATATACAAACAAGTTAATCATTCCCATTTGTATTCATTTCTTCATTCATAGGTCAAGTCTTGTTTGTGATGACATTTCATCAACCCACAATATACCATTATTTATATTTATTCAATATATCCTTCTAGTTTATCGTTAATGAGCTAAACAAGTTTTTTACCTATGCTCTAACTTAACCGATCTCTAGCTGCGAGCGTGTGCTCTCCTTATTGTGAAGCTTCCAAGCTACAAGGACCAGTACCCTATCTTCTTCATGCATATTTTCAAACGATGCATTATTACTACATAAGTACAAGATAGATAAACAATCTCGAACTTTTCATATAATGCAACATTTATACTACAAGTCTATCATTTCCCCGCTTGTTTATTTTCCATATATATATTGTCAATCTTGAGCGTAAATAGGTACAACTATCTGGAACTAGGTGTTCGAATGATCTTATTTCTCGCAACTTTTTCTTACGTGATATATTTCCCCTTGTCACTATCGACACTCCTACATATATAGGATGAGTATTATATAGAGAATGAAATGTTGTAATTTTTTCTATACCTGTCTTAAATGATTCATAATCAAATAACCACTTGGAAAGATAAAGTATCATTAAAAGTATTAAACTTGGACTCTCTAACGTATTTTGATCGTCCATCCTCAGAAACATTTATAATTCAACTTCATTAATTGCTCATTGACCTGCAATTTGCTGTAGGTGTGTAATTGATATGTGCAAGAAAAATACATGCCACTCTACGCAAATATATTCCATAGTAGGAAGGAGAAGGAGGAGGAGGAGAAGAGGAGGGGACGGACGAAATGGACAACAGAGAGCAATGTGAGATACGAGCGACGACACCACACAATGAGTATATTATTTAGAAGTAGACCCATGAGTGTTATATACCCCTGTTGCCATATTTAGTTTACTAATAATTATTACAAATTAATTATCGCTCAGAGTAGGTAGTTCTGATAACAGAACGAGTTTTGGCGAGTGCGTCGCAAGTTCAGATACGAGGAGTTCGATGCAAGTATGTGACCAGCGAATATATATATAAGCAACGTACTGAACACAAGCTAACAGTTACGTTGAGGACTTTGCCAGAGAAAGTTGAAAAAATGCGTGAACGATGTAGGGTGAAAGTGATTGCCAATTGTAGTTGGGTGCATATGCGGTGAGAAACCGACATTTGTGTGTGTGAATGAGGCACCTACTCCTTTTGATGTAATCGATACAGTGTTCCTGTGTTGGAATTATACCTGTGCTCCGCCTAAACAAAATGCGCGATTACCTTAGAAACTTGACTTCATCCCACACTCTTCCCTGTCTATACGCTGTCTCAACAATGATATGACTATAGGCCACCAACCTCAACTCCATTACACAAGGAAGAAACACTCAAATTATGGAAGGCGCCTAAAGCACATTAGCTCAGCTTGAAGTTAAAATCAATCTAACTCTTATTTTTCTATATCTTATTAGATATGAAAAGGCGCAAGTTGTGTGAATGTGATGTACCGATAAGAAATAACGAGAGGAACGGAGATGACAAGGATAGAACATTAAGGCGACAATAGAGTCATGAGAGCAATAATATATAGACATATCACCGTGAGGTATAGTGTCTCCAGCTGATAAAACGGAGTTTAACATGAAGTTAGCAAAACATTGATGCCATAGAAACACACTCGTCAACACTCCAAGACATGGCACGCCTCTCAAGAGCCTAGCTGCGTCCTCAGAACATGCCAGCGCTACCTAGTGAAAGAGTAAGATAGTATATCTCATCCACAGAGAGAGATCATATACACTACAAGCGAATGGACGTCAAAGGCATGGTCAGCAGGCCCACAAAGACACAATTCTACAGGTTCATATGAGGTCTGCATGCTCCTCTTGACAAGCTGAACAGCGAATGCAGTTTCTTTCCAGGCTTGCTCTGGCCATGACTAGGTTATTATACATGATCATTGTTGGTCTAATGCTGCTTCTATGGCTGCAACCCCTTGACCCTTAACGAATGCGTTGTCAAACGCATATTGTCCATAAAATAGCAGGATCCACAGAAGACAGGGCGCCAAGCGGCTTCGTGACCTGATCTGACCTTATAAGCGAAGAGGAAACAGAAAGGAAAAAGAAAAGGAAGAACAGACAGGACAGACAGGTGGATGAAAGATTACTTTACCAGTTAACCATTTAGACTGATTGGCAGTACCCACCTGTTACTCAAACAAAGAACTTGCTATGGTTGTTTTTCAACACATTTTTGTTAAGAATACATAAAACATTCATTCATTGTCTATTTGTCTTGGTAAACACAGTTTCAGTCGTTATTGAGTGAAAAATACATTGCTTAGATTGGAGCTGCCAACACAGAAATGCTACCGTGCATGTCATATTTTGAAGAAATCAGATAGGCTAAGCACCAGAGCTCACCCTCAACTGAAGTAGTGATTCAAGCTGTGTACTATCCGGTCACCGAGGCTCTCTCCTCCCCACCTCTACTCATAACTTATTCTCTGACTGAGCACGGAGAACACACGTCCAATGCAGGTATCACTGCCGTATTGAAGCCAAGGACGATTGCATAAGCGAAACGTTCTCCTGTGGCGAACCCTAACCCCTTTTTATCATTAGCGAACGACATGGACCTAATGCAAGTGTGGAGGCGACCCAGCACAGGACCATGACTAGTGTAGAGCCAGGCCTTACTGTCGACAGGATATCGCCTATGTGGAATGCTTCAGCAGAGTAGCACTCCCAGTGCATATGTGAGTGATAGAAACTCCTGAAGGGTTGGCTGAGCAGATGGTCGTATGGATAATCCGGTTTCTCCTAGGCTATTATTGCGAGGCGCACAGTATGATGATGAGGAAAATATTGTTAGTATATACACATTAAATATTGCTTCGTTAGTGTCATTTTGTGCTTACCCATATACACTATGAAGCATTGATTGATAACTTGTGAAGCACTATTTCAATAACACTTGAGAAAACTCTACAGGCATAGAAACTAGCAATTTTCTGGAAATCTGACTTAACCTTAAATAGTCCAGCATTGTGTAGAATATGTCTCAAGAAGTAATACACAAGCTTCAGAGGTACCACACCTAGAGTGATGCCTTCAATTCACCCCCGCATAACTACCACGCGCGACTGCTTGAGGGTACCTACTGATCACAGTACAAATTTATAAGACATTTGTATATTCTAAAGATATTAGCTACAATATTTAAGAATTAGTACTACATAGATTAATAGCATGAATATCCAATCTACTACTTAAAAATTGTCCAGCGAAATTGTGCAATCTCAAATAGTACCCAACTACGCAACTGCTATGATACTACGCACGTGTAGTAAACTCAATTTCATCCCCACACACCTCTACACAACTCTAGCTGCGTATGTTTTGGTACCACTTCCTAGCTAGATTTATAAGCATTGTATATTCAAAGATATACACTTAGTCAAATTACATATATCTCTAAGATTTTCTGTTATTACATAGAATAATGCATTGCGACGACAGACTACATACACGTTAAAATGGTCCAATGCATTTCGCTATATACTCTCAAATAGGTGGGACTTAACAAGATTAGTATATATTTCAAGTAGACCATGAACTCATTCCTTGATATCTTGTACACTTTACTAGTAGTCTATACTCTCAATAAAGAACTTCTTCTAGTCTTTAAATCTGACAATTGTAAGAACTAAACAAATTTTGTTTAGTCACCAGGATAGTATTTATAACTAGTAAAAGTATGAACATGTTCGTAAAAGGTATATGTCGTTCTGCGGATGCAAGCTTCGTGTACAGCCAATCAGCCAGGGAGGCTATTCCTTTCAATAGCACTAGATACACGAATGTGCTTGACTATGGAACTCTCTTTCTTACACGACTGTACAACCCGATTGTGCTGATAAGCTGCCACAACCTATCCTCTCTTAAGTATATCACCACACTTATGCACACATGTACAGTAATTGTGCTGGTGAACTGTTCATCTGAGAGAGTCACACTATGTAAGCGTACCTCGCATATGCCTGAGAATGTGTGTCTAATATTGTAATACTACTCTTGTCAATAAAACCTCCGTGATGGCTTAAATCTAAACTGAAACATTATTCGAACTCTCCGTCGCTTCCCGTCAATCTACGCGAAAGAGAGCAGATCTACTTCCCCTTTCAATTGTCATGCCCATCTAGTATCCTTAGGTGAATCTCTTCTTGCTGAGCTCCTTCACCGACCTGTACTCTGAACGCCCATTCTACATTACTGACTACCCAAAGCTTCTTACGGGTGTTACCGCCACAGATCCCTGTCTATTAAAGACAAACAGTGTGGTGCAACTATATGCGGAAATAAGAATATTCGAACTCGCCGTCCTCCCGCATGCAAAAAACAATCTCTTGCTCCCTTTCCTTTCTCGTTCTCCGTCACACCGTGCTCTCATACGATCAAACTTGTGCCACTGTAAACTGCTTTCACCTACAGCCAGTTAAGGTGGCCACACGAATCGCTAACAGTCACATACCCTTGAGGCGAAATGAAAGCATCAAACTATTCATAGTTTAATTTGTCTGGAACTGAGCGTGTGTGTAGTTGGTTAAGTTACGTTGTATACGTAGACACTGCTCGACCTCTGATTTATTCCCAATTCTGAATATCCCTGACTATGATGATCTATATCATGTTCCTACTCAGTCACATACATAACCCTCATCAAAATTCTCCATGGGAAAGGAGGAATCCAAAACTGAGCTCTGCCGTTCGCAAGCTATGGGAAATAGGTGAACCATGCATCCTTGTGTCCTCACTTAACCTTGGAATTATGGCACCACCGATCTAGGACGCGAAGGAAGAGACTTCTGAATTTGCATAAACTCTCTGGCCTAGGTCGGTACAACTGATACGGAGACACTAGAGCCACGTCTAACGAAATGTAAAGGTGATCTAATTTCAGCCGTAGCTGAGTGTGGATACCCGAAGCCCTTCCATAAACATACAGGATCTGACACAAGGATTAAATCCTTTTTAAGCAGAGTTATAATTGGCTCCCTTAACCGTTACTTGTAGGAGCACCCTCTGCCGGATAGCAAAAAGCGTTTATTGAAAGAAGCCCAGTCCATGCTCTATTATTCTACAATAAGCTGGAAGGGTGAAGAATAGTTAGAACCTCGCCTCCTAATATCCTTTCTTACATACTAGCGGAATTGTATTAGACTTAGGATCACATATTACCACTTAGCTAGACTGTTTCAGAGCAATTCTCTGAACTTGCAGTCGGTGCTGACTTAGATCCATTTCTCTATCTTAATGTATAAGACAGCACTGTCATGCACAGCAACAGCTTACACATTCATAGAAAATTTTAGCAAAAGTTAAGTATATGCAACCTGGAGTTACTGATTCAGTCATCTTACTTGTGCTTCAAGATTGCTTAGTCCTTAACAGGCCTCGTAAACAATATCACTCACGCGTGCTTGCCTATCTTATTACGTTATATCTCCCTATACGACAAAGGAAGAACGTACTAATTGTAATGTCAATCATATATTTAATCTAATGAGATCAGAATGCAAGATTAGCCTGTGTCCTATCTAATCACTTGCTGAACAATATCGCTATGACCTGTTGTATTATCCAAATATATTAAATCACTTTGCAATATGGATACAACAATTAGTAATGTAGAGTCAAAAGTGATCTCAATATGAGATTAAATAAAATCTAGTAATAATAAAATATAATAATCATATAATTGAGGCGTATGAGCATGAGAAAAATTATCATAACACAGCAATGTCACCGTACAATAATGGATAATTATGACTTTGGTATTGATATAGCTAGATGTTCTCACTAGTAAGATACAATCATCGCAGGTGATTAACTATAGCCTTTTTTCTTCTCCCTTTATTTTCAAGGTACAACATTCTCCCATATGATTCCACCAATTGGCGAAGTGTCGTGAACTGAGGTTCTGTACTCCTGACGTATTATTACATACATTACTATTCTCCCCCACTCTAAGATTACTTCTTATGGAGTGTGGATAGTACATAGTCTTAGAGGTAAGCTCAGGCCCTTATGACACATTTTATTAATGCACACTCGAGAATTTATTCTCTGCCCTCAAATAATGTGTGGCCTCCATGTGTAGTAAAGTGAATAAAGCTTTTTTTATTTTCTTTTTTTTTTTTTATTTACTGTACCATGATATATATATAATTTAATCAGGACTAAAAACCGTTATTAGTGAGGTACCTCTAATTGTCCAATACCATGTTGTTCGTAGGATAATTGTGCCTGAGTCCGTCAAAATGTGCCAGTGACGCATGGCTGATCGAGCTATTCATGTGAACATATATACTCTAGTTACCTCTAGGGGTGCTGCATATTGCAGAAGGCATAGCTTTCCAGTCCACGTCTTCGCCATACTAATAGTCTTCCACTTTGGGGTTGAGCGTATTTTATTATATAGTAAAGGTGCGTATGGACAGACGAGACTGCTGAATTGTATCCTGGCTGATGACGGACAATCCGGCAATCTATCCAGTTGATAAATAGGCAAGGAGTAAACGGTAGAATAAGTTCTCATCCTCAAGTTCTCCCACTTTTTTACTGTTGTTTCTCAATAGAAAAACCAACATAAACGCATGGATAGTCTCCTGCGTGTTATACCGTGAGAGTGTGCGTCCTGTACTCTTGTGATGATAAACATACATCTTTACACGCGTGTTACATACATTATTGGATCCCTTTAAAGTTTACTTATTTAGAATGTCAGTATAGAGTACTATGCTTATGAGCGATCGAAGATGCAGCTAGATAGCCTTGAGAGAGCTGAGAGATGACTAGCTTTTGAGCACTCACTTCCACACTTGCGTTCTGGCGAGAATAGTAAGTGAGTTACGAGGAAGTCATTTATCAAGTGAATGAAACCCTTTTCCCGATTACTATGGGACAGCACACACTAGTTGCAGTAGACAGCTGCTGTGAGAAGCGTTTAGAAACTTAATACAGGAGCGTAACTAGAGAACTAGTGTTTAGCTTCGGTGCCTGCTTTGAGTGATAGATTCTGCGTCTGGCGGTTCCTGAGCGAATAAGATCAAACAAATTGCACTTGGTTAAAAATCAAATCTTGTTGTATTTATTACAAAAGCTTACACGAATGGACACCACAGGCTTCTGAGATAGGATAATGATCCCCGATCAAAGACACAGAGTTCCCTCATAGTTAATACACCACGACAAAAAGACCAGACAAAGATAAGAATTACGATCAGTTAAAGATTCGACCTTTGGCCGTGAACGTCCCTATTTATCGCCTAAAAATCTCTCAAGACGTGCAGTAGATCCGTACGTCACAAAAGAGAGTGATACTGAATACGAGGTGAAATAAAATATTTTAGTGCCGTCAAACGAACAAAGCACTCATAAACACTCGTATCTTCATTTGGGCGATCGTTGTTTGTTTTTGTTCTTTTTTTTTTTTTATTTGTTAATTAATTTTGTTTACAAGTCCCATTATATTAATCACCCTGTATTTCATAGATGATCGTATCGACGAAACGTTAACATCGAGTTACTGCATGCTATAGTTTTAGGTTGACAGGAACAGGACTATACCAATCTCTCTTTTTTTGTTTGTTCTATTATTAACTTTTAAATTAATTATAAAACCACTTATAACTTCTTATTATAATAACTACTTCGTAATGTTTTATTTCAATTCTACATAAAAAAATATTACAATAAAATTGGCGTTTCTTTGTTTTATAAAATCTCTCAATTAGATAAAAATTTAAAGCATTTTAAATATTGGAGTCCTTAATGTTCAACTAATTTATATGTCCATGTATAAAAGTTCACACTGAAATTATTTCAATATCATCATGGTAGGATACATTATTGAAATACTTAATATATAGGACTTTCCAATTGTGATGGCCCTTTAAATTTTATTTTAATATTTTAACAAATCAAAAATAAAAGCCATGAAATATGATGAGATGCAAATTAAAGAGTTTATACAGATGTAATATAAAGTGGTTTTATAATAATTAAAAGTTAATAATAGCAACAAAACAAAAAAAAGAATCCAATATTCCCTCACTTCAAGATATGAAATAAACGCAGTGAAATAAAATGAGCTACTTAAATAGTAACTAGACAAAACGTGAGATGTTGGGTCACCCATTCAGCTCTGGGTAGATAACTGAGATTAGGGAAAAGGGAGTTAGCAAAGCGAATAAAAAATTTTTAAAAAATAAATACGGCCGGATGAAACCTTAAAGTCATTTTGTTAGCTTTCTAAGAAAGAAAATGTTTGACCTCATTTAAGCTACAGGTTGCCGGTTGTGAAATTTAACATTGAAATACATTTCAAATTCTCACATCTCTCTCTCTCTCTCTCTCTACTCTCAAGAGAAACTAACATTATATAATGAGGAGGTAATCAAGAGATACATAGAGGGGAAGAAAGTGATAGACACAGAGTAAAGTAAGAGATTTGTCGGTTTTTTACTTAGTTGCAAATTATAACTAATTAGAACTAATTAAAATAGATTTTTTTTCAAACATAATTCAATCCTAAAAGTAAGGAATAATTTAGTATAATTTTCATGTCATTAAACTAAACAGTAAAAAAGCCTTTAGGAAGCAAAAGTTTATTAACTCTGCTTTAGTATGATAATAGATAATATAATAGTATAATTGTATAAATAGTAAGTAAAAGAAAATAAGTAATAAACATGTAAAATCTTTACTATTAAATTTAATAGTGGGAGACAATTCCTAGTCCATAGATAAGTTTTTATTGTTTATACAATATTGCCAATGTTGTGTCCTTAAAAGTGATACAATCAGACAAGGTTGTAGTCGAGTGGAAGGACCAGTCAACACGTTCATAGATTTAAGATAGAGAGTTTTATTGCAGAGAGATACAGTAAGACAGACAAGGAATAGCGAGGTACGCTACTAATCCTCGAATCCAGCCCAGCATTACTTCTTTCTTAGTGCTGTGTCCTTAAAAGTGATACAATCAGACATGGTTGTAGTCGAGTGGAAAGACCAGTCAACACATTCGTAGATTTAAGATAGAGGGTTTTATTGCAGAGAGATACAATAAGACAAACAAGGAATAGCGAGGTACGCTACTAATCCTCGAATCCAGCCCAGCATTTCTTCTTTCTTAGTGCTGTGTCCTTAAAAGGGATACAATCAGACAAGGTTGTAGTCGAGTGGAAGGACCAGTCAACACGTTCGTAGATTTAAGATAGAGGGTTTTATTGCAGAGAGATACAATAAGACAAACAAGGAATAGTGAGGTACGCTACTAATCCTCAAAACCAGCCCAGCATTACTTCTTTCTAAGTGTTGTGTCCTTAAAAGGTGAAAGCAGTTTTACAGTGGCACAAAGTTTGATCGTATGAGCAGCACAGGTGTGACGGAGAACGAGAAAGGAAAGGGAGCAAGAGATTGTTTTTGCATGCGGGAGGACGCGAGTTCGAATATCTATTTCCCCCATATATTTTCCCCCCTTCTATAACAGGGATCTGTGCGGTAAAGTAAGGAGCTGATGGTAGGTGTGGCGTTCCACCTCAGATGCAAAAACAATCTCCTAGGTCTAGTGCTATTGAAAAGGGGATAGACTCCCTGGCTGATTGGCTGATACCGACATTAGGCTGCCCCGACGACTTTACTTTACTGTCATGTTCATACTTTTCTTAGTTATAAATCTACCTGTGCTAAAAACAAATGTTTAGTCTACAATATGTCAATAAACAAATCTTTTGATTAGCATTAAGTGGTATCATAGAGTGTCTGGTTATTGAAATACAAAGCAAATAAGTATCCTTCTGCTTTGTCTGCCATTATACAGAATCTTAGAGAATAGTTTTGCTGATATACAAGCTATATTCAAAAAAGTATTAGCTTTGGTTTGTTTTACAGCATATCAACCTCAGTGGGTCATTTAATGCCAACAAAGTTTTGAAATAAATCAATTCTTAATGGATAATACAATTTTGTTTATCAACTCATGTTTTTCTATTTAAGTCATAGATGGGACCCTAACAGGTACTACCACTCCAGGTCAGAATGGACCAGTGAGCGATGGTAATGAAGGGGTGCCCCACATTCCCCAAACCTCCAAAACTGGAACCTCACCATCAGATAGAGTTTAACATCATTCCCAGGATATGTAGACCCTCAGTCATTGCCTTCTAGCACCCATATGATAAAAAGGGGTTAGGGCTTGCCATAAGGGCAATAGGGTTGGGAAAATCATATAGGTGGAAAGTATTAGGATAAAAATACATAATGAATGAGATGTTAGTTTTCTTTAAAATATGAGGTGTGTTCAAAAAGTATCAAGACTGAAACTGTGTTTACCAAGACAAAAATAGACAATGAATGAAATGTTAATTTTCTTCAAAATATGTTGAAAAAAAACCAAACAAGTTCTTTGTTGAGGCAGGTGGGTCTGCAATCAAGTCCGATGTTAACTGGTAAAGTAATCTTTCATCACCTGTCTGTCTGTCTGTCTTCCTTTCTTTTCCTTTCTGTTTCCTCCTTCGCTTCATAGGTCAGTCAGGTGCACGTGCCGCTCTGCCCTGTCTTCTGTGGACTCCTGCTATTTATGGACATAGCTTTCAACATCCGGGGTTCCAGAGTTAGAAACAATTCAGTTAATATGGCCAGGACAATCATCTGGGCAACTGAGTTGAACCTTGTGTCTGTGCAACGCCTAAGTATTACTTTTTTCACTCGGGAGGACGCAGGTTCGATTCTGTCAGGCAAGACAATGTCTTGCTCTCTTTATCAGAGAATACAGTAGTTGCCATGCATTGCCGTTATCTGACTCCCGTTCCCCATCACACTCTCCCCTGATGTCCTCATCACACAATGTGCAGGTGTGTGCTGGCCTCTTTGTTCGGGTGCTCCTTCAGAGTGGGGAGCTGTGGCTTCTTCCTCGGCCCATCGTCAGGGTGGTCCATCAACATCATCGTCGGTAGCTTCCAAGACACTTGTGTCAGAGGCATCATCTGGCAATGCCGATCCTGATCCGCCCACCTGCTCGCCCCCCTCTGACGAATTATTTGTAATAATTATTAGTAATAAAATGGCACACACATTCCTAAAACAGGGCGCAAGTTTTTTATATGGTGAGGGATCCCATCAACCAGCACTGATTGGGGATTGTTAATTCCGGGTTACTTGCCCTATCCTAGACTTGCTCCCATTCTCCATTACAATATGAGGTGTGTTCAAAAAGTATCAAGACTGAAACTGTGTTTACCAAGACAAAAATAGACAATGAATGAAATGTTAATTTACTTCAAAATACGAGGTGTGTTCAAAAAGTATCAGGACGGAAGCTGTACTCACCAAAACGGAAATTAACAATGAATGAAACATTAATTTTCTTCAAAATAGTCCCCATGGCATCTAATACACTTTTTCCAGAAGAATTTTCCATTCATCAACGAACCTTTGAAATTCCTCTTTTAGTATTGTGGGAAACTGCACCATTGTATTTCCTTCAGGAAATTAAATAACCCAATAAGAATTAACATTGGAAAACCAATCTATCTATCTATCTATCTAAGTTTATTTTTTTTTTATTTCTTTCTATCTGAGTTTCTATCTATCCATCCATCTCAATTTCTTTCTCTCTTTATCTCTTTTTTATTTTCTATTTATCAGTCTATCAGTCTATCTATCTATCTCAATTTCCTCCTTTCTTTATACATGACAAAAGCACGTGGTGTAGTGGTTAGAGTCGTAAGAAATGGACGAAGCTGTTTGGATTTCACATGGGGCTAATACCCTTGGGAAAGGTATGAATCCAATTCCCGCTCCAGCTATGGGCAAATAGCAGGGCAGACTGGGATCTTTAACCATGGCTAGTTAACCAGTCTAGGAGAAGGAAAACTCTGAATTCAAACATGTCAAACTCCAATTAAGAAATTGACCTTGTGTCACATCCTGCTAGTGTGGAGGTGTTGGTAAATATATTTTTAAAAATGGACTCTCTCGTCGATTTTCGACGCATGAGTGTTCATCCAATGAACAACCAACACAGTGATTTGTTTATAGTGGTGAAGGCTTGTGTAGGACCATTCCACACTTTTTGGCACAGTTGATAGGAAAGAATTGGTGCATCAAGGAATGCCACAAACCCAATCAACAACTGACCTCAGGAATTTTGAATTCAGAGTTATCCCTCTCCTAGACTGGTTACCTACCCAAGGCTAAAGAGCCCAGTCTGCCCTACTATTTAACCCATAGCTAGAGGGAGAATATATGGATTCATACCTTTCCCAAGGGTATTAGTGCTATGTGAAATGCCAACAGCTTCGTCTAGGAATTGAACTTGAACTGACGAGTCCATTTTCCACGATTCTAACCACTAGCCCACGTGCCTCCATACTGGTAAATATATATATATTATATATATATTATACACACACACATACATGACAAAGTGATAACAAGAATATTTTACTCACAGAGCTAACTTAACAGAAAAGATTACAAACATAACATGAGATACAAGAAAGAGTTTATACAGAGTTGTATGAGTGAAATGTCCTAATAGAAAAAAGTGTCTTTTAGTGGAGAAAGTCATGTTCTTGATATGTAGCTGGAACAAAAGGAAAGTGTAAAGGCTTATATGTTAAGCAAGTTATTGGGTGCCGTGTGACACAAGGTTGCTGGGGGCACAAAGGCCTCCTCTGCATACACAGGAGTTGCAACTGGTGCGTGAGAAGGTAAAAGAAAGTTTTGATTTTGCCACTTCTAGATTTCTAATGCAGCTTGCTACACCACCTAGCACCTACTGGCAGACACAGGTGGTATTTAACTCTTGTATCTCTTAAATAGGGGAGCTGTTGCAAGTAAGGAATGTAATCTCTACACCAGTAAGTAAAAAACTTAAAGTCTTCAGGGTGTCCTATAGTCGGTATTAGCCAGACAGTGAGAGAGTCTTTCCCCTTTTCATTAGCGCTAGACCAAGGAGATTGTTTTTCTAGCATCTGAGGCGTGGTGCCACACCTACCATCAGCTTCTCACTTTACTGCACAGGTCCCTGTGCAACTCATACACTGAGTTGGTGAGGGCCGCATCAAACCAGGAACCAGGCAGACACTCTACCGACTGAGCTAAACCGGCCCTAATGGAGTGCAATTAGTGTATGTTACTTCTCTTGAGGCTTGCCATTTCTAGTTTTATAATGCTGCTTGGCATGCCACCTAGTGCCAAATTAGAGAACCATGACAAGTAAGAATGGTAATTCCTACACCAGTAATGATTTTCTCTCTTTATTGTTTTTACCTCTCATGTCCCCTAGTGTCAAATAGGAGAGCCGTAGCAAGTAAGGAATGGTAATTCCTACACCAGTAATGATTTTCTCTCTTCATTGTTTTTACCTCTCATGTCCCTAGTGTCAAATAGGAGAGCCGTAGCAAGTAAGGAATGGTAATTCCTACACCAGTAATGATTTTCTCTCTTTATTGTTCTTACCTCTCATGTCCCCTAGTGTCAAATAGGAGAGCCGTAGCAAGTAAGAAATGGTAATTCCTACACCAGTAATGATTTTCTCTCTTTATTGTTCTTACCTCTCATGTCCCCTAGTGTCAAATAGGAGAGCCGTAGCAAGTAAGGAATGGTAATTCCTACACGCGTAATGATTTTCTCTCTCTATTGTTCTTACCTCTCATGTCCCCTAGTGTCAAATAGGAGAGCTGTAGAAAGTAAGGAGTGGTAATTCCTACACCAGTAATGATTTTCTCTCGTTATTGTTTCCTCTATGAAACCTCTCAGAGATGAATGGATTTGGATGTCTGCAGTTCTATCTTTCCATATTTGATTAATGTGCACGTTGATTAAAGAAAGAAAAAAAAAGAAAGAGGAAAAATAATAAAAAGGAAAAAAAAAGGGAGGTTTGAAAAAAGAAACTAATATTAAAGAAACAAAATGTTGGACTTTAGAAATTTCAAGCTTAAATTAGGTTCTTTTAATGCAAAATATTTTCATCATCTCAAAGCCTTTAAAAAAAACATGAAGCAAATTGTTATGCAGGATTTTTTTTTTTTAGATATCTGACACAAAGACTCGCCAGTATTTACAACCGGCCGCCATTTTGTGATAACTGAATCTACAACGTAACAAATATAAAAGAAACATTTTTTGAAAATTGATTAAAAATAAATTTTGCATTCTTATTCATGAAGAAAATAACAGATTAGGAAAAATCCGACAAAATGTGAAGAAAAGTATTGGAAAAGTGAATAACGAACACAGATAAAGCTTCTAAAACCAACAGGGACAAAATATTAATTGAATAGAATTGTTTGTGTTTGTTATTCACTTTCAAATACTTTTCCTCACATTCTTAATTATAAAAAAGTAAAGTCGTCAGGGCGGCCTAATGTCGGTATCTTATTTACAACTCAAAATACATCCATTGAATAAGTTACAATTCTAAGAGTGTATACATTATTTTGGTACATCCTGTAATATATATATATATATATATATATATATATATAAAGTAAAGTCGTCGGGGTGGCCTAATGTCGGTATCAGCCAGACAGCGAGGCAGTTCTATCCCCTTTTCACTAGCGCTAGACCAAGGAGATTATTTTAGCATCTGAGGTGGAGCGTCACACCTACCATCAGCTCCTTACTTTACCGCACAGATTCCTGTGCTACTCATACGCTGAGTTGGCGAGGACCGGTATCGAACTAGGAACCTTGTGGTTTCCAGCCGAACACTCTACCGACTGATCTAAACCGGCTTAATTATATAAAGCATAAAAAACACTTTAGATATGTTTGGTTAGTTTGGCTTCTTTGTTTAATGGCATATACACCTCTGTGGGTTATTTGATGCCCAAACCATGGTTTACTGGGTATAATGTTAGACAGCCTCTAGTGGTGAGGTACCAATCATGGAGCTCTCTGGAGTGTGGAGTACCCCTTCATTGCCATTACTCCCATATCCATTCTGACCCAGAGTGGTAGTACTTGTTAGGGTCTTGTCTATGGGCTCAAAAAATTAGTTTAAAAAAAAAAATTGAATGCCCAACAAGAATGAATTAAACAAAAAAATGTCTTTGGCATAAAATAACCCAGTAAGAGTTGACATGCCGTAAAATCCATTTTGATGTTCCATTTGACTTCCTTTTAATCGATGAACTTATGGTTCTGAAATTTCCAACTTATAGCAGTATTGATTTTCTATCTGAAATAGCATCATTCTGATGTAACATGAAATGAGCACAAAAAGCTTTCAGTGTAACAATTACACACAGCAATGGACACACACACACACACACAGACTTATATTATACAAATTTATAAGTGACCAAATGATAAAAAGTGGACACACACACAGAGGTTTAAATGATGCAAATTTATAAAGATGATAGAATGAGTGGACGCACATAGATTCACAAAACGTTAATTTATAAGAGACAATTGAATACAGGGACACACACAAGTAAAAAACTGATGCACAAACCACCACATATCCCAGCTATGAGTTAAATAATACCACTGTCTTTTAAAAGAAAGCTTTGGCATTAAATAACCCACAAAGCTTGATATGCCATCAAAAAACAAAGAAACCAAACCAAACCATACAGATTTACATAAATGAAATTTATAAGAGACTTGACAATAGAAAGCAGGGACACACAGAGATTTACATAATTCAAATTTATAAGTATTAGGTTCAGACTTAACGAAATCTAGAGTTACTCCCTTTGTAATTTAAAATAAAAAATGAAACTTGTCTTACCTTGGGCTGGGAAGAAAATGGCACCCAAAATTTAATTTCTTTTTATAAGAGTACAGACCGGAAATGAGGGGGTTGGTGAGAGTGGAGTGGAGTCATAAATAAGCCGAATTTTTTGGCAGTTGGGAGTTGTTATTTAGAAGGCAAGCTATTGTGAGCTGATCTGATAACACCCTTGAACAGTAGGGGTTTGATGGGAACTCAGAAGTAGGGTTTCCACCATGACACTTTTGGATTCGGGTCCATACTGGACAGATGCATGCACAACACGGTTGAGTTAATTCAGTCATTTTTAGGGTAGAAGCATTTTTTACCCTGGGTTAAATAAAATCGTGTTAATTTCTAACAACCTGGTCTTGCATTTTCATTCAGTGTTCCGTATTTTATCTGCATGTAAAAACATAACAATAAGAGACTTCACAATATAAAACAGGACACACAGAGATTTAAATGCAAATTTATAAGAGACTTCACAATAGAAAACAGGGACACACAGAGATTTACATAATGCAAATATATAAGAGACTTCACAATAGAAAACAGGAACACACAGAGATTTACATAATGCAAATATATAAGAGACTTCACAATAGAAAACAGGGACACACAGAGATTTACATAATGCAAATATATAAGAGACTTCACAATAGAAAACAGGGACACACAGAGATTTACATAATGCTAATTTATAAGAGACTTCACAATATAAAACAGGGACACAGACATTTACATAATGCAAATATATAAGAGACGTCACAACAGAACGCATGGATGCAAACACAGGTAAAAAAACAGATACATAAATAGACACTTTTTCTTAAAGGAAGTCTTACTATTTTGCTTTTGTATTTGAAAGTCTTTACATTTTAATTAAGTGTTGATTTTAGATGAACACGTGCTGAGAAGTCGAGAGTCTTCAAATCAAAAGAGTTCCACAATAAAGAGACTCGGATACTTTGTAGATTTTATGGCTTCAAATAATTTAGAAATTGTCAACAGGTCTTTATCGTAAAAAAAAGAATCAAATGCGGATAAAAATCAGAAATTGATTTTTGAATTGATTTTATAAGAATTCTAAGAGATGTTGGTTAAATCCTACTTAACAGACCAAAATTCCTCCATCTTATGTCACCCTGCCAAAAGAAAAAGAAAAAGAAAAAAAAATACAAAAAAATCAGGGAATCAACCAAATTTAATGAAATTTTCAGTGTTGATATATTAATGAATAAAAGATATAATGCACCAGTTATTTTATTTAAAATTTTTATATTTTTTCAGGTCAGTTAACTTCGAACCACATATCTTTGAGGCGTAACACAGATTCTCAAAGAAAGAGAAAGAAGAAGAGAAGAAGAGAGAAGAGAAAGTGTGAGAGAGAGAAAGAGTGAGAGAGAGAAAGAGAAAGAGAAGAGAGAAAGAGAGAGATTTTATTTTAAAACTTTTACATTTTTTCAGGTCAGTTAACTTTGAACCACACATATTTGAGAATCTGTGTTACACCTCAAAGATACGTGGTTCAAAGTTAACTGACCTGAAAAAATGTAAAAGTTTTAAAATAAAAAATTAAATCTTAAAAGAAATTCATTAACAAGAAGAATGAAATACTTGCACCCAGAGGGTGCATATATTTGCTAGTATAGATAATATAAAGAAGTATGTTCCAATCTTATTCTTTTCTCTAAGGATAAAATACGCTTTAGATAGATATGAAATATGATTAGCTTGAAGGAGAGTAGTTGCACGGTTTAGCTCAGTCGGTAGAGCGTCCGGCTAGGAAACACAAGTTTCTTGGTTCGATACCAGCCCTCACCAACTCATGAGTAGCACAGGGATCTGTGCGGTAAAGTGGGGAGCTGATGGTAGGTGTGGCGCTCCACCTCAAATGCAGAACCAATCTCTTTGGTCTAGTGCTACTGAAAAGGGGATAGACTCCCTTGCTGTCTGGCTGATACCGACTTTAGGCCACTCCAATAATGATGACATTAGCACTATGTGAAATGCACAATGCCTTGTCCAGGATTTGAACTTGGGTCACTGTGCCCATTTTCTTATGACCATAACCATTACAACACAGGTGTCTCCATGCACTTTAGCACTATGTGAAATTCAAAAAGCCTCGTCCAGGATTTGAACTCGGGTCACCATACCCATTTCCTACAACCATAATCATTACACAACAAGCGTCTCAGACCATATTACCATTAGGCACCCCTTTTTCATCTCGATCAAGAAAGGACATGTTTTTCATTTACACCGTCAATATCCAGTTGTTGGTTAGGGGTTAGGGTTAGGGTTAAGGGTTAGTGTTGAGAATTTTCACATATAAGGTGTGTGTTAAAAGCCCACTCCACTTATAGACTAGGCCAGAATCATGTTATCTATCTCTTGGCCAATCACTGGCAGTACTCTGTGGTTGAACATAGGACTTTCTTTAAGCCCTTTTCAACTGGCCAAGGATGGCATTTAAAAACTTTACAGTTAGTTTTATAATTTAAAAAAAAAAAAATCTAAAAATCGTCTGTTAAAACAACCGGATATTGACAGTGTAAATGAAAAACATGTCCTTTCTTAATCGAGATCAAAAAGTGGTGCCTAAAGGTCATATGGTCCATAATATAAGCAAGCATGTTCCAATCTTATTTTCTTGTCTAAGTTGATGACTGTCTCGCTTAAAGTCTTATTAATTGTTGAAACTTGAGTTATGGACATTGTCCACTGAAAGACATCCTGTCTTTCAAATGTTTAGTTGACCTACATTACACATAGATATTAATCATGTGACCAACCACCTGCCTCACTTGCTGCTTGTATATTCTGTGATATCAGTCTTTGTTAGACTTTCATATATGACAACTGTTACAATGTTATTATATATTACATATGTTACAATGTGTTTTGCCATCCTGTAGGCCTTAAGCCAGAATGCTTGTCCAGTGGAATTGGATCCTTGGTAAAGATTCCTCTGATAATGAATCCTTTGGTTCTTCTGGTAAAGAGTCCTTAGTTCCTTCGTCAATGGTCGTAAGTTCCTCGTCAATGATTGCAAGTGAACTGTGGCAAGTATCAGTGTTTAAGTAATGTATCAGCCACGCAGTATGGCTTGTTGATTGGCCGGAGGAGTGTTATATACTGGCTTCGAATTCATGACGCTAAATTCGTGTATGTTAGTAGCGGGTATGTTCCAGTACCAAAAGCGATGTATATAGTAGTCAGCCTTACCGACTACTGAACTTCAATAACAACAGATACGTATGTACAAAATATAAGACCCGTGTTTATTTTTCTTCGGTGTGTGGTAGGTGGGCGCAGAGCTTCACAATGAAAAAGCCCGTGGCTAGCCAAGAGCGCAGTGTTCACAATGAGTGCCCAAGGGGTGTTTTGTTGACGGGAGATGTGAAGTGTCCTTTCCGCTGCCGGGCCGGCGTCTGAATCTGTCGGCTTGACCCTCTGGCTTTTTGTATTGACAACATGCCTACACATTTTTATCTTTTTGATCTGATAACGGACCTTTGTTATATATCTCTTTATCTTCACCCTGCTTCCTTGACTGGAAACTATCTGTTCCGCTTTCTCTTTCTTTTTAAATATATATTTTTATCTTTCTCTTTGTCCCTCAGTCGGAAGTTCCATTTTCCGGGCGAGGACAATACAACAGGAGTAAACCATGTGACCTATAAATCCAGGTGGGGAATTAGAGCACACCTTATATCCCAAAATATTCCAACAACAACACCAGCAGAAAAACTAATTGGTTGACCAATAATTCAGAGGTGGGCAATAATTTTTGTTTTTAGGCCACATTGGCACTTTATAGGTAAACAGTGGGACAGTCTGGGCTCTTTAGTCTTGGTCAGGTTTCGTTTCTTTGTTTAATGCAGGGATCACCAAACTTTTGTCACGGTGGGCTGGTTACCTGAAATAAATAACGAGGAGTGCAGACCACATTATTATTGTGTTCAAAACTTGCTAGCCAGAACGAAAGGTTTGAGAAAAATAAAAATTTATCTTTCCTTGTTATATTCATGGATGAGTGGCTTAGATGCACAAAAACAAATTTAACCAACATTTTTATTTTCAAAAAATTATCAAAGAATGCAACATTAGCAGAAAGGTTTGGTGAGATTTGTGAAACTGAAGTTTGCCTTTCAAGATATCGTCAATGTTTGGTTTGGAATTGCTACATCCAATCAAGAGAATTGCTTTCAAATGTTTATTGGTCAATTTTGTTCGATGGTTGATTTCACATATTTCATTTTTGAAAAGGCTTACTCACATACATACATACATACATATATATATATATATATATATATATATTTACTAACCCCTCCGCATGAGCAGGATGTGAGATGAGGTCAATTTCTTAAGCGGAGTTCAACAGGTTTGAATTCAGTTTTCCTTCTCCTAGACTGGTTACCTAACCAAGGTTAAAGAGCCCAAACTGTCCTACTATTTATCCATAGCTGGAGGGAGAGTAGGATTCATACCTTGTTTTAGAATTGCTATATCCAATCAAGAGAATTGCTTTCAAATGTTTATTGGTCAATTTTGTTCAATGGTTGCTTTCACATATTTCAATTTTGAAAAGGCTTGCTCACATACATAAGTTGTTCCAACAAATTAAAAAAAAAGGTTTTAACAAACAAATTCAAGTATCATTGGTATAAAATGCCTTTGTGGACCGGATCCGGCCTGTAGGCCATAGTTTTGTGCTGAGATAAAACAGCCCATAAATGTATAAAAATAACCATTTAATATAACAACACCAGGTTTAGCCCAAACTTTTATGGCACCCTAATCAGAATTTGATTTGTTTGTTTGGTTTGTTTTATGGCATATCAACCTCAGTTGGTCATTTAATCCCGACAAAATTGTGAAATAAATTCATTCTTAATGCATAATACAATTTTGTTTATAAACTCATATTTTTCTATTTAACCCATAGATGGGACCCTAACAGGTACTACCACTCCGGGTCAGAGTGGACCAGGGAGCAATGGCGATGAAGGGGTGCCCCACATTCCCCAAACCTCCAAAACTGGAACCTCACCATCAGATAGAGTTTAACGTCATTCCCAGGACATGTAGACCCTCAGCCACCACCTTCTAGCACCCATATGATAAAAAGGGTTGGGGCTTGCCATAAGGGCAATATTTGATTTGTGACCGCCTCCATTCCTGCAAATAATACTGACTATTGTCAATGTGTTATCCTTTGCACCCCTACTGTGAAAATGATCTAAGCCTTTGCACCCCTACTGTGAAAATGATCTAAGTCCTTATTGTACACATTACTTTTTACAGTAAGGGTATATTAGCTGATATAATAAATCACAAAAATAAAAAATAAAAAATTGTGATTCTGGGGGCCTTGTTTTGGTCCCAGTCGACGAAGTGCTTTTCAGTAAAGAAATGGATTATGGTCGAACAGAAACAAAACTAAATAGGAAATGTGATTTTGAACTGCTAAAGATTATTTCGACTATGACTACGGATTTTGCTAGACGAAGAATGTGTTGACCAACAGAGGGTCTGGCTTGTGTGAAGACGGAGAACTCTCTTGTTTTTGGTTCCCCCTTGTTGATTCAAAGGTCTATTTCGCCCCATATATTTTCCCCCCTTCTATAGGGTGTTAAACCAGAGCTTCTGGCCAGTCAGTTATGCAGACCATGTCTACCCATCCATCTCCTAGGAAAATGGTGATTCTGCCATTCATGAACAACAATAGCAAAAGCAGGGGACAAACTCTATAAGTACACCATTTTTCTATATAGTCTCCTTCTTTTTTAATGCAATTGATCTAACAGTCCACATGTATTCCCTCCAAGAAAAAAATTTTGGTTGGTTGTGCAACCATTTAGGTATTTATCAACCCATCCGAACAAGTAGGGTGTGACGCAAGGTCAATTATTAAGCGGAGTTTAACAGGTTTGAATCCAGAGTTTTCCTTCTCCTAGACTGGTTAACTAGCCAAGGTTAAAGAGCCCAGTTTGTCCTACTATTTAGTATTAGTGAAGAATAATTAAAGTTCCAATTACCGTCAAACTGGGAAGACAAGGCAACAAATGGGTGAAATACAAACCTGAATGTCACAAATTCTACTGCAGAGTGACAGGATATATATAAGACTCCACAATGTCATTAAAGTCAAGCAGCCAATCAGAACTCAAGGAATGGAATGACCCAAATCCCCCAAATTCATGAATGGGTCATTCTTGATTTCTATATATACCAACTGTCTTGGACACTGCTTAAGTGGTACTTAGTTAGCTGCTGTTATTCAAACCAACAGTAGACTGACTTAGTATTATCACCATGAGAAATACAAACAACCTCATCCAGGATTTGAACTCTGGTCGACGAGTCCATTTCCTACTCCTAAACTGGTTACCTAGCCATGGTTAAAGAGCCCAGTCTGCCCTACTATTTACCCATAGCTGGAAGGAGAGTAGTTGGATGCATACCTTTCCCAAGAGTATTAGCACCATGAGAAATACAAACAACCTCATCCAGGATTTGAACTCTGGTCGACGAGTCCATTTCCTTCTCCTAAGCTGGTTACCTAGCCAAGGTTAAAGAGCCCAGTCTGCCCTACTATTTACCCATAGCTGGAAGGAGAGTAGTTGGATGCATGCCTTTCCCAAGAGTATTAGCACCATGAGAAATACAAACAACCTCATCCAGGATTTGAACTCTGGTCGACGAGTCCATTTCCTTCTCCTAAACTGGTTACCTAGCCAAGGTTAAAGAGCCCAGTCTGCCCATCTACCCATAGCTGGAAGGAGAGTAGTTGGATGCATACCTTTCCCAAGAGTATTAGCACCATGAGAAATACAAACAACCTCATCCAGGATTTGAATTTAGGTCGACGAGTCCATTTCCTTCTCCTAAACTGGTTACCTAGCCAAGGTTAAAGAGCCCAGTCTGCCTACTATTTACCCAGAACTGTAAGGAGAGTAGTTGGATGCATACCTTTCCCAAGAGTATTAGCACCATGAGAAACGCAAACAGCCTCAGGTTGACGAGTCCATTTCCTATGACTTTAACCATTACACTATGTGCCTCCATTATGCAACCGTTTCTTTCACATCTTCATTTGTGTGTCATGCTTGTCTAGCCACTTTTATTGCTGCAATTTCATGAATAAAATCTTTCTGCGGCCTAGATTGAAAGACTTGAGCCTTCAAGTATCACCCCCCCCCCAGAGGAAGTAATCACAAGGGGATAGATTTGGTAAGTGAGCCAGCCACAGGATGTCACCACCATGTCGTGAGATGAGGTAGCCTGGAACAATTTATCTCAAAATTTATTCTAAAAAAAAAGCAACAAGATCTAACAAAACATAATTGAATACTACCATAAAACTACTACTTTAAAAACTGAAATCCATATGTAAAAACATTCTATACAACCTTTTCTGGTATTAAATGACCCACAGAGGTTGATATGCCATTAAACAAAAACTTAAGCTCAGAACTTTCATAGGAATGGCATGGCTTCTGCTGCTGCTCAAAGACACACCTCCCACCTGCTCACCACTACTAATGCCTGCACAGTTGATGGTTAATTGATTGGATTTTATGGCATGTCAACCCTTGTTGGGTTATTTTATACCAAAGGCTTTTTATTTCATTCATTTATGCATGGTATTCATTTTATTTCATATCAATATTTAATTCCATATCAAGTCCATATACTGGTTGGTTGTTTGGATTTTACGGCATGTCAACCTTTGTTGGGTTATTTTAGACATTTTGTTTTATTCATTTTGTTGGGTATTCAATTCTTTTTTCAAACTCAATTTTTTTAAACACATATTTTTAATACTCAATTTTTGATCTATTTAACCTATAGATAGGACTATCACTCCAGTTCAGAGTGGATCTGGGAGTAATGGCAATAAACTCCCCAGAAATTCAAAATCAGAATTTTATCATTAGATGCATTTAACGTCATACCCAGGACACTTAGATCCTCAGCCACCACCTTCTAGTACATATATAATAAAAAGGGTTGGTGGTTTACCATAACGAGTTGGGACAATCATATAGGTGCTAGGGCTTGATGTGACTAGCTGATTGATCAGAGGGGGTCTCTCTGACCGCCCATCTAGCCTAGTGGAGTGTTGCATGTCATAGACTGCTCAGCTAACAAGATTCCATCCTTTTCATGGCATGTCAACTGTTGTTGGGTTATTTTATGCCAGAGACATTTTGTTTTATTCATTCTTGATGGGTATAGGTGCTAGGGCTTGATGTGACTAGTCAACTGATTAGAGGGGGCCTCTTCGTCTGCTCGTTGCCACCTGATATAGAGGGGAGGATCGAAGTGTAGTATCTGTTCCAGATTCTATGCTTTGAAACTTACCTTTTATACCTGGCCTCGGCTGGGAGTCCAGTGTGCTTCGGCCTCTGGACCGGTGGAGTACAATTATTAGTGTCGATCCCAGGGGGCCATCCCCCCAGGCAACATCTGGGTTTATTGCCCAGCGCCTGAGGTGTCCCCTTGAGGAGGAATGCCGACGGGATCGACGCAATTTTTGTTCTTTCTCACCCATGAGCTTCGACTTGTGGGTGGGCCTATGTTAAAATGAGGCCTTGTGCCCAGCCCATACAAGTGGGGTATGAGGCAAATACCCCCCCCCCCATTACGGGTTGCCACCCACAGCCAACAGGTAGCTTCATTCGGGAGGTGATGGGGTGTTGATTTTACCTGTCTGCAGAAGCGCAGTCGCTGTATTCTTCTACCCCACTGACAGGGCAGTATTAATACAGGAATCAAAGAGATCCATAGGTAAAGAATCAGGTTGAGAACCACTATTCCAGATGACAGGGCAGGGCTAATTTTATTTGCTTAAACCTATATTTGTCATTTCTTTTATATTTAACTAGCAAGAATATGCGTTCTCTGGGCATAAGTATTTAAGTTATAATGTAATGGAATATATTAAATTAGAAAGATAAATGAAATTAAATAAGAACATATATAAAATGATCACTCTTATTTTAATAACATTTTAATTGGTTTCTATATAAAATCATTCATAGGATTGATTTTAATACGTTGGAGAATAAAACAATAATATTAGAGTTCAATAACACTAAGTAATTATTTATTAAATCCAGATATGTTCAAACCAGAATGCAAATTAACCACACCTTATATTATGTAAACCTTTATTTCTTAGTGATATATAAGATACATTGACGGATTTTAAACACACTAATAATTTGAAAGAAGTAACTTTCATGCTAAACTCAATGTATTAAATATATTTTGATATACATTAGAGATCAATAACACCAAGTAATTATTTATTAAACCTGCTTTTGTTAAAACCAGTATGCAAATTAACCACACCATATATTTTGCAAACCTTAATTTCTTAGAGATTTATAAAGGTAAATTACAGGATTTTAAATGCACTAATAATTTGGAAGAAGTAACTTTCATGCTGATCTCAATGCATTAAATGTATTTTGATATCCCAAGGAAGAAAGTGGCTTAAATGTGAAACTGCTGTAATTTCATATCTTTTCCTTTTTTAAGTGACATGAATCTTTTAGGTTAACATTCTTTTTTTTCTTCTTTTATGCACACTTGTTCTAAAACATCACTGGCCTACTGACCCAGTCCTATATTTCAGAAATGTTTATTCCTGTGTGTGGGGTTAAGTGAGAAAGAGGCTTTCTGTGATTGGATATACCAATCATGTGATTAGCCCAGAAGTTTTGGCGCAAAATAAGTCTAGAAATGAACAATACATTGTGTCCCGATTACGCATTGGTCATACAAGACTAACACACTCCTATATACTCAAACAAGAACAACAACCACAATGTGAAACATGTCAAACACCTTTGACAGTTAAACACTTATTCATGGAATGCAGGTTCTTGCTCACATCAGAAACCGTTATTTTAAAGCAAACAATAGATCTATTTGAAAATGTCAACATAGAGGATATTCTCTCCTTTTTGATGGAAATAAAATTATACCATAGAATATAGACATGAAACTAATCAATACCATACAACATAATCCCCAATAATGCTAACACATTGTTAAAACCAATTACTAAAAAGTATAAATATAAATACACAATATGTATTACTTCCTAACCGTTAGGCATGATATAACCCCAGATGGGTTGATATGCCATTAAAATCAATAAACCAACCAACCAGCCAACCAAAACCCTTAGACAGATTCCAGACCAGCTACGACAAGACATCGACCTAAAATTCTCTCCAAGAAATCACTAAGATACCAGATATCTTCTCCATCACATCGGTAAGTCTCTCAAACTTAACTCTATACTCAGGAAGGACTTTATATTGTTAGTCATTGTTTTATTTGTTCTGTAATAAATTGTAAGAATTAAACTAAGTTTTATTTCATTTATTTGTTGCTGTAAGTCTTAAATGCTATATTAACACAATAACAATTTGTTGCTGTAAGTCTTAAATGCTATACTAACACAATAACATTAAACTGCATGATACTGAGCATAGCAGCAAGGCACATTCGAGGGCAGGTGCTGGTACATGCACAACTATAGCGTAATTATTATTATGGTCTACAGGGAATTTAGGGACTGAAAAGAAAACAATAATCAGATTTCTGGAAAAAGAGTAGAAAAAGAAATAAGAACAAAGGTTAAAGTTTGGAAGGGTAAACACTCAACGGAGTGCAAGCAAATGACCCCGGAACTAGATTTAAAAATAAAAACGGAAGTGGGTGACCCTCCCACCACCGGGACAAAAAACGGGAGAAGAGAAAAATCTTCCCTTTTTTTTTTCGGCTGGGCCTTTGTTAGAATTAAACTAAGTTTTAATTCATTTATTTGTTGCTGTTAGTCTTAGAATTAAATGTTATACTAAACAATAACATTAAACTGCATCTAATGATGAAGTTCCAATTCTGGAACTCTAGGGAGTGTGGAGTACCACTTCTTCACCATTACTCCCAGGTCCACTCTGATCCAAAGTGGTAGTACCTGTTAGGGTACCATCTACAGCTTAAATGGAAGAAAATGAGTTTTAAAAATGTGTTTTTAAAAAAATTGAGTTAAAAAAAGAATTTTCAATACCCATCAAGAATGAATAAAACAAAATGTCTTTGGCACTTAGGCTAGATGGGTGGTCAGATATGATAAAAAGGGTTAGGGCTTGCCATAAGGGCAATAAGGTTGAGGCAATCATATAGGTGCTAGGGTTGACATGATTAGCCAATTGATTGGAGGGGGCCTCTCCAACCGCCCGTCTAGCCTAAGTAAGGGTCTAAGTGGAGTGTTGCATGTCATGGACTGGTCATTCACCAAGATTCCATCCTCAGGTGTCACGGGTCACTGCCAACAGGTGGCCATATTTGGGGGGGGGGTCTTACCCTCTGCAGAGGTGCAGTCGGTGTATTCTAAAGCCCTTGCAAAGAGTAAAATAAAACCAAAGGATAATAGCTCGATTTTTCTCTTTCTTTCTTTTTTTCTCTTTATAAATTGCCTGTGAAAATATCGGTTACACTTTAATCACTCGTGCAATGACTACGTTTACTAATGTGGTAACTTTCACTCAACACCAGAGTAATCACTCTCACTCGACTCAAGTGTCCATTAGGAATCAATTACTCTCATCTGCATTGGATTCTTTTTCAAATCTGAGTGTGGATCTCACCTATACTCACTTTTATAGATAGGGCTCAGTTGCTGCTATCAAACTCACCCACAAAGATTTTTTTTTAATCCACCCCGATATTTTTCATCTATTAATTAACCTATTTTCATTAATAAAATCCATTAAAAATAACCTACATTTTTTCTCTTTTAATCATTTTCTTCTTCTTCTTCTTTATATGTTACTTCTTCTTCTTCTTCTTTATATGTTTCTTCTTCTTCTTCTTCTTTATATGTTTCTTCTTCTTCTTCTTCTTCTTTATATGTTTCTTCTTCTTCTTCTTCTTCTTCATATGTTTCTTCTTCTTCTTCTTCTTCTTCATATGTTTCCTTCTTCTTCTTCTTCTTCTTCTTCATTGTTCTTCTTCTCTCCATATGTTTTTCTTCTTCTTCTCTCCTTCTTCTTCTTCTTTTCTCCATATGTCTTCTTCTTCTTCTTCTTCTTTCTTCTTCTTCTTCTTCTTCTTCATATGTTTCTTCTTCTTCTTCTTCTCATATGTTCTTCTTCTTCTTCATATGTTTCTTCTTCTTCTTCATATGTTTCTTCTTCTTCTTCATATGTTCTTCTTCTCTCTCTTCATATTCTTCTTCTTCTTCTTCTTCTTCTTCTTCTTCTTCTTCTTCTTCTCTTCTTCTTCTTCTTCTTCTTCTTCTTCTTCTTCATATGTTTCTTCTTCTTCTTCTTCTTCTTCTTCTTCTTCTTTTTCTTCTCTTCTTCTTCTTCTTTCCTTCTTCTTCTTCTTCTTCTTCTGTTCTTCTTTCTTCTTCTCTCCTTCTTCTTCTTCTTCTTCTTCTTCTTCTTCATATGTTCTTTCTTCTTCTTCATCTTCTTCTTCTTCTTCTTTCTTCTTCCTTCTTCTCTTCTCTTCTTCTTCTTCTTCTTCTCTTCATCATGTCTTCTTCTTATGTTCTTCTTCTTCTTCTTCTTTCTTCTTCTTCTTCTTCATATGTTTCTTCTTCTTCTTCTTCTTCTTCTTCTTCTTCTTCTTCTTCTTCATATGTTTTCTTCTTCTTATGTTTCTTCTTCTTCTCATTCTTCTTCATATGTTCTTCTTCTTCTTCTTCTTCTCTTCTTCTTCATCTTCTTCTTCTTTCTTCTTCTTCATTCTTTTCTTCTTCTTCTTCTTCTTCTTCTTCTCCATATGTTCATTCTTCTTGTGTTATTATTATTTTTCTTCATATTCTTCTTCATATAATTTTGTTTCTTTTTCCTCTCGATATTGTTCTTCATATAAATCTACTTCTACATGTTTTTTGTACAAGGGTTTCTAGTTCTTTTTCATTATTGGCAAATATCTCAATATCCATATAATACACATGGTGGTTTATTTTTTTGTACATTTTTGTTTCAGGCCATCCCCTGCAGCCTCCTAGTTATTTATTTGATCACTCAGTTTGTCCTTTTTATTTTCATTCCAATATCCATTTTATTATTATTTATTATTCGGACTATTCCTCATCTTCATTGTTATTGACACGTTTCGGCCGAATTCTTTTTCTTGTCGGACTCGGGAACTTCTTTTCGAACTCGACAATTGGACACATGGCCTAGTGGATAAGTAGTGTTAGGTTAAGACAGTTCCAATGACAGTTATCTCTGGATCCCAGGTTCAATCCTGACTGGCAGCAGTTACATAGAAAAATAATTAACACAGCTCCTACCCCAGCTATGGTTAGCGGAATGAGAACAGGATACCCCCGTGGACTGAATAAAGGGTTAGGTTCAAAGTTCTATGATGGCTCCCGATTACAACAAGAAAGTTCCCGAGTTTGAAAAGAAGGTTCCAGAGTCCAACAAGAAATACCTGAAGAAGGCTGGAGGGTATATTGGCCGAAACGTTGTACAGATAACAATGAAGATGAGGACAATAGTCCAAATAACGCAGATAATACTAATCATCAAGCCTCATCTCAAACATTCACAGAAATTTTATGACTTTGTTGAATATTTTGTTGTTGCTGTTGTTGTTCTTCTTCATACAATTTTTCTTTTTCTTCTTAATATTTGTGGCGAGAGAAATCACCCATGTAGTAGTTCAAAGTGTACACGGCTATGTCTGGCGTGTAAAATGAGATCAGGGGGGAATGTAACGGGCGATTGGGATTTCTTTTACCCTCTTTTCTTTCTTCCTTCCATTCCATTGAAGCAGATAATAAGCATCTGATGTATAGCATCATTGCTTCCACTCCATCTCTATCCCATTTCTTTCTTTCTTCTTCTTCTTTTCTCTCTGATATGTATAGTGGTTCTTTTCTCTTCCTCCTTTTCTTTCCTCAAAATCAAAATAAAAATGGAACAGTCCGTAAATTAAAAGGATCTCAGGAAATTTAATTTTAGACTTTAGATAGCAAATATATTCCTATGTTTGTTTTTTTAATCTCATTGATTTTATTTATTTTTAACATTTCTCTCTCTCTCTCTCTCTCCTCTCTCTCTCTCTCTCTACAAACACACACAAATCGCACACACTCATGCACACATTTCTTCAATCTCCTTCTCTATCTTCCCTTCCTTTCTTTTTCCCTCTTTTCTTTCTTCCTTCCATTCCATTAAAGCAGATGATAAGCATCTGATGTATAGCATCATTGCTTCCTCTCTCCCTTTTCTTTCTTATAATATTTGCTTTCTTTTCTCTCTCTGATATATTAAGTCGTTCTTTTTCTTCTTTTCATTTTCCCTCTTTTCTTTCTTCCTTCCATTCCATTGAAGCAGATGATAAGCATCTGATGTATAGCATCATTGCTTCCACTCCATCTCCATCCCTTTTCTTTCTTTCTTTCTTCTTTTTCTCTCTGATATGTATAGTGGTTCTTTTCTCTTCCTCCTTTTCTTTCCTCAAAATAAAAATAAAAATGGAACGGTCCATCGAATAAAAGGATCTCAGGAAATTTAATTTTAGACTTTAGATAGCAAATATATTCCTATGTTTGTTTTTTTAATCTCATTGATTTTATTAATTTTTAACATTTCTCTCTCTCTCTCTCTCTCTCCAAACACACACAAACACTCACACATCGCACACACTCACGCACATATATCTTCAATCTCCTTCTCTATCTTCCCTTCCTTTCTTTTCCCCTCTTTTTTTTCTTTCTTCCTTCCATTCCATTGAAGCAGATGATAAGCATCTGATGTATAGCATCACTGCTTCCTCTCTCCCTTTTCTTTCTTATAATATTTGCTTTCTTTTCTCTCTCTGATATATTAAGTCGTTCTTTTTCCTCTTTTCATTTTCCCTCTTTTCTTTCTTCCTTCCATTCCATTAAAGCAGATTATAAGCATCTGATGTATAGCATCATTGCTTCCACTCCATCTCTATCCCTTTTCTTTCTTCTTCTTTTTCTCTCTGATATGCATAGTGGTTCTTTTCTCTTCCTCCCTTTCTTTCTTCAAAATCAAAATGGAACGGTCCATCGAATAAAAGGATCTCAGGAAATTTAATTTTAGACTTTAGATAGCAAATATATTCCTATTTTTTCTTTCTTTTTTTTTTCTTCTGTTTTTTTTTTTTAATTTTTAATTTTTATTTGATCGATTCTATTCATTCTCAACACTTGTCTCTCGATGAAAGTGGCCAATCAGAGAGAGCTGATATTGAGCCAGTGAAACATTTGCTCAAAAGTCTTACTAGAAATCCTAAGCTGATTCTTAACATGAGTTTAAAGTGGTTGACTGGGTCCCCACTTGAGTTTGCCAAGGGAAAGGTAAATACTTGATGACTATTTTAAGAGCAACCCTCTTGTTTGCCCTGCACTTGGAACGGCTTTTAAATCTAAAAATGGATTACCAGAACTTTTACAGATCCTCTAACCATGTAAATTGTCTATCAAGATTATGTTTCATGGAGCAATAGGAAGATTTTGTTGCTCGATACATATACTCAGGTGCTATGTAGGTATGTGATCTACATGCCAGTGTAATCTACAAAAGATAAATCTTATTTTAGTAAGTGATCTAGATATACTATTTGTTTATCATGGTTAGGGTTAGGGTTAATATATATATCGTTTTTTCTTGGTAATGAGGACCATTTCATGCGTAGTTTAACTGTAGTGATACAGGTAAACCACAGTGAGAGCTCGATGTGCCTAGTGCCAGTAAGTGGTCGGACAGAGCAATATATAGAATAAATGAAGGAAAAAAAAAATTTAAATTGGCTTCATTGTGATAATTTATTGATTTGCATTGATGCAGTTGAAATAAATTATTACAATGAAGCAAAATTAAACTTTTTTCCTTCATTTATTCAATATATATATATATATATATATATATATATATATAAGCCATTGTCTTTAGATGTGTACATGGAATAAGGTTTGCAAAAATAAAAAATACTTTTGATACACCCTGATATATATCTAAATATATAAGAGTAAGTTTTTGGTATGTACGTGTCGATCTATAACACAGAAAAGAGAAGTCACTCAGATTTGAAATCTTGCATATAGATTAATATCCCTCTAACTAAGAAACACGGCAAATTTGGTTATTGATTTTTACTAATTAAGGGATATAATTGATTAATCAAGCCAAAATCACCCAATTTGCAGAACTATCCATATACCAGCACCTGCTGATAATAAAATATTGTCCGCTGGCTGACTTTTTTTACAGCGATTTATAGCTATTTACAGCAGAAATGTATCAGTTTAGCGAATAAATTTCACAGTCTAAGCCGTTCTGCTAGGAATTTATCACCTATTCTTGATCCAATCTTTAAAATATTTATGTCGTTGAAAAGAAAATAATATAATCTTTCTGAATATGCAATTTTTATGCATTTTTATTAATTTAATTATTTTTTACAGCGAGTTAAAAAAAAAATGGCTTCAGAGAGCTGATATGTATAATTTTTTTTCATTCTAAATTTTAAGAAAAAAAACAAATTTTTCTAAAGATTCTTTTCTTTAAGATATCTATATGGTTTGAAAGAGAATGAAATAATCTCTCTAAATATGTAATTTGATTGAGTTTTTATCAATGGAATTATTTTTTACAGCGAGTTAAAAAAAAATATTTTGCTTCAGTCAACCTAGAATTCGTAGTATCATTTTTTCATACTTAAATTTTAACATAAAATCAAATCTTATTTATCGCATATTTCTGTTTCTATCTTAAAAATATTTATTTCGTTAGAAAAAAATATGTAATTAGTATGTCTTTTCATACAGTGAATTATTTTTAAAACGAATTAAATAACAAATCAAACGAAAACATTTAACGACAACTCAACTTTGTTTTATAAAATCCCGTCATTTGTCAATTGTAAACAAAACCTTTTTTTTATTTTTCATAATCACGTTAATTTATTCATTTTAATATTAGAAATACAAATTAAATCATGATACTAATGTAGAATAGTGTGCAAGAGATAATACCATTAGATTACCTAATACATTTAAGATAGACTAACACTTAGACCTTGCCAGAGAACTGAGGAAACTGGGGAATATGAAGGTGAAGGTTGTACCAATTGTAATGGGTTCCCTTTGAATGGTCCCCAAAGATCTTGAAAATAATTTGGGTGAATAGGAAATCAAAGGAATAATCGAGACCATCCAAACTACAGCGTTGTTGGGATTGGCAAGAATATTCAGAAGAGTCCTGGAAATCTGAGGAGACTTGCTGTCACTCACCCTCCAGTGAACCACCGGTTATGGCAGGTGTGAAAAACTCCATAATATAAGCCAATGTCTTTAGATTTGTACATGAAATAAGATTTGAAGTCAAGGTTTTGATATGCCCTGATATATAAAAATAATAATAATCTTAGGTCAGAGTGAACCAGGGAGCAATGGTGATGAAGGGGTGCTCCACATTCCCCAAACCTCCAAAACTGGAATCTCACCATCAGATAGAGTTTAACGTCATTCCCAGGACATGTAGACCCACAGCCACTGCCCTCTAGCACCCATATGATAAAAAGGGGTTGGGGCTTGCCATAAGGGCAATAGGGTTGGGAAAATCATATAGGTGCTAGGGCTTGACGTGACCAGCCGATTGATCGGAGGGGGCCTCTCTGACCGCCCATCTAGCCAAAAGATAGGGCCAAAGTGGAGTATTGCAAGTCATGAACTGCTCATCCACCTGGGTTCTATCCTTAAGCATCACAGGTCGCCATCAACGGCCCACAGGTGGCCCCATTGGGGGAGTCTTACCCCTCTGCAGAGGTGTAGTCGGCAGGGCGGTTGATTCTGGTGGGTGCATATATTTGCCAGTAACAATAGTATATGAGACATTGTTTTTAGATCTGTACATGAAGTAAGCTTTGAAGTCAAGATTTTTAGAAATAAA